>VUYV01000505.1:0-136270 GCA_008711295.1 Anarhynchus alexandrinus
GTTTCTTGCTCAGATCCCAAATCTCACATTCAGTTTCGCTAAGTTGTGTTGGAATTTTTGTAGGTTGAAGTTGTCTACAAATATGTGACGTATTACTGTAAAGCAAGTCGGTGTCCCATGATTATTGATTAAAATGAATGAGACTCACCATCTGGGATCCATCAACAGCTGTTACAATGAGGCTTATTCCACATCTGCAGCTCCTGTGGAGCTTTGTGCAACTATACGCTGCCAAATGTTGTTCCTTAACAGTTCTGCTCAGATCTGGTCCTGTTGTTGTTCCCAACTTCTTCCTTCCACCCCAGCAGATGGAAGCCTCCATGAGACTGCTCAGCGTGTCTTCTCATCCTTCCACAGCTCTGAAGGTAAGTATGGGACATCCTTTCCTTTATTGTCCTAGCTTAACGGAATCCCTTCGTTAAAGCAGGAACAAAAGTACTTCTCCCTTTCTTTGCCTGTCAACACTCAGGTTAGAGGTGATGGCTTCCAAATCAAGTCAAGGAGAATCTGATACCTCTTCTCTCTGTGAGAATCATTTTCAGCATTCATAGCTGCATAGTTGGGGATACTTATGCATTTATGTTAACCAGTTTGTCCATATATGATAGTGAATATTGCTCTTCTCCATTGGGGTCAGTAGAAGTGGCCATTGCTCGCCCCACACTTCTTTGTGTTTTAATATGAGGCAAGGTGCCTCATTTCGAGGACACAAGCTGTAATTTGTAATTGCAACTCCAGTTTATGTCTTCTAGATCAGGATGAAACGAGGGAGTTTGCAGCAAAAGAGCCTCTCATAGAATCATAGAATGGTTTAGGTTGGAAGGGACCTTGAAGATCACCTAGTTCCAACCCCCCTGCCATGGGCAGGGACACCTCCCACCAGACCAGGTTGCTCCAAGCCCCATCCAACCTGGGGCCCCTAAAGGGGCNGGGAATGGTTTTAAACTGAAAGAGGGGGGGATTTAAATTAGATACTAGGAAGAAATTGTTGCCTGTGAGGGCAGTGAGCCCATGGCCCAGGTTGCCCAGAGAAGCTGTGGCTGCCCCTGCTCCACCAGGTCCATGTCTCTCCTGTGCTGAGGCCCCCGAGCTGGAGGCAGCACTGCAGGGGGGTCTCCCCAGAGCAGAGCAGAGCGCAGCAGAGGGGCACAATCCCCCCCCCTCGCCCTGCTGGCCACGCTGCTGGGGATGCAGCCCAGGATGCCGGGGGCTCGCTGGGCTGCCAGCGCACATTGCTGGCTCATGGTGAGCTTCTCACCCACCAACACCCCCAAGTCCTTCTCCTCAGGGCTGCTCTCCATCCATTCTCCGCCCAGCCTGGAGTTGTGCTTGGGATGGCCCTCACCTATGTGCAGGACCCTACACTTGGCCTTGTTGAGCCTCATGGTGTTCACACGGGCCCGCTTCTCCAGCCTGTCCCGGTCCCTCTGGATGCCATCCTGTCCGTCAGGCGTGTCATCTGCTCCACACAGCTTGGTGCCATCGGCAGACTCGCTGAGTGTGCCCTCCTTGAGCGGTATCAAGTAACTGTTCTTCGACGGAGGGAACAGCAGAACAGTTGGAGCGATCGTTCCTCATGCAGGAAAGCTGTTGATTTCTTTTGCCCTTTCATAGGTGGGTTTACGTGCATAAACATTTATTTCCTGCAAGAGGTTCAGGTCTCAGTTGTTTTGAGGTCTAAACATGATTCTTTTCCAGCCACAGCTTTGCTGTGGATGTTGATGTGGATGTGGGCACTGCAGCAGCTGGGCTGCTTGTTTACCACTCCCAGAAAAGATAATGCGTCGGTTCCCCTCCTTATGACCTACGAAACAAACGCTCTAGGAACATTTACGTAACTGGGGACAGCTTGCTTGATTAAACAGAACAGAAACAGGCAGGATCTAATAGCTCTGAAGTAATGGAAACTACTTGCAATTAATAAATGTGCTTACAGCTCAGGTAAAATGCCTTAAATTTTGCTGTTTCTGTTGTAAAAATTATTTATTTTTTTTTATTTATTTACGTAATATATCTTTTCCTAAAGCCCTTGAAACTTGTTCCTGGTGAAAGTAGAGACCTCTATCAGAGGAGTCTTGGGCACAGTATGCTTCAAGGACCCTAAGCTATATCTTGATTATAACACCTACACTGCAGTGTGTCTCAGCGCTCGTTAAGTGTACTTTTCATGCTGTGCCTAAATATTTTGGATGAAATCAGAAGCAGAATCTCACATGTGTTTCTCCTTTGGAATCTCCTTCAAATTCTCTGCGTTCGCCTCTGTCCATCGCTGATACCCCCTTCCGCTCTGCCCTCTCTTCGGGGTTTTGCCTTCCCTGCAGCGTTAGCTCCGGTTCCTCCTCTGGAAGCACCGTGTCTTTCCGTCCGTCTGCACATCAGCGCTCCAACCTACGGTTTGATATTAATTTAGCTTTACTTGAATTCCCTCTCTTTGCAGCGCTAAGCTTAGTGGCTGGAAACACACTCCTGAAAATGATTAATAATTAGGGAGAATATTAGGAAGGTGCTATTTGGATATAGATGACCTTAAACCGGTTTAATTCCAGGATTAGCTGCAGCTAATCCTTCGCGGCAGCACTTGTAGGCTTCTGTTGAGACAGGACTCAGTTGCACACCCAACATCAAACATGTATGAAGAACGAGAAGTTTTCCACTTCTGCTGATGGTAAAATATAGCTCAGGAAAACTGCTTTCTCATAGTTTTGTTCTTAATTAGCCTTAAGAACCCGAGTTTCTAAATCTGGGTTTGTTTGGTTTCTGCGCAGTTCAGCAAACGCCGAGCGTGACAGCAAGGCTGAAATGTGAGCTGCTCTCGTCTGAAGATCAGCAGTCCCCTCTCGCTCACGTGGCAGCTGGCAAACCTCTCTCCTGGCCTCCCTAGTGTTCCCGCCGCCGCTCCCTGCCTTGTCTGACTCCCTGCTTTCCCCGTCTTCCTCCGCAAAATGATGAAGAAAGGGCGAGGAGGCGAAGCGGGCAGTCACGTCAAAGGAGCTGGCAGCGTTTTGAGGCAAAAGGGTCTTCTCAGCTCACGCTATGTGATGTGAGAAGGTGCTGCAGCAGCTCAGGCCTCAGCCTGGGTGCTGTGCTCACCTTCCAGGGACCTGCGTTTTGCAGACCCTCATGAAATTTAAATTTTTTTGAGCTTTTTTTGCCATTACATCAGAGTCAGGCTTCCCATTCTTGAGGTTCTTCCCGGCTTTCCTCTTCCACGCTGGTCACCCGCTCTCCTCTCTGATGCAGCAGTCCTGCTTCGACTTCTGCCGCTTTTCAGGATCAGCGAGCAGCTTTGCCCTTCTCTCAGCCCTTTTCCAGGCAGTTCCCGATACAACCTAGGGAAAATTATCCAAGTTCATGGCTAAACTTAACAGCATCCAGCACTGTATCGTATTTACAGTAAAGCTACAACTGCTTTTTACATGAGTCAGAGCCATCGTGTAGGTGGCCCAGATTTCTATCCAACTCTTATTCCTGACTGTTGCCTCTGCCTCCCTTCTGCTCCCTCTTTGCCTTCACCGCGTTCATATGTTCCATATTATTTTATATACCATAATGCTGATTTTTCAGGGCAAAAATTTAATTTCTCTGGGTGTGGTGTTTCACGCAGAGCGCACTGCAACGTTGATTCCGGGTAGGTTTTGGGGCAGTCGTACGTTAGAGTAAAAACATTTCAGTCCAGTGAGATGCTGGCTGGGAAGCCCAGTAAGGCTTGCTGCCTTTCAGCCTTGGCTCAGTCTACTGGTAATGATGCTGAGGTTTTGGGGGGTAAGAGAAAGTATTTAAAAAGTAGGAGACTTGAGAAACTTTTCATTTAAATACCTTGATTTTTTTTTTCCGCTCACCTCTATGAGGTGATGGGGATGAGAGACTTAGATGGAAACCAGTTTTACTCAGAAGAATGAATATTTATCTATACATAGATTTACCTTCCATGTAAATTAGAAGTAACGCTTTTATAACACAGACTTAGCTTCAGAATAACAGGCTTTTATCTGTTCTAAAAATGCAGGCGACTAGCAACGCTCCAAACATCCTTTGTTGGCTGTAATGTTTCTTCTTGATGCGTTCCCATTTCGGTCACAGCCACTAAAGCTCTTCTTTTTCCTTACTCAGCTTACACAGAGCTGAGGCTTTTACCTGCTATATTCTTCCTCCAAACCTGCTGAGCAGAAATGCTGACGTTCTCTTTCATTTTCACAATCAGAAAAAAGGAGAAAAGGTGGCTGTATTCTTCGCGTCCGTTGGGAGTGCCTGGCTGTGGTCCGTGGTTTGATAGAAACCTTTTCCTGTCCCGAAAGCAGAAGTAGGTGCAAGGTCACTCCAGGGGTGGGTTGTAGCCTATTAACACAGATCTGTTTTCGCTCCTTCGTCGCTGGGCACCAACAAAACGCCGTCGAACGTGCTGCACTGCGGGGCCGAAACATTCTCCGCCTCGGTTACCAGAATTCTTTGACCTTGAAGTAAGTCATCACCCCCCGAGACCTATAAAACACTAATAGATCTGTTTGCTTTTCTCCGATCCCTGGTGCACAGCAATGAGATAATCCTCGGCTGGTTTAGGTGTCCTGCCGTATCGCTGCCATTTCTATAAAAAGAAAAGTGAAGTGTGATCTTCTGTGCTCTTCCCTCTTGCAGCTTTCCGATTAACCGTGTGCGCTTCGTGGCTGAGCATCGGGTACTCGGGGTCTGTGACTGCATTGCTGAGAGACGGAGAGGGAGAATCATAGAATCATAGAATGGTTTAGGTTGGAAGGGACATTGAAGATCATCAAGTTCAAATGCCCCTGCCATGGGCACCTCCCACCAGCCCAGGTTGCTCCAAGCCCCGTCCAACCTGGCCTTGAACACCTCCAGGGATGGGGCAGCCACAGCTTCTCTGGGCAACCTGCGCCAGGGGATCACCACCCTCACAGGCAAGAACTTCTTCCTAATATCTCATCTCAGTCTCCCCTCTTCCAGTTTGAAGCCATTCCCCCTCATCCTATCACTACATGGCCTTGTAAAAAGTCCTTCCCCAGTTCTTCTGTAGGCCCCCTTCAGATACTGGAAAGGTGCTATAAGGTCTCCCCAGAGCCTTCTCTTCTCCAGGCTGAACCCCCCCAACTCTCCCAGCCTGTCCTCCCAGCAGAGGGGCTCCAGCCCTCGCAGCAGCTCCGGGGCCTCCTCTGGCCCCGCTCCACCAGGTCCATGTCTTTCCTATGTTGAGGACTCCAGAGCTGGAGGCAGTACTCCAGGTGGGGTCTCCCCAGAGCAGAGCAGACGGGCAGAATCCCCTCCCAGGACAAGCGTTGCTCGTGCTCAGGCCGTAGTCTGAACCGGCAAAGCCCGTTTCACAGACAAGGAATGGTGTAAACACGACATTTCAGATGCGTGCTCTCCAAACTATGCAGAAGGTTAAAATTCTGACTGTTTAAAGCTACCCGTTCGGGGTGCCAAAGGGGCATCTTAAAAAATGCAGCACTGAGGCTCTTGCTGGATGTTCCATGTGCAAGGAACTTGCGTATTTCAAAGAAAAATAGCTTTATACAGAGCTAAGTATAGAAGTGTAGCTCTTTCCTGTAGCCGTATCCCAAAACTGTCAGTGAAGCTAAACCCGCAGATGTCATTTCACGAGGCTTCTGACCCTCTGTGCCAGCCGGGAGCGTCAACGCGGCTTTTAAACTTCTTTTCTTCACACCTGTGCCTGTAGAAGAGCAGCAAGAAGAGCTGCTAAACCCTCCCTACAGCTGGAAGTTCGTTTTTTAGGAAGGTCCTCGGGATAGATAACGTGCATCTTAACACCTCTGCATTGCTGCGGATGGACACCGCGGTAGGAAAACGGGAGGAGGAGGATTTTAGCCATTTCGACCTGAAGCAGCACGCAAGTGGCATGTTTGCCAAGCACACCTCGTCCAAAACGCTCTCCGTCACCTCGGTGTCACCTAATAGCAGCAGACACCTGCTCTTCTGTCCTGTTTTCACTTTTAGAGTACAGTGCTCTTTCGGGGTATGTAGTTGCGCGGATGGCAACGTGTGAGCGAGGGGTGGCATTTTCTGCAGCGGCTTCTCCTTGTTGAGGAACAACTCAGTTTGCGACGTGCCCCTGGCGTCACCCGAGGCAGGAGAAGTACTGTGGCACCTCTGGATTGTGAACGCTAAGCACAAAGGAGGAAATCTCATTTCATTTCTCCTTTAGAATCAAATTTAAAATTTTGTTACAAGCAGGGTAAGGTTATTTTGGGTCACTGGGTTAGTGCGATGCAAAAAAAAAAAAAGTGTCGTTTCTGCAGAAATATTCGGCTGTGCTGTGCTCTCTGGGATTCTCGAGGCAATTTTGTTCTCTTTTCCTTTACCTTATCCCGCAGGGTGTGTTACCTTCCCTCCCGAGTTGCAGGAATTGCAGCTGCTCCCACCAAAGTTGGTTAGAAATGTCGTGTTGGGTCAGTGAAAGCCATAGAATGGTTTAGGTTGGAAAGGTCCTTGAAGGTCATCGAGTTCCAACCCCCCTGCCATAGGCAGGGACACCTCCCACCAGACCAGGTTGCCCAAGGCCACCTCCAGCCTGGCCTTGAACACCTCCAGGGATGGGGCCTCAACAACCTCTCTGGGCAACCTGGGACAGTGCCTCACCACCCTCAAAGTGAAAAACTTCTTCCTAATGTTCAATCTAAACCTGCCCTCTTCCAGTTTGAAGCCATTCCCCCTCGTCCTATCACTCCATGCCCCAGTAAAAAGTCCCTCCCCAGCTCTCCTGTAGGCCCCCTTTAGGGACTGGAAGGCCGCAATAAGATCTCCCCGAAGCCTTCTCTTCTCCAGGCTGAACAGCCCCAACTCTTTCAGCCTCTCCAATCCATCTGCGTGTGTTCCTTACGGTCAAAACGTGAGCTGCCGTCTCCCCGTTCCTCGCTCTGCACGAGGACGTATATAGCACAAGCACGCGTGAGAGGGGAATTGTGAGAGGTGGGGAAGTGCCGTTTCATGACCCTTTGAAATAGGGTTAATTGGGGAATTTCGGGAATTTGATGGAGAGCCATCGCTACCAGTGTAAATCTGCTTCGGGTTTAAGATTGCAATTAGTTCCCGCAGGATTTTCACACGCACGGCGTTGTGCAGACAGTCTGGTTTAGGTGTGTTACGGTTGTAGCCTCCTCCAGGGTAGAACAGGGCGCTCGTCAGAGGACAAACAGCTTCATCACAGCTGGAAGGAAAGGAATCATAGACTCATGGAATGGTTTGGGTGGGAAGGGACCTTTAAAGGCCATCTAGTCCAACCTCCTGCCATGAGCAGGGACATCTTCAAGTAGATCAGGTTGCTCAGAGCCCTGTTCAACCTGATCTGGGATGTTTCCAGGGATGGGGCATCTCCCACCTCTCTGGGCAACCTGGGCCAGTGTCTCACCACCCTCAGCGTAAAACATTTCTTCCTTAGATCCAGTCTAAATCTCCCCTCTTTGAGTTTGAAGCCGTTACCCCTCGTCCTATCACTACAGACCCTGATAAAAAGTCTCTCCCCATCTTTCCTGTAGCCCCTTTAGGGACTGGAAGGGAGAGTTTCTGCAGGACAGTGCCAGCGCAGAGAAGCGGCACAGGGTTGTTTAGCTGCAATTTGGCCCGAGTATTGGATTTAAGAGCCAGAATTTCCTTGGGTTTTTTGGTTTTGTTACAGTTACAGCCCTTCCTGGCCTGAGGGACAGGACAGTCCGTAGCAATTCTTTGCAAACACATAAAACCGGTGTTCGGAAGCGACAGCTGCTTGACGCGCTAAAACCAGAAGCTTTTCACCAGTCCGCTGAGCTTTCACCTTCAACTCTTTCTCTCTGAACTCCTTACGGATGCTGTACGGAGATCAGGGACCAGCACAGAGCCAGCGCGAGCTGGTCACTGTCCGTCTCCAGCCCATACTGATGTTTCAGCTGTTTCATGGACAGTTGGCACAGAAACCAGCGTGGGAAGAATAAGCTGCTGACCCGGTCTTCTCTGGACAACCTGGAGCAGAATACTCTGTCGAAGGGAGGTGCTTTGGGCAACAAGCATCTCTCTCTGCTGGTTTTTAAGCTTCTAATCTTGCCAGGTTTGTGTTTAATCTCTCTGGGCTCCTTATATTTTGGGTTAGGAAAATAATCCCAGAGCAGCGTTACGAAGAAAGAAAAACAAAGCAAAGATTCTCGCAAATAGAAACGTATGGTTTTTTAATCTGATAAAATTGGGCAGTGCTTTCAAATATTACAAGCCAAAGCTATTTTTTCCTGGATACGGTTTGAAGTCTTTTACAGAAGTCTTTGCCCATAATGGCCACAATTGGCCGTGTGAAACTGGGAGATTTGGGCTGTAGGAATTTCTAGTTAGCTTCTCGCAAACCTTTTCCGCACCGCTGGATGTGAAACCACGAGGGCTGTTCCCACCCTTGTCATCCTTCTTTTCCCATCCTTGTCATCCATCACCAAACCCACCGTCTGTGTGAGCGTTGATCCCGCCGTCTCCCGAATCCGGCTGTGCAGGAGCAGGCTGGGTCAGCGGATCCGAAAATCATCCTTTAGGAACTCTTGGCCGGTGGTTACAGCCTCTCTCCGTCTTGTCTGTTGGCAGAAATTGTAGCTGATGTTAAATTAGCTCACAATTAGCCTCCTGCGCTTTGCCCTGCCTCCAACAAGCACAGGTACATGCAGGATGCGTAGATCAGGGAGCGGTTTTTATCTACGGGCTGTTTTCCCATCGGGATCTTCACCAGCGATGCTGTCGCAGGGCGAATACTCAACGCGCTCATCGTCTGAGCCCGTAAAGCGCAGATAACCAAATACAAGAAATCTCCAAAACCACTTCTTCTTTAAAAAGCCCTATTCCCTTCCCAAACGGTGCACATCAAAGCGGGGAGCGCACAGGAACACGATCCCGGCGCCGTTTCTCTGTTCACCTTAGGAGACCTTTCCGTCGCGACTGTGCCCAGCGAGGCTGAGCCCGGCCGGGACGGAGAAGCAGTCCAGGGATGTAGGGGAAAGGCCGGATCGGCGGATCGGCTTTCCACATCAAACACCGCTCTCCAGGAGACCTTCCTGACCCCACAGCTAATGAGCGGCGTGTCCTAAAACAGCACCGCTTGCTTCAGCCTCTAAAGGCAGCTGAAGACGGATCTCTCCTCTCTCGGTGCTTCACGGGGGCACGACCTATCTCTAAATTAGTTGGGGGAAAACGCCAGTTTCTTTGTACACTGAAAATATGCGTCTTTAGTGCTGCTGGAAGGTCTGGGAGAAAGCCTGACTGCTGGGAGGGGGCGTGCAAACCCAGGATGATGATAAAATGCTTAAAACGGTGGTTTTCATGTCATAGAATCATAGAATGGTTTAGGTTGAAAAGGACCTTGAAGATCATCCAGTTCCAACCCCCCTGCCATAGGCAGGGACACCTCCCACCAGACCAGGTTGCTCCAAGCCCCGTCCAGCCTGGCCTTGAACACCTCCAGGGATGGGGCCTCAACAACCTCTCTGGGCAACCTGTGCCAGTGCCTCACCACCCTCACAGTGAAAAATGTCTTCCTAATGTTCAATCTAAACCTGCCCTCTTCCAGTTTGAAGCCATTCCCCCTCGTCCTATCACTCCATGCCCCAGTAAAAAGTCCTTCCCCAAAAGGCTTCCGCTCAGGGGGTTCCAAAATTCAGAGAGTGGGAACCCAGTGAATACGCCGATGTGATTCTTTTGGCTTAGGACAGACGCTCACAAATCCAGAGTTTGCTTGCCAGAGCCGAATGATGTGGCTTGGACCTTTCGAATTTTGGCCTTCAGCTTTTGCTGTCTGCAGCACCGCGGAAGAATGGCACTGCAGCGTCTCACACTGCGTTGGGTGGGGAAGTATTTCACCATCAGGGAATTTTTTATCCAAGTTAGAACAAACAGCTCTTTTCCCAAACAGTTGCCTCTCCGTGTGCGGAACAAGGGGAAAACCCCTCCGAGGAGAACCGGGGAGCAACAGAAAACACATTGTGAGGGGTTTTTTTTTCTGTGTATCCAACTTCTCGCACGCTGCATGATCCCGTGGTTCCCCGCGATCAGAAAAACAGGCGCGGGGCAGAGCTGGCCGGGTTCTGACCTCTTGTTCCCTCTCTCGGCAGAGCGGAAGCGGAGCTGTGCCGGGGGCGATCCCGTACCGAAGACCGACTCGTCCCAAGCCCGCAGCCGATCTCTCGGAAGAGGAAACCAAAAGAATCGCCAGGATCTTCTCTGCTCAGCTGTCCAAGAAGGAATAGCGTTGGCGAGAGGCCGTCCACAGCGACTGCTTCCCGGGCCACAGCCTGACGCATCGGCAAACACCGGGTTCTCCAGGGAAGAGGAGATGGAAGCTGTAGGTTTCAGGCTCTGATTTTTAATTTGCCTAATTGGTATCCTGTTAAAAGGACGTAAAGCCTGGTGGTCAACCAAGGGGAGCTGAGAGAGCGTCTTGTCTTGCAAGGGCAGGTCCCTGATGAGACTCACCGCTTCGGGTAACCGATGAGCTGTCACCTGGTCTCCAGATACTCAATTCCTTGGATTTATTCATGGGAAATTTCTCTAATTAACTTTTTTTTTTCGTATGAGTAAGCACAAAGCATCCCGTTTTGCGACAGCTCCTTTTTCTTCCAACCACAGGATGGAGAGAACGTTAGATATTTGCCATCCCATGGGCGAGGAGAGAACTGCCGCCTCCGTGCCGGCGTGTGCCGCGCGTGGGGAGGGAAGGGGAGGGAAGGGGAGCTCCTCCCCCAGTGGCCTTGCAAAAAATCGTTGCTGGGAAGCGTAATTTGCTGATTCTAAAGGAATGTACGTGCCCAAGGTGCTTGTGTCAGTACCTGAGCAGACTGTAAAATACTGATGTGTGTACAAAAGGGTTTTGCTAGAAATATGGAATATTCTAAATTATTTTTGTACATTTTTATGTTGGGTACCTTTGGGATAATGGACTTTGCTGCAAACCGAGCTAAGTTATTTTTGTACCGCTCTCCGGTGTTTGTGTTTCAATAAAATTCCCCTGGTTTTTTGTCACCTGAAGTGTCCCACTGCCAGGTCACGAGCCCCTCGTTAGCAGGTGGATGGGACTCCATCCCCGAGAGCCTCCGGTAACGGGTGGGAGAGGATGTCGTAGAAACGCGTTAATGGGAGATGCTGTGGCTGCGGGCACGCGTGAAGGTCGCTGCTTTGCCAAGGAATTGCGTGTCGCCGTGCAGCGCAGCCCGGGCGGAAGGAGTCGCACCTCGGAGGCGAACGAACGCTGCTTTTCACACCGCACTTTGAATTCGGGACGGAAGGAACCGAAGTGTCAGCATCCCTTTTTTCCTCCCACCTCTGCAGTTTTCTTTTCCACCAGGGGAAATCCTAAATGCCCAATTCATGGCTACCGCGACTTCCCCACGCCGGGTTTGACCTAAAAATCTGTTCTGCCCTCTCCGCATGCTGCCTGCGGAGTTTTTTCACCCAAAGCAGGGGCCGGCTGGCCAGCAGCGCTGCCACCCGCCTCCCCCCCGCTGGCAGCCGCAGCCGCGGCAGCCCTGACCCTCTGCCCTGCCCACGCGTCCCCTCGCCGGGTGAGGGTTGAGAGGTGAACGTGCCAAGTGTCCCCGTACCGCACGTCCCGAGCGTCCCCCTGCGAGAACAGGAGTGACGCGCGGGCGTCCTCCCGCTGCTGATCCCGGCGGCATCCCCAAAAAAACCCAAGCGGGATGCCGGCTGGGTTGGGAACACGGTGACATAGGAGGTGACAATGTTGACTCCTGAGTTACAGCTCTGGCATGAGATAAACACCTTCTTCCTCTTGTGCTTAGGTCAGCAGTGGAGCGCGGTCCGGCCGGGAAAACAAGACGGCAGCCAGCTGGAGAGGGGCGTCAGTGCCAGACGAGCTTCTGCCTGGAGCCCGATCGACGGGGCAAAGGTGGCTTCGGGGTCTCAAACCACCTCGAAATCCCTCGTGCGCGCTCACGTGCAAGAGCGGAGTCTTTCTGCACATCAGCAGGGACGCGCGCTGGGTTTGTGCACGTGGCGCGAAATAGCACAAAGAGTTAAACACACAAAGTTTAAAGAAAAATGGAGGAAAAGGGACATTGGGACATTTCTTGAGCTGTCACCCCATGCTCGGCCTCCAGCCTTGTCCTGAGCCCTGTCCTTTGCCTCGGCTACACACCCAGCACATGGCCACGCTCGAAGGGCATCGTGGTTTTGGTCATGCAGAGCACGAACACCATGAACACGGGAGGGATTTACCTCTGCGTGGCCCCCTGCCCTCGGGCTGCTCCGCGTGAGCCGGGGGACACGTTACACCATGCGGAGGAAATGCCGCTGGCAAGCGTGGCAGCTGCCCGGGATGAATTACGGCTGCGTGGTCCCTGCCGGGGGCAAAGGGGTCCGACCTGCCCTGCGGGGGGGTGAGGGAGCGCTGGGTGCTGCTCTGCCTCCGAACCGCTCGCTTTTAAAGCCTTGGGCAAGTGTTTTCTGCATCTCCTCCTCCTCGGAGCACATTTAGGTTAAAAAACCCAAATTACTGCCCATCCCTGAGGTCCCAGCGGCCACCAAACAGCACGACCACACTGTCGGGTGCTGCTGCCCCAAAGCTTCGCTCCGATGGGGGCTGGTGGTCCAGGCAGGACCCACACACCCCCCCATGCCAGCACCCTGCGGGGGTGGGGAGCAGAGGGCTGAAACACAGCCACCTGGTCACGGGTACTGGGTGACCCCCGCTCTCATCGACTCAAATGCCACCGGGGGAACTGGGTTTCAGTGTCACCCGAGCCCTGCGGCTGCTGGAATGTCCTCCGGGTGCTATATAAGGGGAGGGGGAAGGAGCCAGGTCTCAGGGTGATGGCTGCGCGGAGAGGGGTGTAAGGCAGGAGCTGAGACACGGTGCCACGGTCCCTACGGTGAGGCCACGGGGGACCCGGCCCTGGGCAGGTCATCGTGGGGGACATGCTGTCACCGAGCACCCTGTGTTGGCCAGTGTGGGATGGGGCGGGGGTGGATGGGCATTGGGGACTCCCACACCGGCCCCGGGCTGAGCGAGGAAGCCCCATGCCTCAGTTTCCCCAGGGACGCAGGCAAGAAAATGGGGCAGGATTTGGCTTTCAGGGTTGACTGAAGCCAGCCAGAGCCACATTGTCACCTCTGTCCCTAAACCGGACACCTGCTTGAAGCCCTGTCTGACACAACATCATAGCTCCCCCTCAAACCACACCCCCTCCTCTTTCCTTCCAGCCCCTCTGCCACGATGGTGGGGCTGAAACCCCCCGAGGTGCCCCCGACAGCTGCCGTGAAGTTCATCAGCGCAGGGACGGCCGCCTGCATCGCTGACCTCTGCACCTTCCCCCTGGACACCGCCAAAGTGCGGCTGCAGGTACGATCCACCACCTCCCCCCAAAACCCTGTGGGCAGAAGGAGCACCCCACAACAGTGAGACCCCTCCCGTACCGGCTCCACTCCAGAGCTGGCGGCATTTTGGGGAGGCAGAGGGCAGGGTGACGCGGTCGGCATCCCGCAGATCCAGGGCGAGGTGCGGATCCCCCGGAGCACGGGCACCGTGGAGTACCGGGGTGTTTTGGGGACGCTGAGCACCATGGTGAGGATGGAGGGACCCCGCAGCCTCTACAGCGGGCTGACGGCCGGGCTGCAGCGGCAGATGAGCTTCGCCTCCATCCGCATCGGGCTCTACGACTCGGTGAAGCAGCTCTACACCCCCAAGGGTGCCGAAAGTGAGTGCGGAGGCAGTCGGGACCCCCTGTCCCTGCGCACCCCCCATCCCGATGCACGCCCCTCTCCCGAGGGACACAGCCCACCGTGATGGGAAACAGCCCACCCCGGGATGAACAACTCCCCCCATCAAGCTGTGCCCACCCCCAACCCCAGGCTGCTCACCCGGGGTCCCCGCACAGCTGGGGGTCCCCGCAGGGCTGGGGGGTCCCCACAGAGCCGGGGGTCCCAGCGCCTGCCCTCTCCAGGCACAGGGCTGGCAGCGCGGGTGCTGGCGGGCTGCACCACGGGGGCGGTGGCGGTGGCGTGCGCCCAACCCACCGACGTGGTCAAGGTACGGTTCCAGGCCAACGGAGCGATGCCGGAGAGTGCCCGCCGGTACAGCGGGACCGTGGATGCCTACCGCACCATCGCCAGGGAGGAGGGAGTCCGTGGGCTCTGGAGAGGTAGGGGCGGATGGGGATGGGGACAGGGACAGGGATGGGAATGGGGACGGGGATGGGTTGGGGACAGGCATGGGAATGGGGACAGGGATGGGATGGGAATAAGAATGGGAAGAGAAATGGCAACGGAGATGGGAATGGGGATGAGGATGAGGATGGGGACAGGGATGGAATGGGAATACGAATGGGAAGAGAAATGGCAATGGGGATGAGGATGGGGACAGGGATGGGATGGGAATACGAATGGGAAGAGAAATGGCAATGGGGATGAGGATGAGGATGGGGACAGGGATGGGATGGGAATAGAAATGGGAACAGGGATGGGAATGGGGATGAGGAAGGGGACAGGGATGGGATGGGGATGGAGGCTGGGACAGGATTGGGGATAGGATAGGTATGGAGACAGGGATGAAATGGGAATGGGGACAGGAATGGGGACAGCAGAGCTGGGGCACCCATCCAGGATGCTCCAGGAGGGGATGTGACCGCCATCCCCGATGCCACCACTCTCCTGCACAGGGACACTGCCCAACATCGCCCGCAACGCCATTGTCAACTGCGGAGAGCTCGTCACCTACGACCTCATTAAGGATGCGCTGCTGCGGGCGCAGCTGATGACAGGTGAGGACGGTGCCGGGGGCGGGGATGCAGCCGGGCACCATCCCCATCCCCACAATCCTCAACCCCCGACTCTGTCCTGCAGACAACGTCCCCTGCCACTTTGTGGCCGCCTTTGGGGCTGGCTTCTGTGCCACAGTGGTGGCGTCGCCGGTGGACGTGGTGAAGACGCGGTACATGAACGCCAGTCCCGGGCAGTACCGGAACGCGCTCAGCTGCCTCCTCGCCCTGCTCATGCAGGACGGCATCGCCGGCTTCTACAAGGGGTGAGTTTAGGGATGTCCCACTGAGCACCGGCAAACTCAGTGCAACGATAGCGTGTGCACAGACACCGGCGTGGACCAGCTCCGCTTCACACTGCAGCATCACCCAGTGCACCCCAAATGTCCTAACCCGTGTGCCACCACCGGGGCACCGGGCAGGGCTTTGGGGACCACGGGGTTGTCCCCGTGATGTCCCCTCCAGCGCTGCTCTTCCTGACGCAGGTTCGTCCCCTCCTTCCTGCGGCTCGGCTCCTGGAACGTGGTCATGTTCATCTCCTACGAGCAGCTGCAGCGCGCCGCGGCGCTGGCCCGGCCGGCCCAATCCTGACCCCCCCCCATCCCGGCCTCTCTCGTCAGCGTTGGCGAGACACAGGAGTAAATTATATTAATTGCTGGAGCGGCGGTGGAGCAGCGACAGTCCCAGCCCAACGGGGACCCCCCCAGAGAGGGACGGGCGAGATGGAAGGAGAAACGAAGCTGTTTGCGGAGAAACGTGGGAGAACGGAGGTGTCCAGAGAGGAGTTTAGGAAGGAAGGAAAAAGCATTTATAGGGTTTTTTTCCAGCCGGGAAGAGCATCACTTCCCGGTGGCGACGGGCACAAGGCGAGAGGTGTGGGCAGACGGGATGGAGTTGAGGGTTGGGGGATGCGGCGATTCCTGTTATTCCTTACTGACGCTTCCAATAAACCGCCCCTATGGGGTCTGATCACAGCAGGACTCCCTTGCTGAGTTTTTTTGGGAGGGTGTAGGGTCAGTGTCCTCCCCGGGGTGCCACTGGAAAAGCCAAACCAGGTCTCATCTGAACGCTGCCCCGAGTGCCATCGGGGATCAGCTTTAGCAGAGGTTATTTCTGTGATTAGGGGAAAAAAAAAAACCCAAAGCATCAAGCTGGGTGTGTGGGTTCATGGCCACACGTGGGGACAAAGAGCTGCTGTCCCCACCCCATTGTCCTCTTCCCGGCTGCCCTGGCTCTGTCAGCCCTGAGTAGGGTGCAGATGGGGTCCCCCCCCTTCCCCAAACCCTCCCATGTCCTGGGGGGTGTGCAGGGGTGCCGGGCCACAACTACCCCCCCAGTCCCTGCAGCTGGGCACCCCAACCTGCATCCTTCCATCTCCACCCAACCCTCTCCTCCCCCCAGGCCTGGCCAGAGCCTGAGATGTCACCCACTCCCACCATGGACTGGGAGAACTGGGGAGCAGCCACCCAAAACACCCACGGTGCACCCGGTGCCATCCAGAGGCCGCATCTGGAGTATTGTGTCCAGTTCTGGGCTCCCCGGGTCAAGAAGGACAGGGAACTGCTGGAGAGGGTCCAGCAAAGGCCTACAAAGATGATGAGGGGACTGGAGCATCTCTCTTATGAGGAAAGGCTGAGGGACTTGGGGCTTTTCAGTCTGGAGAAGAGAAGACTGAGGGGGGATCTTATTAATGCTGATAAATCTTTCAAGGGAGGGTGCCAGGGGGATGGGAACAGTCTTTTTTCAGTGGTGCCCAGTGACAGGACAAGAGGTAACAGGCACAAACTCGAACATAGGAAGTTCCATCTAAACCTGAGGAGGGACTTCTCTCCTGTGAGGGTGGCAGCCTGCTCCCTCCGGGCCCTCGGCTTGGTTTCACCCCACTCCGATGCCACGGTTGGGTTCAAGGCCATGTGTGGCCGATCTCATCACCTTCCCTCTGGATGCAGCCGAAGTGCAGCTGCAGGAGAGCCGGGCTCCCCTGCCCTCCTTACCCCAAATCCCACAGCTGCAGGAGGGGTCTGTGGCCACAGTAAATCCTCTTCACCCCATTTTCTCCCTGCACAGAATCAGGGAGAGGCGAAGCTCACGGGTAAGGGGCAGTACAAGGGGGTCTTCGGGCCCATCACCACCACGGTGAGGATGCAGGGACCCCCTGGGCTGGCGGCCAGGCTGCAACGGCAGATGAGCTTCACCTCCACGCACATGGGGCCGTATGACCACGTGAAGCAGCTCTGCACCAAAGGGTCAGAGCGTAAGTCCCTGGGTGCATGGTCCTGCTGCCGGGCAGCCCCTCCATCGACCCCAGAACTGCGCAGGATCGGGGTTTAGTCCCGATGGAGTTGTAACCGTGCAGTGAAAGCACTTCAGCACGGGATAGGTGATTTATAGGTTTAAATATTTTTCCCCCCCGACCCCGTACTCTCTGCACATGCCAGGCAGGGGAGCCGGCTGCCAGTGGGCTGCACCACGGGGGCCATGGCGGTGGCTTTTGCCCAGCCAACAGATGTGGTAAAGGTGCAGGGAGGCTGGCCATGGCTACCAGGGCACCGTAGATGCCTACAGGACCATCACCAAAGGAGGAGGGTGGCCGTGGGCTGTGGAGAGGTGGGTGCAGCCCCCAGGGACCCCAGTGGTATGGCTGCTCCAGCACCGCGGCCCTGACACTCTGGTCCACATAAGAATGTCCCACAACATCACCCACAGTGCTGTGGTAAACTGCGCCGAGCTGTGACCTACAACCTCATCAAGGATCATAAAATCACAGAATGGTTTGGGTTGGAAGGGACCTTGAAGATCAGCCAGTTCCAACTCCCCTGCCACCAACAGGGACACCTCCCACCAGCCCAGGTTGCTCCAAGCCCCGTCCAACCTGGCCTTGAACACCTCCAGGGATGAGGCAGCCACAGCTTCTCTGGGCAACCTGTGCCAGTACCTCACCACCCTCACAGGCAACAATTTCTTCCTAATATCTAATCTAAATCTCCCCTCTTCCAGTGTGAAGCCATTCCCCCCTCATCCTATCACTACATGCCCTAGTAATAAGTCCCTCTCCAGCTTTCTTGTAGGCCCCCTTCAGATACTGGAAAGCCGCTCTAAGGTCTCCCCGANCCTGGGCCCTTCTCTTCTCCAGGCTGAACACCCCCAACTCTCTCAGCCTGTCTTCATAGGAGATGCGCTGCTCAAATCCCATCTCACAAGGGGTGAGGGCCCTGCCTCTGCTGTGGAGGCACAGCCAGAGGATCTGCGGCCAATTTCCATCCCAAGCATCCACCCCACAAGGGGCCGAAGCCCCGGGGTTGTGTCCCTAACAGAATCCGGGCTCACAAATCCCACCACAGCTCTCACTCGGCTGAGAACCTCCCCTGCCGCTTTGCTTCTGCTTTTGGGGCTGGCTTCTGCGCCACGCTCGTTGTCTTCCCCGTGGATGGAGTGAAGATGAGGTACATGAACACTGTTCTGGGGCAGCACAGTGGGAGCAGTAGGAGCTGTGCCCTCACCCTGCTGAGAAATGAGGGGCCAGAGGCTTTCTACAAGGGGCGAGTAGGGGTTTGCCACCCTTTTCCATCCTCTTCCAAAACACAGTCACCTGTGGCGTGGAGGCACCATCACTCTGGGATGGGATGTGCTGACCCTGACCCCAACCCTGGCCGCTCCGGTAGGTTTGTGCCCTCATTCCTGTGACTTGGCTCCTGGAAGTTCATGATATTCATCACCTACGAGCAGCTGAAACAGGACCTGATGGCCACACGTGGCTGGCGGGAGGTCCCCTCCTGAGCCCAACACTGCCATCGCCACCTTCCCATTGGTGGCAAAGACACTGAAGGGGATCACATGTGCCAGCCCCCCACCAAGGACAAAAATAGTGAGAACAGTGAGGCTTTGAGTAAATCCTGTGGTCTTTTCTTCCCTGGTTTTGGTATTTCGCTCACCACCCTGTGCACAGTCACCCCCAAACCATCGCTGTTCCCATGCATGAACTGAGCTGGGAGCACTCCAACCCCCACAAAATCCTCCATCACCCTCTGCATCACTGTGGTGCCACTGCTACGGGGTGGCAGCTATGGAGAAGAGTCTGGAAAGCAAGGTGGATTCAAGTCCCAGTGGAAACGGCCTCAAGGGTGCTGTGTTTTAGGGTGCTTGGTACTGGGAACAACCTCTACCCAGTCCCAGTGCTGGCTCCAGAGCTTTATTGGTGGGAGGAGAGCGGGAAGGTCATCATCCCCTAGGACAGGAGGGCGCTTTTCAAGAGCATTTTCTTGTCACGCGTGAGCTTCTTGGGAAAGCAGATGTTGAAATATATGAGGAGGTCACCTTTGCGCCGGGGGTCCTGGAGCAGCGGCATCCCCTCCCCGGGCACCACTTTACAGTACCTGGGGCTGCGAAGCAAAGGAAGAGGCTGAGAGGAGCCACAGGATGATCCCAACATGGGGGCCACGGCACCGAGCCCAGATGTGGCCACATGCAGAACCCCACGCACGCTGCTGAGCAGGTTTTTCAGGGCAAATTTGCTCCTCCAGCTTCAACCAGAGGCCTGCCCTCTTCTTCCAGCCTTGTGTCCCCAGGTTCTTTGCCCTCAAGACTGTACCCTCATCTCACTCATGTTTTCCACCCACCCACACCAAACCCTCTCCCTGCTTCTGCTACCAGCAACACGGCCCCAAACCAGACAAAGAGCCCACAGTGGGCATCCTCCTCCTCCCAACTGGGATTCCCCAGCCCCAAACTTGCTGGAAAAGCTTTTGAAGCACCCCAGTAATTCAGGAAACATGCTTGGGAAGTGCTGAGCTCTTGCCGAGGAGGAACAGGCCAACGCTGAGGCTCCTCCCAAGGGGCTGTTCACCTCCTTGGCCACCAAGCTCTGCAGAGAGGCCCTGTCTGACCACCCAGCCCACCAGCCGTTTGCCCCACAGCACTCACTCCACGATGTCGTTGATGGGGATGTTCAGCAGCCTCCCGTCCAGCGTCCTCACCTCCACCATGCAGCCAACCAGCGCCTGCAAGGCACGGAGCGGGACCCGGAGCTGCACTTGCAGCCCCAGAGGGCAAACGTAAGCTGGGGCTGGCTCCGTCCCCTCGCTTGGCTCTTTACCTTTCCCAGGGGGATGGTGGCGACGTAAGTGAGGTTGTCGTTGGCTCTTTTAAACCGCGGATGCAGTTTCTCTTGGACAACGAAGGTGATGTCAGCCGGAATGACGTTCGGGCCCTAAGGAAACAAATAAAGATACCTGGAAATGGTTTGGCGTAGCACAAACGATTTTACGCAGGGAAAGGTGACACAAACGCTTGTCCCTTTGTTGCTGTTTTCAGCTGGCTACGGAGAAGGGAAAGGTATTTTCTTCCTTTAAGAAAAAAAAAGAAAGTCTTTGATAAAAGACTCCTGCTAAGCCAAGAGAAATCAGACTGGGTTTCACAAAGGTGATGCCAGGCAGAAAACCACTCCTTTCAATTAGTTTTTATCTATCCTAAGGAAAATCCAGGCAGGAAGGGCTCTTTAGAGTGTTTCTGAGTGAACCACTCCATTAACCATGCCGCCAACGGCCCACAGCCCGCAGAAATAGGAAACCTGCAAAGAGTGCGTGGTTGGTCCCAAGAAAACTTGGCCCAAAACTTCCCACCACGGTCATTACCTGATCTCCTTCCTTCTCGAAGGTGATCCTGGTGCCCTGCTTCCACCCCGGCTGCACGTCGATCGTTAGGATTTTATCTCTGATGGTGCTCGTTTGACCATCTTCATTCATCACCTTGGGGTTGGATGAAGGGATTAGAAGAGATGGGTCCTGTCCAGGGAGGTGGGTCTGCCACCAAGTGGAAGCTCGGCTCTGCTCTGTCATCAGAGCAGCCAGCAGCAGGTGCTGGTTCCATCCACGGCTGCGCTGAGCCGCTGGCTGGATCGCAACCCTGCGGTGCTGGACACAGCCCCACAGACAGGGCAAGCATCCCTGGGCAGCTACCCAGTCTGTCACAGAATCATGGAACGGTTGGCTTGGAAGGGACCCTTAAAGGGCATCTAGTCCAACCCCCCTGCCATGGGCAGGGACATCTTCAAGTAGATCAGGTTGCTCAGAGCCCCGTCCAACCTGACCTGGAATGTTTTCAGGGATGGGGCACCTCCCACCTCTCTGGGCAAACTGGGACAGGGTCTCACCACCCTCAGCATAAAACGTTCCTTCCTAAGATCCAGTCTGAATCTCCCCTGTTTTAGTTTAAAGCCATTACCCCTTGTGCTATCGCTCCCCTCCCTGACCAAGAGTTCCTCCCCAGCTTTCCTGGAGCCCCTTTAGGGACTGGAAGGGGCTCTGAGGTCTCCCTGGAGCCTTTTCTTCTCCAGGCTGAACCCCCCCAACTCTCCCAGCCTGTCCTCCCAGCAGAGGGGCTCCAGCCCTCACAGCGTCTCTGGGGCCTCCTCTGGTCCTGCTCCACCAGGTCCATGTCTCTCCTGTGCTGAGGCCCCCGAGCTGGAGGCAGCACTGCAGGGGGGTCTCCCCAGAGCAGAGCGCAGCAGAGAGGCACAATCCCCCCCCCCCCCCTGCTGGCCACGCTGCTGGGGATGCAGCCCAGGATGCCGGGGGCTTTCTGGGCTGCCAGCGCACATTGCCGGCTCATGGGGAGCTTCTCCCCCACCAGTACCCTCAAGCCCTTCTCAGCAGGGCTGTCATCTGCCCAAGGGACACCACCAAGAGGTGATCTGTGACACCAAGGTGGCCAAAGGGAGGGGGTTATAACTGCTCTGCTCATCCAGCTGCATGCGAGCTGGCAGAGAGGAGAGCAAGGACAGCTCACACCACACAGCAAAGTGGCTGTGGGAACAAACGGGGACAGATGGAGTACGAGAAACTCAGGGCTGGAACTGGGAGACTGGGACGGTGGGGGAAGGAGGGGATGTAGGTCACTGACAGCAGAAAGGAGACACAGCCCCATGTGAAAATGAAACCCGGGAAGCTTCCTTCTCCACCCCTCAAAAATCAGCTCTTCCTTCCTACCAGCTTTCACATCACCTCTTGCACTGGATTCCCTTTGCCAAGCCTGGAGAGGAGGGTATCGGGTCAGATTTTGCTGGAATTTGTGTAGGGTTTGGTGCAGATCCCTCCCGGCAGCACAGACAGTGCCGTGGACTACCAAGTCCCTTGAGTGGGACAAGCCGTAAAGCCTCAGGTTCTGCTGCCAAAACATGCAGCTCAAAATTCCCCCCCTGCCGAGTGCGTTCCCTCTTCACCCCCCACTGCCCCTACCCTGCGGGAGATCTTAATCTTCTTGGTGCAACCATAGAACAGGTCTTCGAGGGAAAGGTAGAGATCCCGCACAATTGGGGGGTCTTGCTTCATTGCTCCTCGTCCTCGCAGCCCTCCGAAAGGCAGGATCAACTCCGAGCCATCCTCAGCAAAGAACTCTGCGTGAGCGAGCAGAGGGGGCGTCACCACACTCAAATCAGAGGTTGAGGAGGGGGGCAGTCCCCTGGGGTCTCCTTATCATGGAACCTGATCACCCCAAATACGCCACCCAGAAACCTCCCACGTGCTTCTGTCTGGGACCACCTTCCCCTTCCAGCTGAAATGTTTCTTTTCTGGGAGTGATTTTATCTTGCTTATGTGTTTACACCATTCTCGCCAAACTGACCCCTCTCTTCGATGAAAATCACCCAATGGTCAGGGTCAGAAGGGACCTCTGGAGCTCCCCCAGTGCCACCCCCTGCCAGAGCAGGGGCACCTACAGCAGTTGCACAGGACGGCGTCCAGGCGGGTTTGGAATGGCTCCAGAGGGGGAGACTCCCCCACCTCTCTGGGCAGCCTGTGACAGTGCTCTGCCACCCGCACAGGAGAGAAGATCCTCCTCAGGTTTAGATGGAACTTCCTATGTTCAAGTTTGTGTCCGTTCCCTCTTGTCCTGTCACTGGGCACCACTGGAAACAGACTGTTCCCATCCCCCTGGCACCCTCCCTTGAAGGATTTATAAGCGTTGATAAGATCCCCCCTCAGTCTTCTCTTCTCCAGACTGAAAAGCCCCAAGTCCCTCAGCCTTTCCTCATAAGAAAGATGCTCTGGTCCCCTCATCATCTTTGTAGCCCTTTGCTGGACCCTCTCCAGCAGTTCTCTGTCCTTCTTGACCCGGGGAACCTAGAACTGGACACAATACTCCAGATGTGGCCTCCCCAGGGCAGAGCAGAAGGGGAGGATGACCTCCCTCGACCTGCTGGCCACACTCTTCTTGATGCGCCCCAGGATGCCATTGGCCTTCTTGGCCACCAGGGCACACTGCTGGCTCATGGGCATCCTGTTGTCCACCAGGACTCCCCAGTCCTGAAATCCTCCAAGGAAAGGAGCACAACATCTGGGGAGAGCTGCCAGCTTGAACACCCACCCCCCAGGCCTCTCGCCTACCGGAGACTGGGGGAAGTCAGGATCTAGGCTCCAAGCACCGGGGACCAGCAGGGAAATATCCCCGTAAAGCTTAAAGCTCAGAGCTGGCAGTGGCCATGGCATCACAGCAGCCACCCCCAGAGCCCCCCCACCTACCCGCAAAGGGGTTGTCTCCACCAAAGAACTCCCTGAAGACTTTGTCAGGGTTGTTGTGAAACACGTAGCCAGCAGTCCAGGGGTTCTCGCCACCGAACTCCACAGGGATGCCACCTTTGAGCCCTTCTTCTCCAAACTTGTCGTAGATGCCTTTCTTCATGGCTTAAGGAACAAGGAGGAGTTGGGAATGGCCGCGCTCTCCTATGCTGGGGGAGAGCCTGAGATCCAGGCTTTGCTTGGGGGGAGGCTGGAGAGGGGGGTCCCCCGCTGCCTTGAGAACAACAAACTGGGATGGAAGCAGGAATAGGTGCCAGCAATCAGCCTGGCTGTGGGTCAGAGTTATGCCACCTCCCTGGGTGTGTGACCAGGAGTTTGGACCCCAGCACGCCCCCAGCCACAGCAGAGACCTTGCAGCCCCTGTCCAATCCCTCCTGCCCCTAAACTTCATGGAAGACAACTGTTCCCCCCACTTACGGTCGCTGAGCACATCGTAAGCCTCCGCCAGCTGCCTGAACCTCTTCGGCGCCCAGGGCTCCTTGCATTTTAAAGGATGGTTCTTCAAGGCCAGTTTCCGATAGCTATGAAGGGGAAAGGACGGGAGAAGCCCAGCCTCGCAGCCAGCCCCGGGGTGCCAGGACACCCCCACACGGGACTGCTCCCTCACAGCTTCTCCCGGGCCCTTATCCTCCCTCAGGCCCCCGCTGTGGGGAGCAGGGGGAGGCGAAGGGCAGCCATAGCCAGGGCCTCCCCCACCTCCCGCCGCCCTCTCCGCTGCTCCCCGACCCCGGCGGGCCCCGGGGGTCCCCCGCAAGGCCGAGGCCCCCCTCACGCCTTCTTGATGTCGGCGTCCGTGGCGCCGCGGCCCAGCTCCAGCACGGCGTAGTAGTCCTGCCCCATGGCGGCCCGCTCCCCCCCACCTCCTCCGCCCCCTCGGGTTGCTATGGTCACCGCGGCAGGGGGCACTTCCGGTCCCTGCCGCGCGGGGCACCATGGGAGATGTAGTTCTACCCGCCCACTTCCGGTCTCCCCCCGCCTCTCTCAAGCCACGGCCACCGCTGCTTTTGTACCTTTTATTTTTTTCTTTTTAAAATAAAAGTTTTCTTGGAAAATCTCGTTTCCACACAGGTGTTATCAAAACAGTGTCTTTATTTCAGTCCACGCTGCGATACAGTCGCCTTCATCGCTCCCCAACCCCAATTTATTTCTATTTCTGCTCTCCCCCCCCCCCCCCAAANGAAGAAAAAACATAATTGTTGCAACACAAGATCTTCTCTAACACCTCAGAGCCGCTCTCAAATTAAAAATTATGAAAGTTGTGTTATAGTAAGAAACATTACCTGTCACCAAAACACCTCCGTACAGAGCTCGGTGACCACAACAGCCTCAGAAACTTCTACATACACGTCTCAAACACGCTGTACGGGGAAAATAAGCTTGGAAGAGCTATTTTGACACATCTCTCTGCTATTCGGCCAGATTCAAACACTTAAAGCTCGGGAAGTTGGTATCTCCTCACTATCCCGTCCCTGCAGCATGTGTAAATTTGCTTCTCCCACGAAGCTACCTGAAAAAGAAGGGGGGGGGGGGGATAAAAAGTAGTATTTAAGAACAGTAACAACCCCAAGTGACAGTTAAAAGTAGAATTTTCAGAGATCAGATTTCCTTTTGGACCTTTACAGAAGGCAGAGGAGGTGAGGTGAAACAGCATTAGAAGGTTTTAAAAGAGAGTTCAAGGTTTCACCAGGAGCAGGTTAAGTGCTCACACAACGGTTCTCCCCAGATTTAAAAGGGAAAATTACTTTTCTCACAATTTTCTCAGGCCAGTGAGTTGTATGGCTCAAATCTCAGCCTCCATGAGAGGCTGCGTGTTGGCTAGGAAAGGGGAAACCGGAGCACAGAGCTGGAATGGGTTAAAAACAAGAGCTCATTTCCACCAGCACTACCAGGTTGAGAGCCCAGGGAAGCCAGGGCACCCTCCCCGAACTCTGTGAGCGGAGTGGGGCGGCTGGAAACACAACAGCAAGACCCACTTCACAGAATCACAGAACGATCAGGGTTGGAAGGGCCCTCTGGAGCTCCCCCAGTGCCACCCCCTGCCAGAGCAGGGGCACCTCCAGCAGTGGCACAGGACGGTGTCCAAGATCGGNCAGAGTGGGAGACTCCCCCACCTCTCTGGGCAGCCTGTGCCAGTGCTCTGCCACCCTCACAGGAAAGAAGTTCCTCCTCATGTTCAGATGGAACTTGCTATGGTCAAGTTTGTGCCCGTTCCCTCTTGTCCTGTCACTGGGCACCACCGAAAAAAGACTGTTCCCATCCCCCTGGCACCCTCCCTTGAAGTATTTATAAGCATTACTAAGATCCCCCCTCAATCTTCTTTTCTCTAGACTAAAAAGACCCGCTGGTCTTGAGTCAGCAGGGGACAAGAGAAGACAAGCAGCTGGCTGCTGCTTTTACCCCAGTGGTCCTCTGAGCACAATTAATTCATGCTTCTTTACAGAAACACAGTCCTACAACAACAGCCAAGCTACACCACTGCTTCAGTTTTGCTCCTGTGTGATGGAGATAACGCCAGTGTGTACCACAGAGGATTTGTTTATGCAAAATAAACTATTCAGGTAGAAAAAAAAGCTTAAGAGTCAACTGTGTGAAGGAACCTGTTATGCAGCCTGCCAAATTCCCGAGATAAAGGCCTGCTACCTGCCATCACCTTTCCCCACACCCGCTATCTTGGGCGATACATCGTATTCCTTACCTTGTACACAGGGTCGCAGTCAGCTTCTGTGAGGTCGAGGACATAATCAAGGTCTTGCTGAACAATAAAGCAGGTTCCATCACCTACACGAGCAGAAGAGATACCAAGCAAGGAAGGAACATCAGCTGGTTAGTGAAATAAGTGTGAAATTAGTTACAAACAGTACTGACAGGCCCATCAGAAACACCAGATCACGGGGTATGGAGCACCCAGGAAAGGGGAAAAGTACTGTGAGGATGTCAGAGAGATGGGAAAAAGCTCTAATCATTGAGAGGCAACTTAGAGGCCCTATTTTGGAGTAACACAGGGGAAAAAAAAAAGAAAAAAAAAAAGAAAAATCACAAGGCAAAAGGCAACCAGGTAATACAGCTCCTACTACACCTGTTTGCCATGAACACTGCCCAGCCAGGCAGTGCTCATATATAAGTGGGAAATACCCAAAGAGCACAAAACTCCTCGATTTTTGATTATACAATTTCTACCAGCACAACACAGCCCTTGAGTTACCTTGGCTGGCAACAAATCCGTCTCGGTACGGGAGCAGCGAAAGCACTGGTGCTCCCGATCTGTGGATGACCTGGATTGGAGAGCTAGAAAAAGGAGTGGAAACAAGGGATGAGTATTATGGTCTATAGTCAAGAGCCCATTCCAATGTGTGAACACTGAAAGAAGAAAGTGAGCTCGTGGTGAAAAGACACATGAGGAGGACATACAGGACATGGGGACTCAATCAGCGGTTAGCAAAGAGCCTCTGTCCTCCAGAAGCAGACAGAAGTCAGGTTTTCCTGCAGATGTTGCCAAAAGATGGAAATGGGAGCAGCTAGCAGGTGAACATCAGCACGCCTCCATGGATTACAGACAGGGATTATCCTTGCCAAGGCACAGACAAAAGCGTGGAGCTCATCCAGCACAAAAGATTCTTCAGGCTTTGGTGCCAGCCCCTCCAGCCCCCACCCAAAAGCACCATCTGGATGCCTCCCTGCTCAGAGCTCGCCTTTGACACCAATTAAAATCAACTTAGAGCAGCTCCTGCCCTCAGCGACAGCTCAGTTCCAGTCCTGTGCCATAACGAGGATCAGGGTAAATGTTAGGATCCTACAAAGACAATTAAGTCTCACCAGTGAAGGAGAGGAAGGGGGTGTGCTTTTGGTGGCAGGAATACTGCTGTTAAGAAGTCTTCTGCTAAATCTATCTACATATATGTATATAGATTATAAATAATTCACGCAGATTTTTATATATAACATAATACACACAGTATGTGAACAAAATTATATATATACACACACAAAAAGCAATAATCTACAAGGTAAGGCTATGCCAAGAGCACCCCCAATCACAGATGAAGACTGAAAAGCTTTTCAGTAACTAAAGGAACCTGCACAGAGCCCATAGTCTTTTAGGAGGCGCTTTCCAGAGAACATCCCATTAGATCACCAACCTGAGCAGAAGCATCCTCCCCAGTGTTCCCCAAGTGAAAGAAATGGCCGCAAGATGCTCAGAACCTCATGGTGCCATGGCTTGGGCTGTATCCACATTTTAGAAGGGGCAGTGTCTGCCAGCACCCTCAATCTGGCTCTCTTTCCCAGCCAAAAAACTAGTTACTGTTTAAATACTTGCACTCACTCACTTTGTGTTTCTCACATCCAGCTGATATATGTTCCCATCCTGAGTCCCTGCTAGGATATAGGTGCTTGAGAGGAACGCGCAACAGTTGAAGGCATCAGATCCCACGAAGAGGAACACCTGAGAATACAGGAACAAATGCAAGTGTCAGACACTCACAGATGAGGACACAGGACACCCAGGACAAGGAAGCAATTATTTATTTATAAGTCAGTAAAGTTGGTTCCACAAGTCATGGCACAAACTGGCAAACCCAGAGCGAGGTTAATAACCCCTCAGCTCTGCTCCAAGACGTGCAGGAAAACAGCGCTCCAGGATCAGTCTTGCCAAGTCAGCAGAGACAGTGCAATCAATGAATGCTCCTGGGTCTCCTTTGGAGAAAGGATGTGTCACACAGTGACAGACAAACCGATGCTGAGCTCAGATTAATCTTCAAACACCCACGGAGCAGCAAGACCAGATCTGCATGGCTCGTCAGCAAAGACCACTCCTTCCTCCCAGAGCCACAATCATTGTTACACAGGCTGTGAGTTTTTGCCAGGTGAGCCCTTGCCATCTCATGGACCAGCCTCAGTGAGCATTATCTGTTCCACCCAAATTTTACTCACCACAATCACCGCAAGCAGTTCAATCTTGTCATTAGGAGCTCCTGTTCTACCACTTAGGATGGCCCTGATAAGAATTTCAGTACCTGAGATCTACCAACTCCATCTCCCTTTGCCAAGAGGAGGGAGATGGACTGGTGACCACCTGAGGTTCCCTCCACACACTACTTAAAACACCCACCAGAATAAACAGCAACTTTACACCTCGGCTGCATGAGGCAGCCTGCAGTTCCTGCACTCACGATGACATCTACTGGCCACCGTTTAAATAGTCTGCCCTGTACCTGGGTTAAATTAGTGAGCAATTCTTACTCCTCAAACCCCCCATACACAAATCTGGCCAGTAGGAGGGAGAGAAAGCATCATTTTGTTGTACCAGGTTTTAGTCTCTCCTCCATGGAATACACGAGGGAGAATACCGCAGTGTAGGACCTCGGCCAAAGGCATGCAGATCAGCCCTCCCCTGACTCCAGCATGGTTCTGTCCCTTTCTGTGCGACGTGGTGAATCTCACCAGGGGAATGGAACACGATTAACACTAACCAGTTCACCCATCTAGGTTAACCTGGCTTAATTCCCCAGCCCAGTACTCTGCAAAGCCATGCGAACGGCACCCTACAAACCGAGGAGCTGCTGCAGCAGCAGCGGACATGAAGAGACTGATGCCTCAGAGCTGATTTTACAGCAGCATCTCAGAGCACTCTCCCAGGTAAGTGCTTCTGATAGTCTCAGACTCCTTACCGGCTGCCTGCTCTGCAGTCCCACTCCTTGAAGCTTCTTGTCTTCTCGAGCCAGCAGCAGGATTTTCCCTTCTGTCCCAATTTCACGTTCACCTGACAAAAGGACAACAGTTAATTCCAGCAGTGGATATGCAACGAGTCTTGATGGTACCAAAACCTGACAGCTTGGATCACCCCTGCTGAACCTATAACAGCATTCCTCCATACCCTAAGATGCCAGATGCAGCAAGGCAGGCCAGTAATCAAAGAGATCCCAGTCTTAAACTGCTTGATAAGGCTCAATTCCTGCGCAGGACTGGAATGCTCTATTCCAGTGACCCTAGTTCCCTTCCCTAAGTAGTACAAGGGCACAAACCAGCATGCCTCGCACTCAAGATTATTGGTGACAGACCTAAGCAGTTTGGGACAGGGGAATGAAGACAAATTTTAAGAGAAAGATCCTTACTAGGAGCTTTTTCAGGTGTGCCGAGGTTCAATGAGTTGTCAGCAGTGCCTACAGCAATGCCATTGACGGGAGAGCCGCAGTCAGCGATGACACCCAGACAGGCGGATTTTCCACAGTCCCAGAGGCGGGCAGTGCCGTCTCTAGAGCAGGAAAGGACATTTCTTCCCCGATCCACAATGGCAGTGTCCAAAATACCTGCATCAAAGCAAAGGCCGTGTTCAGACAGACAGCGTGGAAGGCAGATAGACAAAGCATCTCATTTCCCAAGGAAAACTCAACTACAAGCCCCAAGCCCTTGTCCCCAGACTGCCACCAGTCACATACAGCCAGCTACGTGGGGTTCAACGCGGGGCAGGGAGCCACAGCATCTATAAAGAGGTGTATGTGGAAGGCAGCAGCTCCCAGCAAGCCACACAGAGCAGGAGCCACCACCTGGCACAAAGGCAAGATATTACGAATAAAATGATCGACAACACCTCGCCTCAGACTGAGCTGATACTGCAGCTGCAGCTGAGTCTCTATCTCCAAGATTAACTTCTAACTTGGGCAGAAAACAGTCTGGCCAAGCACCCTTAAAACGTTGCCAAGTCCAGCTCTGGATAATCCCAAAGGTTGTGCGGGGCAAGCAGCATCCACGTTATCCAGCTACAGCAACATCAAAAGAACAGTCTTTGCAAGTGCTAACATTCCCCAAATACTTCATTTCACTGTGGGATGTTGAGTCTAGACCTCTAAAATGATGCAGTGGTTTTTTGGAAGGGACCAGTCAGACGGTTAGAAGATTTAATTGATGCTTTCCCTACGGAAGCAGTCATTAAACATGACAAGTTCAAACGACAGGACAAGCCAAGCAGCAGTTTGGGCTGGAGTTATAAGCAGTGAATAAAGTTAACTTCAGAGCCACTGGGAGCCAGCCAGCGTCGTTCTGACCAAAGCTCTGTTACATCGCCTGCCACGTTTTGTTTACAGGACATTTGCGGCAAAGTACTTTGAATCCACACAAACAGATCACATGAGAACAATGGCAGATTCAGCGCAAGACAAGTTTTCAAGTTAATCAAGTTTTGGGCAGCCAGCCACAGGGCTTATTAACCTTTTCAATAAAGCCTTGCACCTTGTGAGACAGGGAAAACAAGAGCCTGTACAGAGCAGTTAGTTGCTCAAGGAGGAGATAATTTGGGGGAGGGTTCTGGGCATCTGATGCCACATCCACAACTCACTTGGACTTGCTCACGATCACCCAAGCGTTCAAGTTGGCATCCCTTCGGAAGCAACCACCTGCCATGACAAGACAGCACCACTGACCACTGTGCTCTGGGCCGGGGGTGAACAGGAGTAAAGTGGGAACCTGCTCAGGCATTACATATAAATCCACACTGCTTCTGAACGAGGGGTTCTGGAAAGAAAAACTTCTTTCCAGAGATTAACAGAGGCTCTGTCTAGAAATTTGCTTCGATCACAGCTCTCGGGACCCTTTGTGGGTAGCTCATTTTCCATCCCTTGCAGTTCTTCTCTGGGATTAAATGTCATTTACCGGAGGAGTTTCGCATGTGGACCCTGAACACAAGGAACAGCATTCAACTCACCACATAAGGTGGCCAGTGCATCATCTATGTGAGGACACATGGAAGGTGAAGAATTTGCTCTCATTTTCAGCAGCAAGACCATCAGCAGGGGCAGAGCTGAACACCTGCCCTCAGTACAAGGGTGAACAAGCTTATTCCAGCCCTTCTTAAGAAATAATCACTTAAGTATCCTTGCAGCTGCTCTTGCTGTGCCTTACTCACTTTCAACAGCACACATCCTCGAGGCAGGTAACTGCCTGAGCTCTGCAAGCCCATAATAAACTGCTATATGCTTTTCTGGGCAAGGGAAGAAGCTGTGGAGCAACTGAAGGTGAGCAGGACGATCTGGGTGTGAGCAGAAGGCATTCCCAGTGCAGTGCAGACAGCAAAGCTACTGAACGCAGGTCAGAGCTCTGGAGAGCTGAGACTGCCCTGGGAGAGCAGAATGCCCTCTGGCACTCACAACAGGCTCAATGTCTGCATCCTCCCTCTTTTACCTTAATTAAGAAAACCCAGGTCACTGAGAGAAACGGTTCCATCTGTCTAATACAACTACCACTGATCTTTTTATTCAAATTCTGCGAGCTTGAAAAAGCTACTCTGGACATCTAATACAAATGCACAGCACAAAGTGCAGCAGGCTGGTGACTGAACATTCGCCCTCAGGTGCAAGGCAATTATACACACGGCAGATCAAGCATTTTAAAGGCTAAGTACTCTGTACCTCCTTTGTGACCTTTAAATGTTACTACGCAGCTGGCATCTTCTGCTGACCAGATCTTTAGCTGGGCATCCATTCCCCCACTCAGAACCACGAGGCCCGATGGGAAAAACCTGCAACAATTCACATCATACACATGGCCTTCCAATAGTCTCTGGAAAAACAAAGAACTACATGCTAGTTCCATTGTTATGACCCTTACGCCGAGCAATTTTTGAGCTATGACACTGGAAAACTTGGTGTTCCTGTGTGGGCAGAGGATTAAGCTCAAATTCTCTGGGTTTGCATTCCTGCAACGGACTCGTCTGAATTCGAGGTAGTCAAAGAGCTGCCAGGTACACTTTGGGCCTCCCTCTGCCATTTGAGTAGCTAATTACATAGCAAAGGATACTACATTTGTTTCTAACAACAGGCTAAATGTCTTTATCCTCTGCCAAAGAAGCAGCTGACAGGTCAAGCTTCACAAGAAACACCTTAACTGGGAAGGCAGCTAGCCATGATATGGTTAATCCATCACAGGCAGGAGTCTTTTTTCCTCATCTCTTCTCTACTGCAGAAGAAATTCAGTGTTTGTACCACTCAGATTAGGAGCTGTCAGTTTCCTTCTGCACTCTGGCTGTCATTCCTAAGTACCCATTCTCATTTTCACCCTTGGACTCCTCTCCAGATTGCTGAGCATCATTTCCCTTGGGAGAAGTCATGCTTTCCAACAGATTTGACTTAAAACCTCTGAGATGTCAAATTTCAATTAGCTTTTCAATCAAAAGCCAGATTCTTGTCTGCCCTAGACCACAGCGTGCAGATAGCCTGACCAAAGTCACAGCCGAATGACTTCAGTAACGTCACAGACAACACACAACAAAGCTAGATGCTCTTACTCTTATTTCTCCATTCGCAGCCTGCCAGATTTTCATGGTCCCATCTGTGCTGGTAGACACGCCAAGCCCTCCACCACTGGAAATATCAAGACAGGTAATCTGCAGGAGGATAAAAACCACACCAACCGTTAGCTTTATACAACCCTGTATATAGGTATTTCTGCTTAAGAGCCTAACTGTAACCTGCTACGTACATCATTCAGCACTATTATCTCCCCAAGACATACCACTGGACTCATTTAAAACACCCAAAAGAGCTTCCATACTCCTAGCTAAACACTTTTAGCTTGGTAATATCCTAACATTTAAGCAAGGACTTCACAGGCTTTCTCGCCTCACTGTCTCAATATGTTTTATGAGATATTAACTAAGCCCTTAAGAAATCAAAAAAACCCAAATGGATCCTGAACCACAGGCTTTTTCTAGAGGACAAGGGCAGCATAAAAAGAAATTCTCCTCAATTTATCTGTTTACACAGATTGTTGCATTCCTCCTTCAAGAGCAAGCTGCTGATCAGGGCTGACCCACAGCCAGGGCTCAGACCAGTCAAGTGACTGGAACCTGGCAGGAAGCACCCCAGATTTCTTCTAATTGCCACCAAATTTGACAGAGAAATTGTTATTCTCTGCCTGTGACTCTGCAGAGGTCTGCAAAGCAGGGAGAAAAAGAAAAGCTGAGTCAAAAGCCTGCCCAGACAGCAGTTGTATTTCAGGTTTACCCCAGGTGAAGCAGAAATCTGGATTTTTCTAGCAACTCCTGTACACAGATACGAAATTGAGCCAAGCTGTTCCACGCTAACCCAAGATAACTGGCCAGCTTGAGAGCACCCTGACTCACAAGCTCACAAGACATTGTTTAAGGTATTTATGAAGCCAACAGCACAGCCAAAGTTTTCTGAAACACTGACTCAAAACCAATTCCTTATGCAGGCAGGCTAACTCCTCACACAGTGTCACACTAAGGTATTAACAACTGCCTGCTTTGCATAAACACTGGGAGTACTGAATACTTTTGAAGAGAGCAGATGTTGAGCTTATATTCTTGTAAAAGGGCAGCCTTTCCCGTGATGCCAGACATTATTGCTGCCACTTGTGAAAGGCAGATGTATTTCAGTCGTGAATGAAATAAGGTAACAGGTATTCTAGATGTGAAAGAAACGTGTAAATCTTCCAAGTGACAGAGATATTTCCAATACAGATTGCAGCAACACTAAACAGGCTGAAAAAAAAAATTTATATAGATTTTATTAGAACAGAGGTTAACAATACTGTTGCATCCTTTAGGGAGGTAATTCTGCCCCTCTATTCTACTCTGGTGAGACCCCACCTGGAATGTTGCATCCAGCTCTGGAGCCCCCAACATAGGAAAGACATGAACCTGGTGGAGCGGAGCCAGAGGAGGGCCACAAAGATGATCTGAGGGCTGGAGCACCTCTCCTATGAGGAGAGGCTGAAAAAGTTGAGGTTGTTCAGCTTGGAGAAGGGAAGGCTCCGGGGAGATCTTATTGCGGCCTTCCAGTCCCTAAAGGGGGCCTACAGGAGAGCTGGGGAGGGACTTTTTACAAGGGCATGTAGTGATAGGATGAGGGGGAATGGCTTCAAACTGGAAGAGGGGAGATTTAGATTAGATATGAGGAAGAATTTTTTCCCTGTGAGGGTGGTGAGGTACTGGCGCAGGTTGCCCAGAGAAGCTGTGGCTGCCCCATCCCTGGAGGTGTTCAAGGCCAGGTTGGACAGGGCTTGGAGCAACCTGGGCTGGTGGGAGGTGTCCCTGCCCATGGCAAGAGGGTTGGAACTAGATGGCCTTTAAGGTTCCTTCCAACCCAAACCATTCTATGATCCTGCAAAAAACAATAAAACTATCACAACTATATAGTGGAATACCTGCCTTGTCTTGCAAGATTTGGATACTAGAGTCATGCTGTATCACCTCCTAAAGCTTCCTAATAATTGCATTTGCAGTCCGTGGATTAGAAGAAAATACTACAGTATTAAAATACACTGACAGAAATGAAAAATGCAGATCCACCATGAGAAACGCAGATCACAGTTCCATCACCATTCCAACCCCTCACCACCATGACGAAGCACAGGTTTCTGGTCTTAACTTGAACAGTTTGTCAGTGCGCTTGCAGGTCCCAACCACCTGGTCAGGTACGTAAGGGATAAGGCCGCTCATCTTCCTCCCAGGCTTCAGATTAAATGCTTTTCTGAACAATTAACTACTCCCAAACAGGACTAGGCTTTGTCGATCCTCTTGCAGGTGCTCAGCCTTAGCTAGCAGACAGCCGGATTTAATCCACGTCAACAGGGAAACCCAAAGATACAAGTAGACTTTGCCAAGAAAGATGACAGTTGGAAGCCTGAGATTTAAGGATGATGCCCTCAGGCAGACCAAGTAGATAACAGACCTGCATCAATCTCCAGCTGTTTCCAGATGTTAAGGAGGACATCCTATGGCATCCTATTGCTGCACGTGCATCAGCCAGGGCTTGTGGGGACATGATATACCACACTTGAGTCATAAGTTCTCCTATCCAAGCAAGAGTCAGACTAAATGCTCTCCTGAAAAGCTCTGACAGATCAAATCACAGCTAATTTTAATAGGGTGCAGGATCAATACTCAACCTCCACTTGAAAAAAAAAAATATTGGGAATTAAAACAGGTATTAGAAGATTTAAATAAGAGCACAAGGTAATAGTTTAGCCACTACGACAGCCATTAAGTACATTTACTTACATATTTGTAATGGGAGAAATACATTGGTAACATTTTATATAACAAACCAAACTGTGGAAATTTGCTCCCTAGTTAAAAAAAAAAAAAAGAAGAAAAAGCCTGTGAAGGTCATTCAAACAGGAACGAAAAGCCTCACTGACATTTGACATCCCCGAAACTTTCAGGAGGCATACGTAAACAGGCAAGGCCAAGCACAAGTGCTCAGAACAAGAGGCAGCAGGTAAAAAAAGATAACTGGAGCTTAGTCCACACTGGCTTTAAACTCATCTACATATTAATAGATATTGCTTCAGCTGCTTTCCAGAGGAGAGATCTGCAGTGCAGCTGTAACCCATCACACCCGTTTGACAGCAGACTAAACACTTACGCCTGCATTTCCATTTTGCTGTGCTTTGAATGTTGATTCCATTTATCACACAAAAGGGCAGCTGGGGACTCTTAAGTAGCACAAAGCTCAGAGAAGTGATTCACCTCTGTCTCCGGAGCTGCCTTACTGCCAACCTCCTCTTAAAACAGCTATAGAGATGCGGAATTGCCTTTATGTCAAAACGCACCTTGATTTATACTGCTTTTGAGCTTCATTAATAGAGACTGGCTTTTCAACTTTTCAGCATTTCCGGCTGGGTTTATCATAATAATTTACTCAATAAATCATGAGACAAGTGTACTAAAACATCTCCGGGAGCCTTCAGGGGACTCCCTTTAGGGCAGACGGCTGGACCTGCAAGCTATACACTCTCTAGTTTCTTGGATCATTTCCACGTAGGGTTAAGCGTTCAGCAAAAGTGCAGACTACTTTCCAGTAAAGCCAAGTTATGTGTTTCTCTTCAGTGAAGAAATGAAATTTAAGGTCAGAGTCAGCCTTTCTGTACCACTGTTCAGTGAGGAGTCATACTTGTTGCACCCCCAGATTGACAGGGTGCGATAAGAAAGAAGATTATTCAACCAAATGAACAGGACTGCTTTTAAATAAGTGAGAAGGTCATGCAATTTATTTATTTTTTAAATACAAGCTGAGCCTTTCTGGTCTCTGAAATGCCACCAGGTCAAGATGAGTTTATGGAACATTCAATTCCCAGCCCTGCAAACAGAAATTCATTTGGCAAATATCAAAGACAGACAACTTAATTACGTGGGAGCAAAGAGCTGCTATAAACCAGGGATAGATTTGAACCAGTCAGACATGAAGAGCTCAGTGCCTGGAACCTCTTATTTTTATCATGGTTTTTGACACACTAATTCACACATCTTATTCCTTTACAGGGGGATCTGTCATGGGCCTGAAGCGAGCAGAAATTATATCACTTGCAGGAAAACAATCTAAAGAATTTTAAAGATTATTTTTTGGGAGTAACTTAACCATGATCAAGTTTCCCAAGTTTCTATGATCTGGTATGTTTTATGACCTAGTTCACACACAAAGTCATGCTGCAAGCCACCCCTCAGAACAGGCACACAAGTCAGAGACACACTGTGAAAGCTCATGGACGCTTCCAGTAGTTTTCCGCTCACTTTGCAAGATTACTTACACTTTTCTGATGAATTCTAGAAAAAGTTGTGTACGGGGCCAGGAACTTTGTGGACACATTTTCATGAGGACAAGAAATGAGAATGCTTTTCTAGAGGAGGAAAGAGAGGGGAAAAAGAATTAGAAGTGCTGTTAGTCCTACTGAAACACAGAGACTGCCAAGGCAGAACTACTACCTGGACCCAGCTGTGGTCTCTCACAGCCTGAGGATCGATGGAAGGTGCAATGTTGGGCTCATCTCCTTAAGCCTCCTCAAGATACGGGGCCCAGGTGGCAAGCGATGGCTGCTATGGCCTGGCCAGCCACAACGCACAACCCCACCCTGACTATGGGATACTACGGACCAGTTGCAGGGCACTGCACAGGTAGGAAGCCCAAAATAGCTGGATAGAACCATGCAGGGGAGTGGGCGACAGCTTTAGGCTGCTATTTTGACCGGCGTAAGAGTATCACCGCTTCACATGTAGTAGGTGGTTACCAACACCCACTCCCCCTGAGCCCTGGCACCTTGGTGACTTCCCCAACCACAAAGCCCTCGGAGGCAGCGATGTCAGGGACACCCTCGGTGCTGAGTCCGCGGCGGGTCAGGCTGCCATACAGGGTCGGCTTCCCTGCAGGGAGAGCAGCCATCAGTTTGGCCACCCCTCCCACCCCACACCCCTCTGAAGTCACTTTCCCTTCACCCTCCCCTAACCCACAGGGCCCCCAACCACCTTCATCCCCTCCTAACCCACAGGGTACCCCTCAACTACCCTTATCCCCTTCTAACCCACAGGGTACCCCCCTCGACCACTCTCAGCCCTTTATAACCCACAGGGCACCCCCCTCAACCACTCTCAGCCCTCTATAACCCACAGGGCACCCCTCAACCACCCTCAGCCCCTTCTAACCCATACGGCACCTCCCAAAACCTCCCTCACCTCCTCCTAACCCACAGGGCACTCCCCAACCACTCTCAGCCCCTTCTAACCCACAGGGTACCCCTCAACCTCCCTCACCTCCTCCTAACCCACCATGCACTCCCCAACTGCCCTCACCCCCTCCTAAACCACAGAGCAACCCCCAAAAAACTCCCTCATCCCTCCTAACCCATAGGGTACCCTCCAACCTCCCTCACCTCCTCCTTAACCACAGCCCCCCTAACCGCCCTCACCTGCTTCTTACCCACAGGGCCCCTCCAATCACCCTCACTCGCTTCTTACCCACAGGGCTCCTCCAACCACCCTCACTCCTCCTAAACCAGAGGACCCCCCAAACGCCCTCATGCCCTCCTAAGCCGCAGGGCTCTCTCGAGCCCCCCAGACACCCCCTCAGCTCGCCTCTCTGCGAGGCCTCCCCAGGCCCCTCAGCACTCACCGGGGCTCCGGCAGCTCAGCCAGGCCTCACCCTCGTCCCTCCTGCAGAGAGAAAGAGAAGCGGTGAGCGCAGGGGAGGAAAAAGAGAGCGGAGTCAAGGGAAGAAGACCAGGAGGGCCGTGCCCACCTCAGCGCCTGGCTCCAGTCGCTCTGGATCCGCAGCGTCGCCGCCATCTTGCCGGGGCATCGGCACCCCCTTCCGCCTCCTTCCTTCCCATCAGCCCCCGCGGGGAGGAAGCGGAAGCCACCCTCCAATGAGAGAGCGCTCCCGCCGCCACGCCCCACCCCGGAAGTGCCTGTTTTGACTCCAGCCTTAAAGGGGCCGCGCTGCGCGGCTGGGCAGGTACAGGGGCGGGGGGGGGCTGAGTACGGCATCGGGCACCCATGGGTGGGGGTGAGGTGGGTGGGNCTGGGCACCTATAGGTGGGGGTAAGGTGCATGAGAGATGCTGGGCACCCATGGAGGTGTGGGGGGCTACATGGAGGGGGATGCTGGGCTCTTCCTCCTGGTGGTGCACGGAGCGTATGGGGGCACCCATGGGGGCATGGAGGGTGCTGGGCACTCGGGGGGGTGCCCCCAAAAAAGGGGGCAGTGACCCACGCAAGGCTGTGGAGGGGAAAGCAGTGCCTCGAAGCCTGTTGCCCCGCTGCAGCCCGACTCAGCGATGGCGAGGCCCGGACACGGCAGGAACCGTCGGTCGTTGGAGAAAGATGAGGATGAAGAGGGCGAGGACCCGGTAGATGCCATGATCTCGCGGACGGGCTGCGCGGCGCAGCACTGGGAGCTGCAGGAGTGCATGGCGGCGCAGCAGGACTGGCGGCACTGCCAGCCCCAGGTCCAGGCTTTCCGTGAGTGCATGGCCCGGCGGCAGCGTGCCGAGGAACCACGCCAGGTGTCCGGCTCACGCCAAGCCCACCCCTCACCCGCCGGGGACTGAAATCATCGGGGACCTCCCAGGACCACCAGCCATCCCACCATTGGTACCCCAGGAAGGGGGTGGCTACGCCATTTCACCCTTTTTTAGTGTTATTTTTCATTCAAGCGGGTGGATGTGCCGGTAAATCCATGTTACATTGCTGGAAAATTAAATCCAGTGGCGTTTGTTGTCCTGGGTGAAGTGCTCATTTCCATTTGCGCCACCAGCGATAACCGGGAGCTTGGAGGGGACAGTTGTGGGGTGGGATGGGGATTTCCAGCCCAAAATGTCCCAAACTGGGAGCATTCATGGCACCCAGGCTGGGTGCGACAGCCCTGCTGTGGATTTCCACTCTGTGTCCTTCCTTGCGCCATCCCAGAGCTTTTCCTCCCGGCCAGGATTTGGGGAGGGGATTTATCTCCTAGGAAGCCCCAGGAGCATTATGGATGGGGGGAAAAGGGGCTCTTGTGAGGAAGGATGCTCCTCTGAACACCACCTCCTAGCAAATAAGCTATTAAAAAGAAAATAAAATGGCTTTTTGTGTGCTAGAAAGGGAAGGGCACCCATGGATTTTGCCAGGGGGGAACTTTCCAGGCTGTTTCCCAGGAAGCGGGGTGCTGAGGGGCTCACACTGCCAGCCAAAAATCACAACCAGTGCAGGACCATGAGTGAATATCCAGCAACCCCTGAGCAGCCCTAGTTTGAGGGAGAGTGCTAATGAGTTATTTTCCATCTTTTGAAGAGTTGGTGCTTAGAAAAGGGGGAAAAAACCCAACCAAACAAACCAGGTTTGGGGCAGGAACAGAACCTCCTCTTAGCGTCCATCAAGCCAGGGCTTATATTTGGTTCTAACATGCTTCCTCAAAGGATGGTGTGATCAGGTATCACATCAGCTCCAGCCTAAATAAAAACAGCCACATGCACATGATCTCAGAATTTGAAATAACGAGGATTGGAGCAAAAAAAATCCCCGGCGCCACAACCAAGCGCCCCCACGTGCACCCAAAAGCTGCAGCTCCTGCGGGCTCTGGGTTTTGCAGGACAGTGATAAGCAGCTGAGCAGTGTGGCCAAATTCGGTTCCACGTCACTCAATAAATGCAGCAGTTCTGGGAAAAACATCCGGTGCCATCCTGGGAAATTCCCCAAACCGCTTTGTGCTTTTCGGATTCATCCTTTCAAGGCACAAGTAATTTCTCCCTTTCCAAACGGCTGTTGTAAAAAGTAGATTGACTTCAGGGATCCAGGGGGAAGTTTATCCTTTCTGGCTTGAAAAGCAAATCAGAAGTTAAGGAGAAACTTTGCTCCAACCTTCCTGCCTCTGCCCTCCAGGGCTTTTTTCTGTCAAGCAGCGGTGGTTCAGCTGCTCGGGGACAATCATCCCCAACCCACCCAGGGCTCAGAGGCTCCACTCATGTCAGCGAAGCTCCAATTTAAGCAGCTCTACAAGAATAAGGCGTTGCTCCAGCCTTCAGCTGAAGAAAGGAGCAGGACGGTCACTTCCCCGTCAGTAGCACGAGGGAGAGTTGCAGTACAGCATTATTCACTTGCAGAGGTTTCTGCAGACTAAAACTTGCAGAAATCCTCATGTATCGAGAGTAAAACATACAGGGGAAAAAAAGGGGGGGGAAGAACTGAGAAAAGCCTCATTTCATTGTGGACCCACTTCACTCATGGTACAAATCAGTGAGATAGAAACACATATATTTGTCTTTATTAAGACAAGCCACTTGACAACAGTGGAAATTTCTTCCATTTCACCAAATTATCATTACAGTGCTCATGGAGTTGCCTTCTGGAGGCTTGCGCAGCCAAGGAGGAGGTTCTCGCTTTCCCAGAGGCAGCTCTGAAATGGATGGAGCGTTCATCTCAGTTCATCTGCGCTAGCAGCTCTTCAAGTTCTGGTCGAGACTTTAATCGGCTCTTGAAGTCAGCTTCTGTGTGCTGTGGAGGGAGGAAAACCAAAACCCCAAGCAAATCAGCATCACCTCTTGAGTACTTTTTGAAATCAAGAGGAAGGCAAACTCTCTCCCGAAGAGAATCACTTAAGAGTGGAAAAACAAAAGACTTAAATGTCCACTGAACCCAGGGAGTGGGGAGCCCCAGTGGAAAGTCACCGCAGGCTAAGATCTCAGGGGCAGCTCCACCTGGAAGCTGGTGGCAGAGCTCTAAGCCTCCTCTCTTACATCTAGCCTCCAACAGGAGCAGCTGCTGGGGGTAAAGCACAGAAGGCAGAAAGCTGCTGGTAGCAAACGAGCATGGCAGCCGTGGACACGCTTGGTCACAGGCTCTAAAATTCGACCTTGTAGGTTCTTCCTCCCCTGGCTAACTGCTTTTGGAAGAGTGACCAGTGGCATTGTGCTCAAGAAGTCAACTGGACGCACCCAACTCTGCCACTGCCTATCACCGTGGCATCTACTTTCATGAGAACTGCCACTTTCTCCTGAACTTTGCAAGAGCATCCCAAAGCTTTCAGCTCTCTTCTGCACTGCCAGTCTTACGAAGCCAGCTCGGGTCTCTCCCCTGAGCTTCCTGCATCAGACTGCAATGACTTTGCAAATGGCACAATGTCACAGTTCTCCCTCCAGAGACAAAGCCATCAGCCAAAATTAAAAAAAAGAAATGGCAGCCCTAAGGCAGAGATGGGACTGTGACCAAAGCAGAGAAGATTACGGGACTCAAGAGACTTTCTCCTGTATTCCTTCTGGTTTTGCAGAGCTGAAGATAACTAAATATTCTTCAAAGGCAACTTAAGCCAACTGTGTTTTCATACTTGAGTTTACTGTATTGCCTTCCCTTTCAAGGCACAAAAATCTTTTGCCCCTGAATAAATTCGGCTCCCTGGGACTGCTTTGTCCGAATGTAAAACAACTGAAGTTTAAATATCTCCTTATGCCTGGTGCACCAGCAACTAAAGCTCTGTCCTGAAGTCCTCAGTGCTGAGAAAACTCTTGGGTCTTTCTGCAGAAACCAAGCTGAACCCCTCCCAGAGCAAATTCTATCAAAACAGGGCACAGCATTTGGGTTTCCAGTCCCAGCTTTGCTACCAACTGCTCCATGAAGTTCATGACGATTCCCAGATAAGAGGCGGTGAAGCACTGCTGAAGGAAAGCGTTCCCTTTTGAGTCACAGGGAAACTGCGGCAGCAAAGGAAAGCAACTTGCAACCTGCCATCTCCTACAGATCTATGGGATTGGCTAGGAAGGTACCTTCTGTGGTACTAATTATAGAAGGCTAAATTTTAAATGAAACATTCATCAAGAATTAAGAGATAATGGATTTTCATAGACCAAGTGAGGGCCTGGTTCTGGGAGATCCTGGGTATCCGTAAGTCTAAAGTAGTCTCCAGACCAGGTCTGTATTTTCGAAGCAAATTCAAGTCACACATCATATCTGCTTCCTAAATGCAAAGGCATTGGTAAAATTAAACATACCTCTTTCACTAACAGATGGACCCCTTCAGGCTGATTACTCTGAATAATTTCCAGGAGTATAGGAGCAAACGTTGAACTCACACCGCTGATCTGAAAGAAGAAATAAAAGCGCTGGAGGAGCAGAACACCCCATACAAAATGGCCTCATTATACTAATGGCACAGAAAGAGAGTCCATTTCAGTATGAGCCTGTGGCAGTCAACCACTTCATTAGAGAAGCACTCTGCTTTGTGCGCACACCTCTCGCATACAGCACAGCCCAAAGCTCTCGTTTTGGCTCTTCTCTATGAACACTGTGCTTCCCGTCCCTGCCTGCGTCACGTAAAGAGACTTAGCCACGCGTGAAGGTCTTAATTTAGGTGAGACTCTAATACAAAGGCTGCCACAGCAAACCTGCAAGCCCCAGCATTAACCACACGTCAGCTCTCTCCAGTGGAAAAATTCTACCTCTAGGTTTAAAATGTAATTCAGCAAAGGTCTAGCATATAGCAAGGGAACAAACACGCTACAAACTAGGAAAACATAACTTAGGAGAACCATCTATTTACCTCAATCAGTTGTACGCTTTTGAAGCTGACCCTGATACTAACAGTATTTTTAAATTTCATCAAATTTGTCCAATCGTTCATCCTTAAAGATTACTTTTCTACCCCTTTTATCAAGTATTCTGCATAAAATAGGTAATAAATCTTCTGGCTGAAATACAGAATCCAGGAACCCCTCCTTTGCTTCTACTTTATGAGTAACCTTTAGCAAGAAATCTAATTAAGACTTCTTTGTGCTTCAATTTACGCACAAATTACACCTTTCATTTGTTCAAGGGACTTAACTCCAATTGTTAAGGGGTTTTGAGAGCCTGAGATAGGATGTGCTGCACAAGAGCCACAGCACTATCAGCAAACGCCAGCTCATACCTGGACAACCCTCTGATGGGTAGTAAGGACCGCATCCAGCTGCATTTTGGAACCTCGCTCTTCCAAGAACAGCACTTCGTTGGTTTTGGTGGGCATCGCGTAGCTGCAGGAACCACAGGTCAGTGCTTAGGACAGGGAGGATAGATTTGCACTACTTTACAGGAATGAATCAACCTCCAGCAGCAGAGAATGTGGAAAGAGATTAACTTTTCATGAGAGATTAATTATGCAAACAATGTATCTTGCAAATCAAGCACTGGCAGAAGCTGAGTGTTTTACTGGAAAGAGATAAGGGAGAAGCTTGCAGCACCACTGCCAGCAAAAACCTGTTTCAGCTACAAACACCAGCCTGAGAAGAGAACTTTTAACTTCTTTATAGTTGCAGGAGAGCTTTAAAGCTACAGTTCTGATTTATTTTGTAATCTGTTTATTGGGAACAGAGCTAAAACTCACTGCTGCAACATGCCACTCAAAAGACATTTTCACCTCTGAATTTAACAGGAATATGATCAGGCACTGGATCAGATTGTGCTCTCTGGTTAGCGTTATTCCAGAGACCTCAGCCTCCCCATCTCCATTTGTTCAGCATCGATAACTACAGGCTACAACCTACTGCCCACGTTTTACCCTACAAATTGTGCTCTTAAAAGGGAAAATAATTTCTTTCTGTACATACTGAACTCTGCATGCCAAATCCAACCTCAGAAGGCACAGGTATGATACGAGGTAATAACGCTTTACGCTGAAAGTGCTATCAAGTCGTAGGCTGTGGGATTTCTCTGTGAATGCCTTCCAGCGCATTGCTGCTGATAGAATTGTCATTTCTTAGTGTTGCTGGATATCCTTCTCAAAACAAAAAACACCTATCAGTCACCAAAATGTCACCATTTTTAGTGCTGTTTGGTGCAAAAGACATCACAGAGAGACTACAAGCGACTGATTTGTGGGCACAGGATTTCAGATCCACGTCTGACAGTTCAGCAAAGTGGATGAACATAAATAAAACCATTTTTGATAGGTTTAATCAGCGTAAGCAGGAACCAGTGTTTATACTCAGCGGTACGGTTAAAGATACACATTTCAGATAATCACCATTAAGTGTTTTTACTTCCTTACAGCAATGCAGTGCTTCTCCCAGTGACTACAGCTCCTTGGGTGCACTGCAGGCACCAAGGAGCTGTATCATGTTCCTCATACTCATTAAGACCAGGAAAACTGCTATCAGGGGTACACCTGCTTCAGAGATCTAGTGTGCAACTGAAGGATCCTCTACTACTGAACTAAAGTAGCAGATAGCTGTCCCACAAGCTTCAGGGGTTTCCCAAGCTCATTCTAGTTTGCATAATCGGTATCACTTGCTTACTGCACAATATACGCGCAGAGCCTGGATGAAACACTGTAAAGAAAAAACAGCAGCAAAAGTCAGCAATACTGAAGCCTACACTCCTAAGCTCAGCACCCACAAGCTTAAGCCTTCTTCTCAAAGGAACGAAAAGTAACAGCTATTTTTTTCCTGGAGATCTGTTCAGTCACTGCCTGAAAAACTCCATTTCAGCCTTCCTTATATGAATAAAGCATCCAAAACCATACAGACACACAAAAAGAGAACACCAGGCAGATGACAGAAGATTTGGATTTACATGTGAGAATCTATCAGAGAGATTAGACTGTGCCCTTGTCCGCAGAGTATCATTATCTATGAGCCTCACGTGGCCCAACGCAAGGTGATTGTGAGGGATGACAAGCACAGAGCTGTGTTCCTCATACCTTTCATTGACTTTAATGGAGAGTCGGTTGCAGAGTTTATGCACATACTGAGCAAAATGCTCCACGAGACACATATCATAGGAAGTCATCTGGATGTTGACATCTCCATACTCGTATTCGGTCCCAACATTTATCTCTTTCATCTGTACTTTATCCTTCCTCTTCTTTGGAGCCTGTATTTTTAAAAAAAGGGAAAAAAAAGAAAAAATAGAAAACATATCTGTTTTGAACAAAGCTGGAAATAAAAAACATTAATCCTTGCCCAAACAGGAGACCATGCTAAGGTACTCTCTTCTAACAAAGGTTTGCTGAACTATGTCGAACATATCACAGACCATCTGTGCTCACTTTCCCCCACTACGAAACTGGGATGACATTATCTTGACAGATGTTCTCAAGTTGAGCAGTTCAATTCTTGGATGGCAGCACTGCAGAAGTCACACAGAAAATACGTGCATACCATGATTAATTTCTTCCAGAAGAAACCAAGGAGTAGAAAACAAACTGCTTTTTATTTCAGTTCCTGCCTTCGAGGCAGCTGTCTAGATGAGTTATTGTTTCCTCCTTCCACAAAAAAAATTGTCATCTTTCCAAATTTCAGAGAATGTAAAAAGTTTAAATGCAAATAAGACCTGCTGACAATATTCTGCAATAATTTGAAGTTGGGGTGTTAAATTCAGCATCAGGAAGAGATTCACCTCTCCCCAAACTACTCATTAATTTAAATAAGAATGTACTGGACAAAAGAAAGTATTTATGCAAAAGTGTTGTGAGTGGGTACTTCATGTGCCACTCTTTACCAAGAGAAGTAGCAGTAAACAATTACATTATTTTTAATATGATTCATCAGCCATGGAATTAATAATACCAACATTTAAATCAGACTGTAAAAAGATGTGTCAGTTGAAAGCAAGAACAGTAAGGGAGCTCTTATGCCTACCTCCTTTGGGAGCAGGTATTTAAACCTCCCAATACCATGCGTAGGACGGGCTTTGTAGTGTCTGTGGCAACTCACGAGTGCACCACCTTAAAATCAAAGCAGAGCAAACATGTTTCCAGCTGAATGGCAGACAGCCCTTCTTTTAACAAACATATACAGGTGCTTCGAGAGCCCAAAATCCACAGTGGGGGCAAGAATTTGTCCTCGGTTCTTTGACAGAAGGCAAAGGCAGGCTAAGGCTTCGGCCGATCTCTGCCCCACGCAGGCAGCCTGCGCATCGCAGCAAGCCTGTTACAATTCACAGTTGGTTACGGTGAGCAACAAATAAGGGAGGAAGAGATTAAAAGTGACTCATTTCCCAGGTGAATTCTCAGGCAAACAGAAAAAAAAAAAAGAAAAAAAGACAGACTTGTCAGCACCAGTGGATGGCGAGGATACTGATGAAATGTTACATCTGTCTCCTCTTATGCGACAGCAGTGATGCTACTATGATGGATCTAAGCCCCATTTAATTTTAAATCCAGTCCTGTTCAAATATTCATGTACTAGGAAGCCAAATCAAAACGGTATCGGCTTTTATTTATACTTCCTTCTCCAGGGTAAAATGAAACCCTCATTTTAATAAACGAAGCTCAGAACAGCAAAGAGAAACTGAACACCAAGGATCTAAGCCACTCAGTAACGCTTTGCCTCCACGTCAAAATCAAATTCTATTTTAAATTGTGACAGCGGACTCCACCAGCTCAATAAACGTTAAAGTGGGACCTCATGGGGGTGTAAGCCAGTTCCTGGACATTAATATAGCAAATGGGATCTGGCTGGTGTCACTCTACCACGTAAGAACATGACTAATAGGACTACCTGCTTAGCCAAGAACAGGGAAACAGAAGAAAGGGTTAGGAAAAAGATATGGAAGTGGAAGAGCACCTGTTCAGGTTATTTAACCAGTCCAAAATTCACTAAAAAGAAAAAAAATAAAAAGGAGATACAAATGCTGAAATGTGTAATATGTATTTGAGGTAAATGAAGTTTTGCCTTGCATTGGATTAATAAGAGGCCTTACCTGCAGCACACAGACGGTTTTCTCTGAGTGTGGCTGCTCTGTAGGAAACAAGACAATTGTTAAAAGCTCTGATTTCACCCACCTGTGGAAACACAACACATCTGGCCAATCTCCTTGAACAAAGGCTCACACCCCAAGTCCCTCAGACATAGAGAGATCCCATTAGCAGAAACTTTCCCTCCTTCACATCCTACACCCCTTTCAGGGCACCCCAGACATCAGCTGAAAGTCTTCCTTCCACAAGGGACATGCTTTAGTGGTGGTTTTGACAGTGTTAGGTTGATGGTTGGACTTGATGATCTTAAAGGTCCTAGACAATTCTATGATTTTATTCTATGAGTCTATGAAAAGACTTTCCTTGGCAAAAAGTCCTTTTTCTGTCATGTATGTTTTCTGACACTGTCAGTAGAAGTGACTGAGTGTTTTTAATGCCTTATACTGTGCTTTACTTACTGGGTTTGATTTCAGACCACTCACCTGCTGAGTGCAAATGCCTGCCTTAGCAACATTCCCTTCTTCAAGCACAGCACCTGCAATGAGCCACCACGGTCAAAATGCAAACAGTATGGCAGATACTCAGTGAGTTTTCACCAGCGCTTGCCAGAATACAGCCATCAAAACAACACCTGAGACCTTCTGAACGTACCAATAACCCTCCCAATCTCTCCACAGCCTCCAGCCACTGTCAGCCACTCCCCAGAATACTGCCACAACACAGAGGAAAGGGATGAAGGAGGATGAAGATGATGACTGTGGTAACCTTTTCTTGCACGCCCTAGCTTTGCTTCAGGATCCTCATTTAGAGGTTGCTCAAAGAAGCTGTCCCATGTTCAAGGTGTTCAAGGCCAAGTTGGACAAGGCTTGGAGGAACCTGGTCTGGTGGGACGTGTCTCTGCCCATGGCAGGGGGGTTGGAACTAGATGATTATTGAGGTCCCTTCCAACCCATCAACAGTAGATGATTCTATGATCCTTCACATCATCGCACTGCCTCCAGGTTACAACAGCCACATGAATAACCCTCGCGCTTGTTCCAGCTCCACGTGGACAGCGGGAAACACAGTTCATCCATCACCAAGGCAGTGCAAAGCAAAGAGCATTACTGTCCCCACAACCCTGGCAAGGCAGGAACTGCATCATATCAGCAGGGGGCGGGGGGGATAATTACCAATGTCCCCAAAGAGTGACCAGAGGGACAGGGAGGACCAGGGATCCACCAGTCCCCGAGGGCAGCAACAGGGCTGGGGGCTGTAATGGACCCTGTGTCGCTGGGGTGCCTGAGCAGGAGGGGAGATCCCAGCCCCTGGTCCAGCTACACCAGGGGAGGCGACCCAGGGCACTAACTCAGGGTCAGGCCTGTGTCCCCCCAACAGACACAATTCCCCCCCCAAATCTAGTCCCAGGGCCGGGTCGGGCCTGTCCCCCCCAGACTTCCCAGCACCAGGGCTGGGCCTGGCGCTTCTCTCCCCAGAACCAGGCTTGGCCCTCCTCTTCCCTCCCCCGGTACCGGGGCCGGGCCTGTGCGTGTTCCCCCTCCCCAAGCCCGGTACCGGGGCCGGGCCCGGTGTCCCCCACAGCCGGTCGCGGCCCGCCGGTACCTTCGGCAGCGCCGCGCTCATCCCTGCGCCGGGGACGGAGCCCCGTCCGTTGCTCAAATCGTTCCCCCGCCCGGATCCCCGCGTTCCGCACACCGGGGCCTCCCACAGAGGGGTAACAACGATTTTTGGACAACTCTCTCCACTGCTCACAAGGCCCCGCTCTCCTGAAGGAGGGCGCGGGGTGAGGGGGGGCCAGTAATGGCGGACACTCACCCCTGCGCCCGGTACCACGCCCCTTGCTGGCAGCGCCCCGCCCTCCAGCCCGCTCCTCGCTCACTGATTGGCCTTCCGCCGCGTCCATCGAGGCGCGGCGCGGCGGCCATGTTGAGTGTGGCCCGCTTGGAATGGCGGCCGCGTGGCGACGCGGCGGCGCTGAGCGCCGTCTGGACGACCCCGCCCCAGCGTGGCGCGGCGGCCATCTTGAGTGTGGCCTTGCCCCGCCCTCGCCTTGTGGCGGCCATGTTAGCGCGGCGCGGGAGCGCTGTGAGGGGGGAGCGGGGATGGAGGGCGGTCTGAGCCGGGCAGGGCGGGCGGCTTAGAGCCGAGCAGGTTTCAGGGCGGGCTGATCTGCGTTCATGAGCCCTCGGTCAGCGCACGTTATCTCCGCTGGTTGTAGAATTGAGGCAGGGACCCAGGAGGGGCTCAGCAGGCCCCTGCTCCAGCCTGGAGACTGGCCCCAAGCGGGCCTGTGAGGTGTGTGGGCATGTAGGCAGGCAGGGCTGGAAGATTTGGTATAAAAGCTGCCTGGTTTGGCCCTGACACCTGGTACGAGCACTGCAAAGGTGTTCTTGTTTTTCTTGCGGTTGCAGAGGCAGGGCTGGACCTTACCCTGTAGTCAACAGCCGTGTAATCGTCCAGGGTCAGCTGTGTCCGTGCTGGCAGGCCGCCACAGGCCTTGGAAATGGAGGAGTGTGTCAGCACGGAGTGTTCAGGCCCCACGGCAGGCGCTCTTTTGGTTTGTGCGGGAAGCAAAAGTAAACTCTTCTTTCAGCAGCCAGCTGCTCCCTCTGAGGATGGAGTGAATCCTGCCTTACTGCCAGCACTTTGATCCCAGCTGCTGTCTGGAGGCACTTCCTTAACACATTTTAAGTGGGAAGACTGTAGGAAGGATGGACTAACAGGGACCCCCCTGATTTGCAGCGGGTGTTTTTCCCAGTGGGAGTGGAGGTGGGCTAAGGTGTCTGCCTGCCAGACCGGGGTGGGAAGAGATGGGCACTGCGTGGCTCTGTGTCCCCCAAACCTGGCTGCCTGGAGTTGGCTTGGGGAAACCCATCTCTTTGTAAACTTCACCCTCCTGTCTCTTCCATCTTCCTCTTCTTGACCAGGCTAACCAACACAAGCCTTCATTTCACCTAGGCTCTTCCCCACTCCCTTCTTTCCTACCTGGCCCTAATGTCCCTCTTTTTGTGTGGCAGATGCTTCTGCCTGCTTCCTTGAGTCCCCATCTTACAGCTCTCCATCCTGGGCAGCAGCTGCCTGGCAGCTTGATTTCAAGTCTGGATTTCCAGCCCTGCTGACTGATCGCTGCTCCGATTGCTTTTGGCTGGAGCTGTCAGGACTCATGATGGACTTTCTCTCTCTAGTTCATCTGCGTTCGTTGATGTGGCAAGTCTCCGCCACTGCAGACCAGACTTGTGCATTTGATTCCTGCTCTGTGATGCACCCTGCCAGGCCCTGTCCTGCATTTTCTGATTGCCTGGAGCTCCCGACACACACCGGACACCCCAGATGTTCATCCCCATTATGACCTGGTGCACGAAGCAGGGAGAAGGAATGTGAGAGGATGAGGTTTGCCCAAAAGCAGAGCCTCAGTGGGCTCTGTGCTGTACTCAGTGTATGGAGGAAGCAGAGGGGATCTGCGCTACCTTTGCTCTCCCCTTCACACTTTGCAAGGATGTGGGCTCCCAGCTCTGAGCTGTGTTTTCCTGGCGATCCCCGGACACGACAGAACTGCTTATGTGGAACGGATGTTGTATTGCCCTTTGATCTCGCCTCGGGAGCCCCAAGCAGGGCCACCCTGGCAATGACGCTTGTTTGATAACTGCAGGGTGCTACGAGCAAGGAGCAACCTGGGAGTCTGAGCTGGCTTAAGACCAGCACTCCTGTTCCAGGAAAGCTGGGCTTCTCCTCCCGTGAACTTTGAAGCCCTGGAGGAAACACCGCGCTTGAGGAGAGCCTGCTGTGACTGGAGGGGGACTGACTGGTCCTGCATTTGTGGGGGGAGACCGTGATGGGCGCCAGAATTAAGAGCTCACGACGACCCCTTGTTCCATGACCTCAAATACTGTAAGGTTATGGAGGAGAGTTACACCCCTTAATTCCTTCTACCCCTCATGGGGACTCAGCTTTTGGCCACCCACAAAATGTGGCCGAGAAAGGAGCATTGCCACAGACCGAGTTTGGGATACAGCGGTCACTGCTAAACATATTACAGGAATCCCCCTCCATCGTTGTCCTACGTGTCTCAGTGAAAAATGAGTCCATCTCTTCATTACAGAGTTTCTCTGACATCTATCATAGATGGATACATTTTAAGGCCAAAAGGGACCGTTAAATCATGTAATTCAGTCTCCTGGACATTGCAGCCTATAGATTTCAGCTGACTTACAGATCACTCCTGTTTCTATGAAAGCATCTTTCTCATAAAGGCTCCTGCTCTTGATTTTCCCTGGATACAAAGATAGCGCTGCTCTTGGCAGCTTGTTCTGGCGGCTGAGCACCCTCTCTGTTAAAAATGTGGACCTTCTTTGCAATTTGAATGTGCCTCGGCTTCAGCTCCCAGCTGCTGGTCCTCGCCGGGCCTTCCTTTGACTAATGAATCGTTTCACAGCCAGGTAACCAAATTTGCGGGAGCACAGCCTGCCTTTTTGTGACATTTGGAAAAAGAAGCAAAGGTGTTGCTTTGTCACTTTCCCCCTCAGCCTCAGAAACCCAAACCACTCTTTTTCTGTACTGTGCTAAAAAAACCACGGAGTTCTTCTTCTGGTCAAGGCTCCCCTGACTGCTGAGAGGGCCAGGCCTTGCTGGAGGGGTTATTTTAGCCATCCTCTTCTGCTTTGCTGCAGATTTCTCTCCCCGTCACGTAGGTGGATGTGCCCTGTCAATGACCCAGCGTGGTGCGCAGCACAAGGGCTGGCAGAGGTGATGCTCGAGCGGTTTGCCACCTACGCAGAAGGCTGCTTGCAGGCTCCCTGCCCCTTCTCAATCTATAGTGCTGTCCGGAGGAGCGAAGCGGTCCTAGGAGAGTTGAGTTGAGATCCAGTGCCTGAAAGCCTCCATTTCCTTTTGGACTTGTCCAATTACAAAACCGATCAAAAAGTGTTTAAATACACCCCAGAAGAAAACCTATGATTATGCGTGTCTCCTCTTCTACCTTCTGCAGCGCTTCTTAGGACCCCGCCGAAGGCCCACAGGAGTCGGTAGGATGATCTCCCCGAGCTTCGGCGAGTGGAGGCAGGTCCCTCAATCGTTTTATCTTGACAGCCTCATCCATATCCCCTGCCAGCCCCTGGGGCTGAAACCTCTTTGGCAAGCAATGCAGAAGGGTTCGCTTTGCCCAGCGCGAAGAGATGCTGAGCCTGAACAGAGCTGATGTGATAAAAATTATTGTTACTAACAGTTGAGGCTTTTCCTTGGTAGAGAGCCCTTGTTTTCTCTGGGATCAGCGGAAAAGGTCCCTGAATCCATACTGACATGTAAACAAGGACCATCTATGTATTTAAAATGATGTAGAAATTATTTAAGTCAGGTCTCTGCCAGACTGGATTCCCTTTCCCCGTGGTGTAGGAGAGCAGCCACACGACTGTTGCCACAGCAAGGGGAAGTGCTCCTTCCTTTGCACGCTGGGTGCAAAGCTGAGTGTGAGCTCCTGCTTATACCTTTATTAAAACTTATTTAAATTTAATCACCTTATTAAAGCCACGTTTTCTCTTTCAGTTCACCGGCAGTTCAAGGCCTGGGAAAAAAAAAAACCACCAACCTTGGAGAAGCAGTTAATCATGTTGAGGGAATACAAATGAAATGATCAAAAATAGAAAGGATAGTGTGTTTGGTTTTCAAAATGCCATCTCATTCTGCACCTGGACTGCGGATGCTGGTAGGAGTGAGACTCGTATCCGAGAACAAGGTCTCTGGAGCAGGGAAGGTTTAATGAACGTTTCCATTCACCAAGCAGAGACGGAGCACAGAGACTGCAGCTGGAGACACCGAACAAAGGACATTCATGGCCGTGGGTGACCGACCTACAGGCAAATCCTTACCGAGAGCCTGTGCCCCCTTCGGCTACGTGGACCATTTACAAATCCGGGACAGCGGGTCACGTGGAGATGGAATAATGTTAGTGTCAAGCCATGATCTTTTTCAAAGAGGAGATGGATTTGGGGTGTGGTGTCCCCTTAGCAGAAGAGATGCGGTGCTGAGATGTAGCGCTCGGGCCTTGGAGAGGAAGGTGTTGAGATGTGAGAGGGCACAAAAGAACAAAATTCACTGGCAGAGACTACATTTAGGGGGACTAAACGAGCGGTGGATGCCATTTCCTTGACCATCAGTGCAGAGAGACTCTGGAACAATCTCCCAGATGGGAAAATGGTAGAAAAACTACCCTTTTCCAGGTGGAAATTACCCCCTGGAGCATTATTTGGAACTTGTTGAGTGGATTGCAAGAGATTTGCAACAACGTCAGCATGAATACAACCATGGGGCCGGAGCTGCAGACCCCGGAGGGCTCTGTCATTGAGCACGTTCTCGTTACAGCTGAGATATTCCCGGGAGCAGCAGGCGATGCCAGCACCAGTGGAAGCCCGGGGGGGTGACCGCTTCTGAAAACTCACGTTTTGTGTTCAAATTCAAGCAAGAGAGTATCGACCGGTGTGGGACTGCACCAGCCCGGGAGAGGAGGGAGAGCAAGGCTGCATGGACAAGAGACATGCCTAAGCCAAGGTTTAAACAGGAGGGGCTGGGATGCAACTGGGAGCTTCCTCATCACGCTGAGCTTCGAGGGCAAGCTGAGCAAAATGGGGAGAAATGGGCAAAAAAATGGCTCAAGGGAGGGTTAGCCCCCAGATGGGGTTCTGGCCTCTCTGCCAGGCAGCGAGGGAGTGCTGAGGTGCTTCTGAATGACATCTCCGGCGACCACAAAAGGGTGAATCATTGACCTCCCTGGCAAAATGTCACCATGCCATGAGGGATCCACTCAGGCCGTTGTGGAGCGAGTGTCCCCAAGAGATACTCCTCTGAAAGGAATATCTCTATCAGTTTAGGATTAGGCCATTGCTCTCAAGGACTTTGGTTGTTCCTCACACCTTTGGGGTCCCCCACTCGGAGCTCAGTAGTTTCAGCGAGCAGGATTTCGCCCCAGCGTGTAGGAAACCCACGCAGCCATCGTTAGGCTCCAGAGTGAACAACCCCACAGCTCGGAGGCGGGGGTGCGGCAAGTCCCGCCCTCTCCCGTCTGGCCCCGCCCCTCCCTCTGTGATTGGCCCGCCGCCGGGGGAGGGGGCGGGGAGCAGGCGGGACCCCCGGGCACGCAGCGCGACGTGCGGCGAGGGGCGGGGCGGCGGCGCGCGTGCGCGGGGCGGAGCGGGNGGGGAGCGGCGGCACCGACACCGACAGCTCACCCAGCCGGCTGCGCCTCGCTGGGGCTACGCGCCCGGCCCCACGCCCCTGCCCGCCGCCCGCAGGCCTTCGCCCAGGGGAGGGGGTGCGGAAAGAAACGAACGAGAGCGGTCGCGGGTCCCGCCGCGGGGAGCGGAGCGAGCTCGGGGCGGCGGCGGCGGAGGCTCCTCCATCATGTCGGCGGGCGGGGACTTCGGCAACCCGCTGCGGAAATTCAAGCTGGTGTTCCTGGGCGAGCAGAGCGGTGAGTCACCGCCCGGCCCGGCTGGGTCCGGGTCTCCCTCACACAGCGGCGGCGGGGCGGGCTCCTCCCTTCCCCCTTGTGGGGGCTGCGGTGGCGCCTGAGGGGATCTCACCCTCTNGGGGTCGGCTGTGCCATCACCTCACTTTCTGAGGGGAAAAGGGGGTCTCCCACCCCTTCCCCACCGCTTTCCGTGGGGTGCGGGGCTGCCTCGGGGCGTTTGCCCCCCCCCGTCCCCTTGCAGAGGCTGCTCTGCCTTGTGGTCGCCGCTCCTGCGGTGACAGGGAGGGATCCAGCGTCGTTCGGCTAGGGTTTAAAATTAAAACCCACCAAAACCCAACGGCCACATCTCCAGAAACAGTTGCTGATTCATTTGATCCCTGCTCCCAGTTTTTTTAGGGGGCAGGAGTCTCAATGCCGGGTGTTTTCTGTGTAAATATAGCATTTTTCGAAAATAGAGTTGTGTCTTGGCAAAGTGTATCCAACGCTCTAAATATTTAATTCAGTCAGTGAGATTTTTCTTCCCTGTCTTTGGAGTGAGGAAAAAAAAAAAACCACCCCACAACCCAAACGATGTCTCCTCCTGCCTCTGCAGAAGGCCTCTGTCTCCAATACTGCATTTTCAAATCTTGCACTTTAGAGAGTTCTCTAAAAAAAAAAAAAATAATGCTAATTTGGTGGATGCTTTGTGTAATCCTGGTCAGATATCGAGCGATCTTTGACATAATGAGTAGGTGCAAAATATTCTCTGTCTCAGGGTGGGGTATTTGCTCCCTCAGCCACCTTTGGTCTCTATGTGGTAGGAGATGATGAAATACTAGTCTTTTTTTTTTTTTTTCTCCCAAATGACTTATATCTTGGTGTTTCCTCACTCGTACATAGATGAGCTGGGTGATAAGGCTGCGATTAAAATTATTTACCTACACGTTGGCAGTTTCCTTTAGCCTGTTCCTTTCATCTTCTTTCTTTCTTTTTTTTAAAAAATATATATTTTTTGGTGTTGGAACAACTCCTCTTCATATTAGGCATTCAGGGAGCACAAGTTCAACTTGAGTATTTTTTGGGGGGTAAGCCACCTGATCTACTTGGTGAGGTGCTGTTTGGCCAGCCATTTTATGAGGATTTTGGAAGAGGGTCAATATGTAGAAGATGCTGGTTTGGTGTTGGTCGCCGTCGCCCCCCCCCCCAAAGTATTTGATAACAGGAATCTTAAGTATTAGCTATGCATTTTCAAAATGCTTGGCTTGTTTCACTGTATTTCTGAGCTTTGATTTCAGGAAGCTTTTCAAATACCTCCCTGGAAGGTTGTAGCACCTGGTGCAGATCCTAAATCTCAGCAGCTCTTAGTTTACACGTGGATTTCTTGTCTATTCTAGCAGACATAACATCAGATATCTGCTTCCTCTAGTCTTTGTCATTTTTTTTTCCCTATGAGCTAATCATCTGTGTTTATACTGGAAGGTTTAAAATAATTCCTGTTCATAGCATCAAATCTGGGGTGGAGAGAAGGGGTTTTATGGGTATAGTACAACAAATTACTCCTAACTAAATATACATAGCACTGCAACTGCTGTCTTGACTGTGGCTTATGGATGGGTTCAAGCTGATTTGTATCTAGCTGGTCAGGGCCTGGCTGGCAGCTGCGGTGTGGGTTTCAGACCTGCCTTTGTCTTGGATCCTGGGCGATGACTCCGTGACTGATCTGCGCTCAACTCGGTGCTAAACGTGGCGATGCCGATGGCAGCATAGCCCTCGGTGTGTCCACGCAGCCCACGGGTGCTGCAGCGTGGGCATGCTCCCACACAGCGCTCAGACAATTCTTGTCTGTGATGGAAAAATGGCTTTTTCTAAATTTGGCATGAATCTCTTTAGATATTGCTCTAATGATGTCATTCTCTGTAATTTTTAGTTGGTTGGATTTTTTTTTTGTTGTTTTTTTTTTTACTGTCCAAAGGGTGAATAGCTCCGATTACAAATGGCTCCTGGAAGAATAAATGCCCTAATAATGTTCTTCTGTATGATGGAGATAATTACAGAAGCATCTCTGATGCTGCAAAGGGAGTTTTGAGTGGGCTTTGCTTACACGTAGCTTCCTTTGTCATTCTTTGTTTTGAAGGTTAAGGGAAATGTAGAAATAAAGTTTTAATAATAGCAGCTTTCATAAAGGAGAAGATCTCTTTGTACAACTGTTGCGCTGGATTGCTGCATTCGCTTCCTGTTTAGCTAAAAGGTTGTCTGCCCTGTTGGAAGGCCATAATTAAAGATATCCTACTGCTGCTGGTAGGGAGGCTGAGTGCTTCTGTTTCATTTACATTCAGGGACTTCAGAATGACAAATGAAATGTTATGAAGAGCTACCATGTTGATTAGCTGCCTCAGCAACCAAAGCTGGCTAATATCAGACCTTCTGTGCTGACTGTATACAGTCTTTTCAATAAATGGGTACGTTATGGCTAAGCAATCCTTAACTGGAGTTCATTACTGTGCAGGCGTTACAGCCCTTCCATGCGATTGTGTGAGCAAAGACAGTATCATTCCATGTGAGATCTGGAAGCATCTCTAGATGTTTTATTCCTATTTGAAAGTGGGATTGCACAGTGGATGCAGTGTCTGATTTTTGCTGGTATCCTCAGCCATATTGTGGGAGTTCAATGCCGTATACCTAGGCGTTCGTGTGGACTGCAGTGATTCTTCCTAGTTAATGCTGTTCGTCACTAGCTGCAGATGCTCTTTCCTGTGCTAAGACGATGATTTTTTTTGTTCAAAACCCCTTCTCTCCTTGCTCCCTGATCCCCAAAATCTTCTTGTCTCCCGTGTCTGTTACATTGTCTGCCTTTTCTGCCTTTATTGCGCCAACTCCTCGAGCGCTCGGTGCTGTGGTGAGCCAGCTGACACACCGCTGCAGCTCTCCGTCCGTGGGTCCTGCCCACGCTGAGCCGTCCATCGGTGGTGGTGTGTAGTGGCTAAATGACATCGGGTCACTCACGGCTCCTTTCAGGATTTACTGCAAGTCATTGCCTTTCAATAGCAATATGGTTGTTGTGTCCCCCACGCCCCTCCCCAGCCAAGCCTGGATACTTGCCGCATGTACGGTGGATTCATCACGAGCCTGCAACATAATCCATGTCCAGCTGGAAGAAGCTTCTCTTTCTTGCTTATTTTTTTAACTTGTAGTACAAGGATATAGCATTGGGTGGCTAGCAAGAAGGCAACTTCACCAGCGCTTGCCTTAATTGAATTACTTTTCTCAATGATTGAAGATTATACAGAGTTTAGCAGTTTTAAATATGCTAATCTTTAATGAAAAGGCAGAGAGAGCTCTGTGCTGAGGGATTAGATAGAGCTATTGTGGTGGTGGGGAGAGTATGCTTCTTACTGCCTTTGATCTTGTTTTATCAGGTGATTTTCATCAGTCCTAATGCCTCGAGTTTAAGAAATTCTGATTTCTGGGTCACAACAGTTAGGGTACATATCACTTGTGTTATAGAGTAGCTTGCAGTAAATATGGTATATATTCGAATTTTAATAACATCTTTAGTTTTATCTTGCATATGAATAGCTTTCCTACTTAATAGATCGATTTTTTGATTGAGTGGACAGAACTGAATGCTGGGGCACAGCAACAGAAATATTCTTTTGTCACGTGGGTTTATGCTGCAGTTTTTATTGGCGAGCAAGTCTGAAGGGCATTAATATGTACAGAAAGGAAAACAAGTCCCTGTTGTCTCTTTCTGCTGGCATTTCTTCATTGCATAAGATCTTAAAAAATGTTAATTTGGTCTAATTTTCTGTATCAGGAACCGAGATTTTTAACATTGAAGAAACTGATAAGTACAATACAATAACTTGAGGAATATAACTGTTGGGAAGCCACTAATGAACTACACTATTGCATAACGATGTTGGTACAGGCACTGCTGAACAGTGTGATGTGTCTTATTAGATAACTGGAGAACTGCAGGTGGTTTGTGTGTAACATGACGCTGGCATTGACACTGGTCACAGTTCAGCCTGCCTGCAGATACTGGTATCCCTGTGCAACTTAGAACTCCGTTCTTTTTAAGGAATTCTCTGCTTTACGAGCTCTGGAGAGCTATTAACTTGTCCTACTGGTGGTTTAAAATCTTACCCCTTTCCCTCCTATTAATTTCCTGGTGTCTTGGTTTTCCTGTGGCCAGGTCTTCAGATATTTGGGTTTATATTTGGACTATATGCATTTTCCACAAGTCACTGAACTTCATTTATTTGGGTATATCTGGAGGCTGAATATTGTCCCAGTTCTTTCTCTTCTCCATCTCTGAAATAGCCCTTCCTATAGCAGTGTCTGAAAAAGCACGTCAGGCTTGAAGAAAAAGACTGAAATGTTTTGTGGTGCCTGTTCTCATGGTGCCTTTTGATCCCTGTCTATTTGTGGAAGCCTCTGAAGGAGCTAGATCTTTTTCAAAGGAAGAATAGCTACACCTTTCTGCGCTTTGGTGTGTTTTTCTGCCTGTATCTGAGAAATAATTTGTGAACTTGGAAGGAAAGGATCTTCTTATCCCTTGATTTAAAATAATGGATTTTATATCTGCAGCTGTTGGGGTGTTTGGTACTTGGCACATGATCCAAGTTCCACGAAGCTGATGTCTAAGGCTTTTGCTAAAGCTGTGAATGGGACTAACAGAGAAACAAAGGTGAGGAACCTCATCTGAGGCCACCTGAGCAGAAGATCTAGCATTTGGAAATTATCAGAGCCAACAGTTGTCCGCTATTCTTCTTGACTTCACCAGTTGTTAAGAATCTGTCTTCTGTAATCGGTTTATGAGGAAAAAGCTACCTTCCTATTTACCTGATAATTTACTCCAGGTGTTTAAAGGCATTTGTTGTGTTCATGCACGTACAAGTACCTGTTGTATACACTGCTGATTTTTTTTTTTAAAAACAAACTAATAAATCAAACCAAGCAAACAAAAACTCTCAATGGTTTGAAACATGGCTCAGAAGAAATCAAATTTCACTGTCTCGACATGACCACCAGCAGATTTTTCAAGACGACCTCCAAAACTTGCCTGTGAGTCCTGTAACCTGTAAGAACCTTGTGACAGAGGAATGTTTCTGAAAGGGTATGGGAGCTCTGATGCGTCTCTTCTGGTATGGAGCAGGGTAGGACAAGACTAAAAGCACTATTTTGAAAATGAACTGGTATAATCAAAATGATTATGAGTTTGACACATTAGTATAAATTATTTATGGAAGTAGTCTAAATGAAGAATGTGCATCTCAGGGAAATAAACAACAGTCAAAATATGGACTGGCAGGGAAAGTAGAATTTTTCAGGTCCGGTTTCTTGATTTATTTACTAAGCTTACACAAAGTTGAAAAGCTAAATGGAGTCTTTATTTTAAACTCTTCTGGCTCTAGTATATTGAAGGGCCCAGGGACAGTGAACAGTTGAATCCATTACTTTACATCAGATATTTTCTTTTTATGTTCAAAACATGATGGGCTAAATAAGTTTTTGAATATTTGAGTAATATTAACTGAAAAAAGGAGACTTTTTTGTGTGTTTCGGTAGTATTTAATTCTTGCCCAAATGCAGCCTCGTGTATCACAAAAAAAAATGCTAATCTGGGAAGCAAATATTATATGAAACTAAATCTAAATAAATTCTTTTCATCTGTGTGAACTATGTAATGGTTCACTGAATTTGTGTGTGTGGGTATGCAAATATATTATACTTAGAAAATATCAAACTTAGTGCAAAGGCCGTACTGAGTGGCTGAGATCCTTTTGAGATGGAAATCGCTGATCATTGGTTGTCAACCAGTAAAAATACCAACTTAAGAAAATAACCAATTCTAAATGCAAAGCATTATCAAAATTGGGGGTTTAAGTGGAAAGAATTCCTACTCCTGATGTCGCATGCAACTCACTGATTATAAAACATGCTGCTGAAACTTCCCTGTTGGATACGTGGACCTATTTTTTTGCGTGCCACTGAGTTCTTGAGCCCATTGCTCACTTCTGGCTGCCTCCTGTTGAGTCTGTCAAACGGAGTTCAATCTGCAAATTAGGAAGGAAGTCCTTATTCAGCTGTACAGCACAATAGTGCCATTTATTTAATGTGACTTTTCAGAACAAGGGTGTAACTTTCCTTTTTTGTTCCCTGTTAGCACGTTTTTTCTGCTGGACCGCTGTAAACTGCTGTGAGTCAGTGCTGCCAGAATGTCAGGGCACGGTTTCCCAGTCCGCTGTACGATTTGAAAAGACTTCTTGGACTTCTGGCATACCCAGTGTGATGCTAACTGGTGTAGTTACGGTGTGCACAAGGGAAGCTGAGGAATAAAATGTATAATGTCCTGAAGTTTGACTTTTAAAGTATTTTTACAAAGCGAAACACAAAATCCTTAAGACTCTGAACAGTAATAAGAACCAGTTAAAGAGCACATGCTCCTAAGTCCCATTCCTTCTGCTAGGGCATTTTTTGTCTATATAACAATTTCCTCCTTTAGTCCTATCACAATGACCAGAGCTGGAAAGGCCAGCTGCTGTGCTGGAATCCAACTGGTAACTCTGGAAGCAAATCCTGCTTGACCTTGGCTGCTTTCACGAGTGCAGGTGCCTGGCTAAGGGCAGGCGCACACTGGTGTCGCCCATGGTAGTTGCTTCCATTTTAAATGCACGGAGTTGGGGCATACTTCTAAGAGTTTCCAAGACTTGACTAGCTGCCAGTATCCCCTGGAGATGCCACGCAGCTATTCTGAGATTTGCAGGCTCGTAGTGTTCTCTTATCCAGACATGTGTAGGTGTCATCAACACACAGAATTAAGGCTTTGGTTTAAATCTAAAGCATATTTGCCCAGAACTGAAAGAGTTGAGAAGAAATATTGGAGCAATACTAATGAGCAGGTAGCTATTTTGTCTTCAGATGAAGCCAGAACCAGGTGTGCCAGTGGAAGGTGCAGGTAAACCTGCTAATGAGAAAATGTTCTTAACTTTCACTTGATCTATGTCTTGAATTGTGACCACTTAAATCTCTGTACTATTAACGTTTGTGACCATATAAATGAATGCCATTTATCCTGCTAAGTGACATTTTTTAATGATTTGCTTCTAGGAGAGCAGTCGGCAATTGCTGCAGCAAAAAAAAAAAACCACTCCAACATTTCTGTAATTAATGCAGAGGCCGGTTTATTCCATTCCTCTAAATGCTTCCTGCTATGCTTCCTGTACTTGCCTCTGTCTAGGTTTGAGTTACAGCCAGTTCATTTTCTTAATGTTCTTGATATGTGCAACACAAAGGGAAGGGAAATTAAATCTAGAATAGATGTGTAGCTAAAAGGAGAGGGGCCCTCGGAGGGTGCAGTCTCACCAGCAAAGCTCCAAGCAGCGGCTGATGCAGGATTGACGAGATTCCTGTCAGTTTGATCTCTGCCAAGGGGTCTAAGTAGCTGCTGCTGGAGTCGGGGAGAGTGAATTCCTGCTAACGGGTCGAGAGTTCCGCCCTGCAGAGGCTCTGAAGCCGTCTGCGCAGACATGGGCAGGCAGCATTGTATTAATCTGAGCGCAGAAGTGTTTCTCTGCAGCTCATAGGGCCAGGCACTTCATTTGTTTTAATGAAGATGTTGCCTTCTCTGGGAGTAGAAAATAGTCACTCATTACCGACTCTGTCCTCTTCTGCCAGCACAGAAATGGCTGTGAGAAACCCTACTTGTCAGTGATGGGAGGACTTTTTTTTAAATTTTTTTTTTATTTTTATGGCCTGACAGAAGGAAGGCTTAGCAGAGGAATCTGAGCTGGATGGGTGATTGAATCATCCAGTGGATGTCTGAGGTGGCAGAGGAAATGGAGAGAACAAAATTTATTGTAAGTGCTGCGAGCAAAAGCATAGCATGCACACAGAGATCAATAAATCTTGGGGAGAGCAGCGTGAGCTCAGAACCAGGGTAGAGAGCGTTCGATTAGAAATGCAGGTAAGTGGAGAACACTTGCTTTTGGAAGAGCGACCGAATCTGCAGGTAATGTTTCCTGATGGATGCAGTCGCTATTGTGAAAGTAGATGAACAGGGCTTAACTTTCATGTCTAACAGAATTAATTGGCGGTGAAACACTGTGCTGCAGTGACTTCTCTTTCAAAGAAGTTCTGACCCCTTCTTGACTTTACTAGGCAGCAGTAGGCAGGTCCCCATGCTGGAGGTTTGCTGCCTTATTTGTCTTGTCTATATTACCTGACTTTTATTTTTTTCCCCTTCCCCTGGTTTCAGATTGAGGCATTTGCTGCTGAAGCAGTTTTTGAGTATTGTGTCCTTGGCTTGCTCAAAATGGCTGAAAATCACTTGTGTCTGCACAAAAGCTAGGATGGCTTTACTAAAGCTGAGCTTCTGCTGCTTACTTGGATAAAGCTGCATGAGAATCTTTCAGCATAGCAGCTGAACACAGCTGGAGGAGGCTTAAATTAAAATGGCTGAACAAAGTTTGAGTTTGTTGTATCATCTCAAGGAAATCCGAAGTGGTGTGGGTTTCTTTTTGTGTGGTTTTTTTTTTTTTTTCCCTTCACTTCTTCCTGACCTAGGAATGCCTTACAAAGAGGTTTTTACAGGGTGGGTCTCTTCCAGCTCCTGGTTTCCAGACCCACCCACTGGTTCAGGTTCTTGTCATTCCTTCTCAGCTTTCCAAGCTGCCTCTTAATATCAGTTCTTTATGTATTCAGTTCATAATTATGTTCCTATTTCTGTTTTTTTTAACTTCCCTCTTTTTTTTCTAGTTGAGTTATCTTTTGCTTTTTTTTTCTGAGTAGTCATTGATTGGAGTGGCTTTTATCCACCATCATACAATTAACTTTGTGACCGTAGTCCTTTTCCACTTTTTTATTTTTAGTTGCTCTTAAACCTCAATGTGACTTGGAGAAGGGGATAGTTTTTTTTCCTGAAACTGCATAAACAGTAGGCAGATCAAAAGCTTGTGTCCCATAAAATTTAACTCTTTATTTGGATGCTGTAGCGTAATAACAGACTTGAAAAAAGTTTTCCCCAGTGAAAGCGTCACAGTCTTGTAATGATCTGCTGGTTTGGTGTTAAAAAAAATATTCTTCCCCCTCTCTGTTCAAGAGTGCAAAGGGCTGATAGGTTACATCTGTTTGTAGGCTTGGTGGACTGTTTATGTTGTCACAGCAAGTAATGTACAGTTAAATACAGTTTTGGCCTTAGGAGTTCTACAATTCAGCTTAAAAATATAAGAGGGAGATTTTTTTTCCTTCTCTGGAAGGCAGCTGAGTTTCCCCCAAATCATTAAACTGCAGAATGTATAGTAAACTCAAGAGGAACCTTGTGCTAATTACTACATGCATTCTCTCCTGTACCTGACATCTAGAGAAAAATTTCCCTTTGGAGTTGTGTGGATGATGTTTTAAATGGTTGTTGCAGTCAGCTAAGAATGAGTCAAAGACTTGAGATCTGGTTTTGCCTGCTTGGTTTCAGGTTAAATCAAGCCTTGTTGTTTGCAGTGTGTCACTGGTCAGAACCGTGTCCCTTGGAAGGTGGAGCAGCCAAGTACCCTTGGGTGGAGGCGTCTCCGGAGCCTTCATCCCAGGAAGAGCAAAGGCTTTCCAGCTTTACCCTTTGGAAAGTGGGAAAGGGAAAGAAGTGTCCTACATGAAGTGTTTTAAAGGAGTTTCAAAACAGGTCCATGCTTTTTCCCCAATTTGATGCTTCTCAAATGCTTCCCTGAAATACCTGCTTCAAGAATCTCCTTTTACGTTGTATCTCTGTGCTGCTTTGATTTCAGTAGATAATTCCCCACTGCCACCATCAGCTGCACAGTGGAGGAAGAAAGCAACCAGATGTCATGCAGTGTTTACTGGACTTGGTGGCAGCTCTTTTATGCATCTTAATGGCAAACAAATGTGACCCTCTGTGTTTGGTCATATGTCTTTGAGGTCCTTGACGGACTCTGTGGTGCACTTAAAGCTGGTTTTGTAGGTATGACAGTCTGAAGACCCAAAATTAGCTTCTGTGCATGTTTATACAAGGAATTGCTGAAGATAGAAACAAGTCTGTTCTGTATATCTTGGAGAGTAAATATTATAGTTAAAAAGAAACTTAACTTATGTATGTCCTTAGAGCCCTTATATGAAGGAATTGTCCCTCTGGAGAATACTGCTCAAGGAGAATATTTATTTCAAGATATCGCATCCCAGCTGGAGTGTAGATAATATCCTGCACCAAACCCAATTTCTCATATAAGCGCTTTCTTTTTTCTATAGCTGAACCCTACAATTCTTTTTTTGAATAGCCTTTTTCTAGAAAAGGTCAGAATAAAATAAAATAAGCAAAAAACTTGTTCCAATTTGGAACCAAATTCTTATCTTTTAAAGACTAACATTTAAAAAAAAAATATTCTAGCGAGAGGAATATTAAACCTTGGGTCTGGAGACCCCTCAGGCACCATGGCCTCTTTCCAAGGTGTTTGCGAAATGCAACTGGGAAGAAACAAGTTTATTGTCAGCTTGTTTAAACTTCCTACAGAGAGGTCTGTGTCTCAGTTAGGAAGTTTAGAGGCCTGTACGTTGAAAGGCTGAAAACTGTTGTGCCGGATTAACATTGCTTAGTTTGCCAGATTAACATCATTTGAGCTTGAAGTTCTAAATCTGCAGTGCAGGTGGAGCAGGCAGCAGGAGAGCCAAGTGTCCACGGTCTCCGTTCTGCCCCACACCCCAGGAGGAAAGCTGGCACAGCTCAGGAGCAGAGTTGGGAAGGAGAAATGGGTACTTGCGTGTCAGAATACACTGCTCTTGAATTCTTAACATAAGGTATTAATAGCCATGTGTTGCTTGGACTCATATGAGTGTCTGAGGAAACCAGAGCATGCATCTTCTTAAACTGTGTTATTCTCAAGTTCCAGATGTGTTTTGGTTTCTACTGCTAAAAAAATAAAATGTGGTTGGGTTTTGGTTTTGGGGTTTTTTTTGGTACTGAAAAGCAGGGTCCTGTGCTGCTCTTCTAACATGCACTGGTATACATGGTCTACTCTATTTTGATATCGGCTATTTTCCTCCCATGTTGCTGTGGAGTTGCATCATATAGGCTAACCCGTGTGTATTGTTGTGCAGAGAATTGTGTACATCTGTGGTTATTTTTGCACCAGTCCCCAGGTATTCTCCACAGACATCCTTGTCAACTTGGATCAGCAAACGCTGCCTGAATCCGTGCTGTGCTTTGTGGAGAGGTGTGCTTAATGAAAGCACACAGAATGTCCTCTGTGCATTTCTCTTCCTTACAAGCTGACTCCTTAGAAGCCAGGCTGCATCGACCTTAAATCAGGACTATTTTAAGATCTTGTTCGAGCTTCGTTCTGAAGAAATACTCACCTGTGTTTCTGCCTGAAGAATGGGTTTGAGAGAAGAGAGCTCTTGTGGAAGCTGTTCTGCAGCTCTTGTGTGGAAAGAGTAAAGGTCAAGTCTTAGTCCTTCCAGAGCTGCCCAGGAGATGGTAGGTTCTGGGATAAAGATGGAGTCACTGAGGAGGGAGCTATGTGGAGCTCTTTTTTTTTTTTTTTTTTGTTCTTTTTTTCCTCCTTCCCCCAGGAAGGACAAAAGTCGCTATAGTGTGAGAGGGCAGGGTTTTCTTTGGGGCAGCATAGGGTAGGTGGTCATGAGAGGAGGGAGCAGGAGGAAGTATTTGCTTGTTTTGCTAGGTGGGTAATGGTGCTGGGGAAATGTCAGGCAAAACTTAAATTAGTTAAAGGATGGAGGGAAGGGAAGTTAGTATCATTCCCTAGCATTTTAATAGGTCTCCTGAAACTTCTCTAATTCGTCGCTTGAAAAGGCTGACTTAGCACTGCTTGTTGTGCTTTCAAGGGCAAAACATATTTAGGAAGATAACGATAGCTTTAAGGACTCCATTCAGCATGTGGTACAGGGAAATGATGACTGGATTCCCTGAGCTAGATGATAGCATATGCTGGTTTAGCTTGCATCAGAATAATGTTTAGCGCTGAAAAGAGTAGAAACCATGAATGTTTCGCTCCAGAAATGTATACTCAGGTGGCCGCCCATTTTATCTCCTCCCTTCTGCAGCTGTTCTCTGCCTGAGGATATTGCCATCTTAACATTACTTTTCATAGCTATAGAAAGTCTTGCATGTTGTATACCACGATACCGTGAAGGAGGAATTTCTCCTGTGAGACAGACTTAATCTAAAGTATCTTCTGTCTCAGCGCTGCAATCTGCTGCATGGGTTTGTATCTAGTTTTCTCTAACTCACCAGTGTTGGTTCCAGCTTATAATGCAGGGTTTTTTTGATCGATCTGACTTTAGCTCGTTAAATTATGCAAGTAATACTTAACATGGGGCAGGGGGGAGATTACGTGGAAACAGAGGGCAGAGACGGAGGTTATACTCTGCATTCTTATTTAGAGGGGAAACTGGGAGATAAACATTTGAAGTCCCATAGTGGACAGTTAAAGGCTGTATGCTTTGTAACAGTTATCAAGATTTTTTGTGTCAAACTTCCTGTTTACACAAATAGCTCCTGGCAGGAAGAACAGCAGTATCCATATTTGTCTGGCTTGCAATTGGGCTGGAGAACCCGTCTACCTGGACGCTAGCACTGTAAATCAGAACTACTCACTAGGAGGGGATCCAGCTGTGCCTAGGCATTGTGGAAATATGCTGTCAGGTAATTGGGGCTCTAAAGAACCTAAATGAAGCCTTGTGGGTTAGGAAGAAAGGACAAGAATAGATAATGTTAAAGCAGAATGACAGATACAGTGGTGACGGATGCCCTAATGCTGTATTTCTTGGTGACTGCAGAGAGCAGGGTTTAATTAGGAAGGTATCATCTGTAGGAAAAGGCGATGAACCAAACTTCAGGTAATCAAATATTAAGGAAAGACTTAGCTGAACGTGCTTCTTTTACCTGCTTTTGTTTGCAGAAATATGACTTCTTCCCCATGCTTTCTCCAAAGATAGGGTACTGCGAATAAGGTGGGCTTTTTTTTTTTTTTTTGGAAAATTCAGATTATTCCTGTCGCAGCAGTGAATTTGGCTCTTACTTCAAACAGAAGATAGTGGAGACAGATATTTTTTTTTTGTCATCCAAAGATAAGAGTTAGCCACAGTGGTATAGAGTTTTTCCACATGGCAGAAGATGGAGAGACATTCGCACCACCAGTGGCTGTATGGTATTGAGGTGTGGGGGGGAGGTCAGCTTTGGATAAGCAGGAAGGAATTCATAGGCGAGCTGTAAAATAAAGACTTGCAAATCCCAAAGAAACTTCTGGATACTTGAAACAATTAAGAAGCTAGTGGTTTAGGGAGAGGGAGTGCTTTTGTTTGGCTTCTGTGTACAAGGTTCTATATATATGTATAAAGTTATATATAATGTATATTGTTGCAAATAAAAAGTGAACTTGCCATGCACTGAATTCTTCCAGCTATTCAGGCAGAAATTACATTAGAACCCCTTCAGTAGCACTTCACAGAATTAATAATCTTAGCTGACAAAGATAATACTTTACAAGTCTGTATTGTGCTCTGTCATTACAGGCTTCATTGAGATTCTTCTCCAGTTTGTTCTAAGAGGCCAGAATCTGAGATTTCTGTAATACAGATATTTTGAATAGGGAAGGGTGGAAGCCAGGTTGGCTGGGGCTTTGAGCAACCTGGTCTAGTGGGAGGTGTCCCTGCACATGGCAGGGGGGATGGAACTAGATGATCTTCAAGGTCCCTTCCAACTCCAACCATTCTATGATTATATTGGTTTTTCTTGTAGGAAGCTAGATCCCCTCTCAGAAGGGCACAGAAGGCTGTATAGATGTTTAAAGTGGAGAAGAGAAGGTGTTTCCTGTTACAAAAAAGTAGAAATAAATCTACTCAGATCCTGTACTGACTAGACTTGGTGCTGAGAATGAAAGGTAGATGATTAATCATTTTAAGTGTATGGAAATAACAATATGGAAAAAATTTGCTGAATTTGCACTTTTAGAGGTGCTTTGGGCAGCTAGTAAGCAGGAATAATTAAATTTATAGGAATAGTGTCTCGCTGTGAAGATCAGGGTCTACTTATGCTATGTATTTTAGGGGAAAACATAGTGAGAATCCTGAGGTCTTGTGGTCTAACTCTTTTGTCTGCTAGAGCTTTCATGACTGTGTGACACAGCTGGCTGATCACCTTCACGCAAAGCTGTTGCAGAACCATATATTCATCTTTAGTAAAATGGATGCCACTGATTACAATGGGAATCTTGGGTGACTAGCTTGGATATAGTCTAATATTGGGCATTTGCATTAGCGTGGGTGAATTTTACCCCTACTTATCTGCATCTGTCATGGGGGCAGAGAATTACTGTGCTTTATGTAGGTGTTAGGAGGATGATGTTTCCCATCAAACCTAGGTTGTTTTACTGATTTAAAACAAGAATTCCTAAAACTATAGGCATCCTTCCAAGTAACTTTCTCAAATCTTCCTCAGTGGAGATGTGTTGTCCTTAAAGGTGCAAAATTCAAACACTTTCTTTTTTGATGAATTGTGCTAGCACTCCCTCTACAATCCCTGAGAAAATATTAAAAAAAAAAAAAGTATAAGCTTGCTTTTTTTTATATTAGTGAGGCCGTGCCTAACCACCGAGTCTTTCAGAGTAAGTGAAATGGATGAGAATGTCACGTGATCTGTTGTTAGCTTACAAGACCTCTTGGTTTGGTTTAGTTTGTCTGGTTAGCACCTTTCCCTAAGGGTTGCTCGTTTTTGCTGATTTAATTCTTGTAGTTATTGGTTTCCTTCTACATCAACATGGCAGAATTTTGGGGGTCAAAGCAGCAAAGGAGATAGTGAGGGATGTTTCATGATTTGAAAATATGTGGGTGATTCAGCTGAATGTAAAGAAGGTAGGCAATAGTTCACCTGTCCTTCTGTAATCTAGATATTGTCTGTATGTATGAGGATTAGCTAATGAAAACTACTTTTCTCCCCATTTCTCAGTACTTCTAGGAGAGGAATCCACTTCTGCTGCCTTGGGAGAAGTCTGAGGCTTGCCATGGGTCACAAATCTTCTGAAACAGGATAATCCTATGTTTCTCTTTTTGCCCTGAGAGGACTGGAAGAGTTTTGAATGGAAACTGAATCATCCAGATTCCTTTCTTCCATTTTGTCTGAGCATGGAATACCAATTAAAACATTAGATTATCATTATCACGAGACCCATTTTGATATTGTGGAGGTGTCCAGAACTTTGAGCCACCTTGCTTACACTGAGCTCTTCCAGGTTTTTATTCATGGCATTCAATTTCCTAATACGTTTGTCACATCTAAATAGAATCTGTCTTATAATGAGCTAATTAACCACTGTTGAGATGTTTTTAAATAGAGGCATTTTACGTGTTGTCCTGTTTGCAGTATTTAATGAATACTTTCTGTGGGACTTTCCCTAAACAAATTAGTCAAAACCTTTGAATCTTGTGATTCAATTGCTGTATTTGTTATTGCTGGAGCTAGTTTGCCTGGACAGTTCCTGAGAGGGGGGGAAAAAAATATATTTTTTTTTAAAGAAAAGGATAAACTGCTTGGTCTAGAAACTTCTTTACAGTGCCTTAAGAACTTTGATAAAAGTTCATAAAACATTGCAAGTAACTGTCAGATATTGTCCATTTTTTCCCCCACAAATCAGTTTTTTTCATGAAGTCTATATAGTACAGGAGCAATCCTGAAGACTGTACCGTTCTGTGTCTAATAAATGAACTTATTTTTCCTTTTTTAAGATAATGCATAGAGTACTTTTAATGGGCTGCACTAGAACCAGAGATGAAGTGTCTCCTTGTTTCAGCAGCTTTGTGTGCCGTCATCGCTTTGTGTGCCGTCCCAAACTTCACTGGTGTCCAGTTAAGCTTTCAAGTGTTAAGTATAACAGCTCAAACTAGAAGGAAAAGCAAGAAGCTGAAGATTAAAACATGACTGCTCCAAGTCAAGTGACAGGAATTGGTGTCTTCTGGGATTTCTTTGCTGCGAGGATCTTTCAGGTGTGCCAGCTCCTCAACTAGACTCAAATAGTTTGCCTTTAATAGGCAGCATTATTAATAATAGTGGGATATTTTCATCTGGGTTTTGGATGTCTAGTAATTGGAAATTTTTCTCCCTCCCCCCCAGTCTCCCAAACTTCACTGGAAAGTGATAATATGGCCACCAATGTAGAGTTCCGTGTCACACTTTCTTGAAGTGAAAATTGAAGATTTTATGAAGACCCAAGTTATTTTAATAATGTTTATGCAATGTCAAGGCATGGCGTGGCACGGTAGCCTTCAGAAAATCAACTGATTTTGATGCATTCATGCTGTGGTAATAAAACATGCAGAGGGAATTCAATTTTCTTCTGGTGTACCTGCAATGACTTCCCATTTTTGTAGAATCTACTTATGTGTTAAACTAGCAGGACTCCATCCATGGAACCTGTTCAGTGAAGTGCTTGATTTACCATCTCAATTTGGGGCTGCTCCTGAATGAGGGAAGATGCTGTTTTGCTTCAATAGTTCTGAAAGCTAAAGTTAAGATATATTAGTTAGCCACGACTATTGAACTTCATCCCAATTTGTCTGATCAGTTTTGGTTTGTTGTAAGATTTTTTTTTTGGCGGGGGGATCAATTTCTTGACAAAAATATGATAAACATTGTATTAACTGTATNCAATTTGGCCTAAACCACGACACGGGGGGATCAATTTCTTGACAAAAATATGATAAACATTGTATTAACTGTATTAATAGACTGAATTAAAACTTCATGCCTCGTTAAGCAACACAGTTACTTGAAGCAGCCGAACACATCCTCATCGAGACATTCCATAAATGTTGAATGTTGAAATAGCACTTATTGACCTTCACTGTCAATAAATGTAGGTTAAAGAAATTTTTTAGGGGGCAGTTTGGTATGCCTTCATGACTGCAAAAAATCTGAGAACTAATATTCTTTTAAAATTGAATACAGCAGCCTTTTCCTCTTATAGCTATCCAAACTTTTCAATCCCCTTTCTTCTTATGTTGATTTCTGCCTATATTTTCTGCTTGCTGGAGCAGATGTGATTCCTTTTGTATCTTGAACACAGCTTTTCATGCACATTAATGTAACCCAAATAATATTTATAGCTGATGATACTGTTCCTCTTAGATTACATTCTCAAAATCACCAACATCTAGAGAATATTGGATTGACCATCTATGTTTAGGCAAGATTTTTCCCATGTGTATGTATTCTGAAGTGGTAGGAATATATTTGTGTCTCAGTCTTTGGAAGTCTCAGTGCAGGAGTGAACTGCACAGGTAATTTTTCATCAAGGCTTGTTTTGGGGAAGAAGCATCAAACACGCTTCATTAAAGTTCAGTGTTGTAACCAATTTTAAATTGTAATTAAACATTAATGTAAAATTATTTGGTTCTATTCTTAGAATAGTTAGTTGCTGTTCATCATTCTGAATCTTATGCCTTAAATTAAAAGATGCAAGACCACTGGGATTTGAATGCTCTGAAGGTTAGAATGAAAAATAACCCGTCACAAACCTGGGACTCTGTACCAAAGAAGAAAAGGAAGATAATCTGAGGTGATCCAGGAAGGAGCCTAACTAGCAGCTGAACTTGGTGGTTTCAGGTAGCAAATCATTAGACATGGCAACAAGTTTTTTCACTGATGTAAAGTGTATGTATTACAATTGTCATTGATAGTACTCAAATCTCAGGAGAAGACAAATGACACAAAGAAAAATTCAGGGTTTCTGCAAGTATTGAAGTACTTTTGCATCGGGAAGAGGAATCTCTCTTGTTACTGCATTATCTCCTCAGATATTAAGATTCGTTTTCGACGGTGGCAGAGAAATGGATGTTACTCTTTGTGGTGCCTTACCACGGAGATAGAGATAATTTTGCAGGGAAATATCACCAGTGCAATATAACTCTGAAGAATCCAGAAGAGTATTCTTGTATTAGATGATGATAGCCTATCATTTTTAGTTTATCCTGTTTTAACAAAAGTTATTTTTGGAAAACATAGTTATGCTTGAGGATTTATACGCAGGTTCCTGTGTAAACTGCCCATGAATCTGGTTTGTTCTGGAAACAAATACTGTATTAAAGGTATTTAAACCAGAAATTCATTATCATCTTTTGAATGTCTGCATATGGTTTCAAAATGTTTCTGTGGTGGTTAGTTTCTCAACTTGAATGTTGAGAACTTAAAGTGGCAGTAAAATCTGGAAATATAGTTAAAGTGATACCTTCTCTTGCCTCTTTCTCACTTTTTCTTCAGTAAATATGAGCAAGTGCTTCATAAGGGCATGGATCGTGCTTTTTTGCTCATATTCACCTAAATCTTATTAATTTTGAAGGAGTAGAATAAAGTCCTGAATATTTATTTTTACTCTTACAGTGCTTATTCCAAAACCAATTGTAATTGCAAGAGACGGAAACAGTTGTGTTGATTCTGACTTTATGCCAATCTAAAATATTCAGAGCAGTTTTCTGAATTTGGAAATGTCATTTTTGTAACTGTTTTGCTTGAATCTTGTGGTCTAGGTGATGGAGGAGCTCATAGCTCCTTCCCCTTTTGCAAGAGGAGCTCAGTGCAGAGCAACAGTTGTGCTTACCGGAACCACTCCTTAAAGAGCAGATCCACACTTCCAATGTAATGTCTGTCCAAAGTGGCTTAATTACTTTTGATCTGTGTATGTAGCATTTTACATCTTCCAAGTCCTTTACAAGCAGATAATTAGGTATTTAAAAATAAAATACTGTGATGTAAAAATTGGATCTTATGAATGATTAATTACTGAAGGTCTCCTTGTGGATTTTTGCTCAGTGCTGCACTTGTTTTTAATGGGGTGTCTGAATGATACAGCCTATATGTAATATATGCTTCAAAAAGTGAATTAATCCCCATAGGCTTTAACTGCCATCATATATAAAGTGAATATTAAGGTAACCTTGCATGACAATAATAAAACTTAAATATTGGTCTTTTAAATTTGACAGGTTCAAATTTTTGTGTAAGAAGCAAGTAGACCATTAAAGCAGATGAAATAAGAAAAGCAACCCCAACTAAACCACTGCCCAGTTAATAAACAAACATGCAGTTAAAATTAAAGGCAGAGTAAATATTTAATGGATCAAACTTTCCTTCTTTTGGCTTTGTTCTATGAATCTGACCCAAGGGCTAAAGCTTTTTGGTGAAGGTGAAGTTGTCTTAGCATTTGCAATGTGTGCTAGTGTGTTTACATTGTAAAAATGCACAGAAATTGGAACTGAAATTGGAACTGAAATTTTGTGTAACATTAATGCATAAAAGTAGAAATACAGCAAGTAGAAATTGTCTGTAAGCTATTATATAAACAACAAACATTTTTTTTTTCTTTGCTTGTACTCCAAGCACCTTATAAAGTGTTAATGCAATTGCATTTCTGCCTGGGCTGAAGATGTTATAAGGATGAGGTGTCTCTAAAAGCGTTTAATTTGTCTGAATGTGCTTGCAGCAAAACTGTGTGTTTTATCATTGAGTAAACTGGAACACAGTTAACTAGAGTTCTTCTGCAATTTGTCCAAAAATTGCGTTATTAAGGAAACGTTTAGCCAAAGTGTTGTGGGGACTATTGAAATAATAACTAAACAGGGTGTTATGGGAAAAACTCAATACTAAATGTCATCCGCTTTGACTCTTTGAACTCCTGCTTAGCGCCCAGCTTCAGCTCAGTCCTTACCACTTGGAGGACACTTGAATTGGAGCCCAGAAGAGATAGCTCTGTAGTACCAGCAGTCTGCCATATTTTGCTTAAGCATATGGGTGTCACTTTAGAGCCTGAATTAATGTTTAGTCACCGACTTGCTGAGAATATGAAATTCATTTAATCTTTCTCCAGTGGGACTTCCTGGAACCCTTTTCCACATGCTTACCTCAGTGCTATTTTGTCTTTAGTGATGGAATTGTACGAGATTTATTCATTCTTTGACTTTAAACTGAATCTTGTAAATCCTCATACTCTGGCTTAGGGACAGGCAGTCATTCCCAACTAAATTGCAACTGGAATGAAGAGGACTTTTCTATCCAACATCTAGTACCGTTTGTCCTCCTTCCCTTTCTTTCCCCCTCATCCTCCAACTCCCCTGCCTCCCAAATCTGGTCTTAAATGTTTTTGTTCATAGAAGTGTACATACAAATATAGCTTAGCTTAATATTGGAGATGGTTGTACAAGTGTGATACCAGAACACTTCTTCATACGTTGGGTGAAATCCAGTGTTTAAAAGCAGAATGAGGAGTCCAGAAGACATGACTTCGCAAGATTGACTGCTGCTGCTCATTGCCTTTAAAAGAAAAAAAACAAAACACACTTCTGAGATGTAGGAGGAACTTCCCAATAAGATCTCCTGCATGGGATATCTTCTGCTTTCCAATCTGTACTTACCTCCTCCTTGCCAGCTGAATTGCTGATGAGGTCCACCTGAAATCCTCTTCCTTAAGTTGACCTGCAGCTGAGAGCTTCTTCCTCCACTTGCTGTGCCTGGCTGCTTTGAAGTTTTGAATAGAGACTCTGATCACGTGGACTTCTGCACTACTGAATCTTTCTTCTTCCTTAGTTTTCATGGTCATCCAGACTTGATCAGAAGATCCTTGGGATATATTTTACAATATTTCCAAGTGCTCTTATAGTTTCATAGAGGTGCTGCTTTGTGTTATCAATATTTATGCTTAGGCTCAGAAGAGCCTTACTTCTGAGGCATTTCGTGAGCAGTTAAAATAATGAAGTCGTTTGGAGAATATTTTAAGCCTAATTGGAAACTTGTCTTAAAAAGCTGTAACTATGTAAGACAAGGAGGAAAGCTAAATCTTCAGCCTGTGGTAAAAAATATCCTCATGAGGCTGGAAATGTTGAGTTTAGTTTTTCATTCCTGGCAAATAATAAGAAGAGCCTGTGCATCAGTCTTTGAAATAGAAGGGTGACCTGTGAGTACCTTTAGTTAATTAACCAAGCTTAATGCTTCCCTCCTGCCATTTTTCTGGATGTCTCACATAGCAAACATGATCGTATCATTCATCATTCCCGTTCTCTGGTTTTAAACTCATCTGCATGACAGCTACGCCTTCTCTCTGCTATGGGCAAGAATAGTTACTCTTTGGGGTATTTTTTTTTTTTTTTTCAAAATACTTAAAAGGAGTGTCATCGAAAGGTGAAGATTTTCCTTTTAGAAATACATAAAGGGTTAATATTCTCATACTTGGGACTCCTACACATGCTCTTGAAATATGGGGGCTTTTTTTAAGAAAAATTGTGGTGGCTATATATGAAAGGCAGCCCTATATCTTGCTGCTGCTGCTAACATAGTGAACCAGGGCTTAAAAAAAATCTATTCTTGGGAGCCATAGCATTAAAAAAAAAAAAAAAAGAAAAAAAACTCAGTGCAAGCCCTTACGGAAGCAAAAGGAGTTGTTTGTTTCCAGTTGAACAGATTTCACTCACAGTCACTCTAGCGTAGATTTTATTTGCATGTGCTCTCATCCGTGTCCTCAAAAGGATCAAGATCAGACTAGATGAACTTAAAGGTCCCTTCCAACCTAGACAATTCTAAGATGTGTGCCCAAGTGCTGTGGCCAGAGTTGCTTAATGAGACACAGGACGGGACACAGTTGGGTCCTCATCACATCTCTTGGATTATTCTAGATTTTCTGATACTGAACTGATACTTGTGGACTGTATTTGTGTACCACTTGGGAGTTGGAACTGTTTGGGACCTTTCCTGTAGGTATTTTGTCTCATCCCTCTTAGGGCATGGGCAAAATTCCCAAGTCTCCTTGTTCTTTTGTTTTCCTTATCTAGGGGCTTACTCTAGTTCTTGATCTTCTTGTTACTTATCTTAGGCTTAGTCTTCCTCTTCTTGCTATCTGGTAATTTGAATGAAACCACATCTACCACACTGTGTAGCAATTAGCATGTGCAATTCCGTTAATCCTCCTTCTTCTGTTGCTTGTTGTTGCACGGCTTTACATGCGTACTATGTTCATACCATCTTAGTGTTTTTATTACTGGTCTTCACCCCAAGGAAAAGCTTCTAGCTTGGTCTGCTATGGACAGTAGAAGACAGTTTCTGGCTTCTACACCAGCTTAAAGGGTGTCTGTCATTCAGAAATGGGCAGGATTTTGCTTCTTCAAAACTCAACTGCTTTCAGCTGTATTTAAGCAGAATATTTGGCCCTTCTGTACAAAATGGTGGAAGATTCAGAGCTCTAAACGTGAGAGATGACAGATGTTCTCACCAACAGAAAACTGCAAGTACTTCTCATAAAGCGGCATTGTGTAACTTCCCAGATGCTTGGTGTTGAACCAGATGAGGAAAACTGAAATTGCCTGAAGGTCCTCCTCTTGTGACGCTAATTTTGGCTCTGTTGTTTTTTGAAATCTGTTAAACTGTGAAAATAGCACTGGTTGTGTTATGTGGTTGACTTGGAGCTCCTCTGCAGAAAACTAGACAAGTGGCTTCATCTTCTGAATACAAGACCTATATTTTAAAATGAATTGTTACAGTTGTGCTTAGGAGGTAACTTTTCTATGCTTTTTTTTGTTTTACTATCTTGATAGAGTAATCAGACTATCATATTTTAATAGACTTGCTCCTTGCTGTTTAGTAGTGAGGGGCTGACTCTTGTTTATTCTTTTCTACAGGTTAGTCAATGTGGTGGAAAAAAAACAGCTTTTATGTGAAAACTTTGCAGTGTGCAACTTAATTGTTTAAAAACTATCACAGCTGCAAAGTCTGTGAACTGGGTGGTTATGAGATGGAACTAGAGGACTCACCCATGTTCAGTGTTTGATTTCTTCATGGCCGTGACTGAGCAAATAAAGCAAGATTTTTTTGCTCTGTTCTCTTTCATATATTTCCCATTTTGGGAGGAAAAGTAAAGCTAATTACTGACAAAACCCACAAGAGTTAATGAAGCTATTTATCACCATGTATTTTTGTCACTGTCACAAGGCTTGGTGTGTATCCCAAGGGAAATCTTGCCTATGCATTAATAATCAGTCGTATTGTTCTACTTTTATCAACTATGCCAGCACTTATTAGGATTTACTTAGTGGAAAAGAGTACCACGTTTAAGTCGTTAAAGTTGTGATTAGTCTCCACAAATTTTTATTGGTTTGTGTGTACCCTTCACATACTGAAATACAAAGGGGAGCCTTGTCCAGCTTGACGTGTCTAGGCTGTGCCTTCTACTCTGGTCTGCTACGGGTAAGTAATCATCAGCCTCAATATGTGGCTTAGTTTATTACTGATAAATAGAGATACCAAACTCCAGGTAAAACTAACTCGCATCTCCCTCAAGAAAAAAAGTGTAGTACTAAATAAAATAGGATTCTAACACATCTAAAGAAAGCAAACAGGCTAATGTTGACTTGGAAAAAAGATTGATAATAGACAATTTTTCTGCCTCTTCCTTTTCCCTTTAGCTACTGGTAAACTTTAAATACAAGTGACAATTTCTTGCTTCTCTTGCTGGTCTTAAAATGCCTAGAGACAGCGTAAAATACATCCATATGGCGCTGAATACTTAGATCAGTGGCACAGCAGGCTTTTATCCAGTCGTCCTTCAATATCTAGCTGTCAGCTTTAAAACTTTTTTTTTTCGTAGTGTGGCATTAGGATCTTGGTGAAGTGGTTGCATAAAAGGTAGGATCCTTTGGGAGAATTGTTACTCTGCTTGTTAGAGGCAATTTCTTGTCCATTTTCTATCCCTCGGGAATGTGTATGTGAGGTTTAACATAAGCTTAACGTTACTTCAGAGTGCACCATGTGATTATATTGGGTAGCACATGCAGTTTTTCAGGAGCTGTGGCGTCATGGACGCTGAGGCTAGCTGAAGCAAGATTTGGGGTGTGCTCCTTGAAAGCAATTAGGAAAGATCATAATAAGGATGTTCTGGCAGATGTTGCGCAAAAGGACCCTGGTGCCAGAAGGACCGGCGTTTCGTGTTCAGGAGAGCTGGGCAGGTTCTTCTGACCTGTATAGGGAGGCTGTTAGTTTCTTATTCTGTACAATTATGCTTTTAATATTTCGGGCTCTGCCTTGTCACACTGAGGATGTTCTCTCGAGTGTTTCCTGATGGCTAAGAATTGTCTATTCCCTCCCTGTTGCAGAGATGGTCTGTGAACAAGTGTTCCCAGGGTCTGTGTCCCACCACTGCAGCCTGAAGTCAAGAGCGTGGCTCAACAGCCAGTTGCAAGGACAGTATTTTTCACACCTTTCCTCGCCCACACTTCCCCAAAAGGCTTCCAGAGGTGTTCATAGATGATCTTGATCAGCAGAGCCTAGTTCAGGACACAAAATACTTGAACAAATGCCTCTTTAAAAGGGTAGTGTGAAAATTTGAGCAACCTGGAGCTGCTAAACTGTTAAACTATGAGTGAGCCAGCTCAGCTGTCAAAGTGGAAGGCAGAATCTTCTAGCGAGATGTGACCATAAGACCTCTCCCAACAGAACAGGGGGCTTTTCCGCTTGTCGGTGTGTCTGCTCGCATCATTTTCACCATCAGAAATGATACTGTTCATAGGTTACTCTCTGAGCTTTTTTTCTCAGCGTTAAGAGCAGGTCCTCTTGGGGAAGGGAAGTCTAATGTAGGATTTTTAGAATGAAAACCAACAAAGTTGGTACGAACAAACATCTAGTGCAAGAAGTCCCTACCCATGGCAGGGGGCTTGGACAAGGTGGTCCTTAAAGGTCCCTTCCAACCCAAACCATTCTGTGATAACTCTTTTGCCAAATATGTGCAGAAAACCGAAATAGTGTACAATGGCAATTAGACTGGGAAAATTTATAGTGCCAGGTTAGGAATAAAATGAAAACTTTTTCATTTAAGGAGAAAGAGAGCAGTCTTTTAATAGCTTTCACTCATTGGCTGTGCATTCTTTGTTATGGAGGAGAAAACATTAACAGTGTTCAACTAGGTTTAAACCCAAGTGTGTGTCTATCTAGATGTGTTCCTAGTCTAAAGTAAGGCTGAGAAATTAAAATTTGAGACATGAACCAATTCTGAACTGCTAGCTTTCAGAAAGCTTTTTTTTTTTTCTTCCTCTCTCTCCCTTCTGAAGAGAGAAAAAATAAATTCTCAAGGTTTGCAAATTTTCTCTGCAGTGGATTGTATTGACTTTTACTTAAGAACAAGATTGGGAGTGTAGTTTCACAGCACTGATGTTTTCTGTGTGTGTCTATAGTAATACTAGAGGGTAAAAAAAATCTGGACTAGAAACCTGACACAGACTAATTCTTCTATTAATGCAGATGCAGAACCTCTCAAATTCCCTTCAGTATATTCACAGTTGTCTGTGGCAGACTGAACCCGAAGGACAATTTGCTCGTCGAGCATGGTACTCGGTACTCGTGAAAATTTAATACTTGTGCCAAAATCTATTGCAGAATCCCACTGGAAGACAGGCGCTATAGCCAGGGCAGCTTTTCAGTCCTTGGTTCTGCCAGTCTTCACTTTAGTCCTAATCCTTCTGAATGAAGCACCTAAAGCAAGTGTCCATGTATCAGCATAAATAATCTGCTATCTGCAGGGCTTTAATTAGCGAGTAAGAATTTTCTTCCTATTTAGTGGGCCAGTAACTGAAATATATATTGTCATGGACAACCTGGCTATCAAAGATCATGTTTTACTGTTGAGACAGGATCCTTTCCTGTTGAAGTCTGAGCTTGTTGAACCAGAGCTGGTGTTTTCCTTAGGATGAATATAAGAAGCCAGGTTGGAAAAACTGACGTTGCTTAAGCTTCTGTGTTTGTGTAACACCAGCTTACATGTTACAGGCCTTGCTAGGCATGGTTATTAGCAAGACCCTGGGAAAAAATACTTTCTAGGTCAGAAAAGTGCTTCAACCTCAATTTCCTTCTGTCTTGGGTGAAGTATTGTGGCACAAGCAGGGCCTCATCGCTTCTGTTAGGAAAACAGCACTGTGTACGTCCTCTTCTGAGGTACTCAAAGAAAAGACTGAATGAAAATTAATGCTAATGAGCTTTTCAGACTAACATGTATTTTCATAGTCGTCTTTTTTATAAGGCAGTTACTGAAGTGTTAATCATTTGATTACTGGTTGTTGTAGATAAGGGAGTAATTGGTCCCTTTTTGTAAATTATGGAAATGCTTGACAGGAGAGAGCAGTCGGCCGGGCAGCAGGCATGAAAACTCTTGTTTGCGTGGATTATTGCCTGGAGAGATTGACTGGAACTAAAACCCCTTTGCTCTGATGACATTTGGGTTGTGACAAAACTGTATTTCCTATTTGCTTCTCAGTAGCAAGGGCATGTCTTCCAGCAAGGTCTCAAATGCTTGTGAAACTTGCATAATTTTGGGCATTGCTTGAAATGCGTATTCATCAATTTCTATTAGAAGCCATTAAAATATTAATCTTTGGCTATGGCCAGGGAGAAGAGTTGAATCTTTGCCTCCTGAGTGACAAATAGCTTTAGTGGCGTCAACTATTTGAACATGTTTAACTGAGACTTCAGGATCTGCAAATTTCACTGATTTCCCGGGGCTATAACAAATATAGATAGTAGATATTTTTGCCGTAACTCCTCAGAATCCTTTAGGAAAATCGTATCGTGCTCACTGTCTCTGAAAGGAAAAGCATCGAGTGAACAGCAACGCATGTGAAATGCAGGATCATTGCATCTTTTTTTCATAGACTTAGCGTTTAAAATGGTGAAAATGGACTTACTTCCTTTCTTTGTGTCCCTGTTATTGTAGCATGTGAGAATAAACCGCAGATGATATCAGCCATTCACATAATGGCTTTATGTGTGCTCATCTGCTAGGTAGGTGTCATTCCTTGTTATATCATGCTAGTTCACTCGACTCTGTTGCTTCGCTTCCTGCTGTTCTGCACCAGACAGTCATAAATATTCATGCACACTTCCTACCATCCATTTAGGCTTGTATACCTAGCTTATGGTCTGTTCTAGTTTGTTAAATGCAGGCTTTTTTTAACACCGGAGTGCTGAAGGCTGTCTAGTGAGCTAAAAGGCTGATGTCACAGTTTCTGGTTTGTCAAGTTGCTGGGAACTGCTGAGATATTGAGGCTTTAAAATATTTTGCTCGGAAATTCTTCCATCACAAAGAGTTGACCGAAGTTCAAGGCACTTGATTGTTACATGGTAAAAAGAAAATGGAAATTGCCTCAACAGCAAACGTTCTGGCTGTGCTGTTTCTTACTTAATTGTAATAATGAATAAAACTTGTCTTTGCACCTTAAGAAGATGCACAGCTGTAATAAAACTGTCTCAACTTGCCATGAAAAGTCCAGTTTGGGTAGAACCTTTGTAAGGACTAAGGGAATCGAATTTACAATGTGAAAATAAGTAACTTTTGTTCGGTATCTTTCAGTACTTTAAAATATTTGGGGCTCTGCATAAAGGGGAGGGGAAAGGGTGTGTTTCTGAGGCTAGTTACTGTCTTGGTCGTTTCACTGGTTCGTTGGTCAGATGCTTTATCTCATTAAATTCATCACCATTTGGTGTAGAGCCCTGCTCTCGGTTTTCTTAACTGGGGCAATGCCATTACTGTTCATCTGGAAAGGTGTTAAAATATGTGTTTAAAAAAAAAAAGTCTAATTTTAAGAGGATCAGCCACCCCAGCACCTTATCTGAACAGGAGCTCAGTGATGAGCAGCACATCTTAACCTGAGCCAGAGGATTGGGCACTGGTATTACTTCACACTATGAATTTGGGACTTCAAGGTTAGTAAAGATGTTCGGATTCTATGTTATGTCCAATACTGTGCCCTGGGATGGGAAAAAAATAAATAGTTGATATGCTTCAGGATTACCTCGGGCTTCCCAAAGTTTCTTGTATTATCCAGTCCATTAATTTGTGTAGAGTTATTCATATTGATTGCTTCTAATATCAATGGCTGTGGTCAGTTATTTCTTCCCGTTTTGTCAACTGGTGGCTAACAAATATAAATGGAAAACATGAAAATGCGAAGCACACCTTTCACTGTAGTTCACTAAGGCTGGACAGGCTGCTATGGGAATGAAATTGGACTATGGGAATCCTTTGCTGCCAGTTCCTAGGGACTCATCTATGTTAAAACATCTGATAACAAATAATGCCCTGTCAGTCCAAGCTGTAACAACCAAATAACGATGTGAAATCTCTGCTGGTGCTGGAGCCCACAAGGGCAGGTATGAAAAATGCATCAGGGTGAAACCTGCAGCTGTAGTGGGTGGTACATCTTTTCAAAGATGAGGAAGGAAGAGGTGGTAGACTTAGAGAAAATCCTGATGGACCTTACACTGGTGAATTTTAGCATGTGTTTTATCTGTGGCTCACTGTCTTGATCTGTTGCTGTTTAATTTGGGGAGGAAAAAGAAGAGAGGAGGTGTCAGAGCAGGGTTTTGTTGATGACAGCCTGAGCTTTTTTCTTTCCTCACCTCCAATTGTTAGAGACTACTGACTGGAGATACTATTTTGTATGAAATAAGGGGACAGTTATTCCTCAGGCTTCTGCTTCCTTTGATTTTGAACCAAAAGGAACCCATTGCCATATACCTGCTACCTTGTAGACGTTATGGTGCTGGTTTCATGCCTTTTTGCAGACTTGTAACTGCTGATTTTGATAAGCATAGTGCACATCCCTGGAATTATTGAATAGCATGATACAAACATCACTGTGTATTTTACAGATGTGTGGATTGATACAGCTGTGCTAGCAAAACGCAAGACGTAAGATGTGTACCTCAGGAGCAGTAAGCTGACTTACCTACTCTGCTTTGTGGGTACAAGCCAGTGATTCTCAAATTGAGATCTATAGGCTACTGGCAATCCCTGAGGTCAAAGTAATTGATCCAGGACTGTATCAAACAGTTTTCGATAGTGCTTTTAATTAAAGAAGGAAAAAAAAAAAAAGCTTTTTTGTGGGTGGTGACCTGAAAAGAAATTAAGGATTGGCAGGGATTCATTGGGCTAAAAAGGTCAGCTGCAGTTGTTTGACGTTGTTATTGATTGTGTCTGCCTTTCTAGAATTACTTTTTAGGGTAGGATGCCATAAAACCTACACAAATAAACTGCCAAAAAACCCCTTTCTGAATCGGTTGCTCTGTTGTCTGTCCTTCTTTCCCCCTACAACCGTGTACGAACTGCTAGCTGCTGCCAGCAGCATCTTTGCTGCTGTTTTTTTGCTGTGTGATGATCCGTTGTTCGCAAAGCAACAGTTGGTTTCCTGTGCCGCTGCCTCCCATCTGCTGTGTGCAGAGGACTCCGAGCGTGGAGGTTTGTGGACTTCAGTTGTCTGCAGCCTGTAGAACCTGCTTTTAAGTTCTTGAAGGACTTTGACTTACTTTTTTGCATTTTAGAAGTATCCTTATGATGGACCAAAATGTCTACTGAACCTCCAAAGAAATATATAAATATTGATGGTTTGCATCAGCATGTTATCTGCAGATCTTCGCTGGCCCATAGTTCCTGCGTAGAGCAATGCAGCTGCAAATTTCCTTTGTCAAAGGAAATAGAAGTGACAAAACTGCTGGAAGTGTATTAAATAGACTTTTTATTCAGAGTATGTTCCTTGCTCGGGGCTCCCTGTGCTTCGCTCGATCTGAAGGTGATGGATTCACTGTAGGTACTTTAATTTCCTTTGCTGATCTTCATGTCTTTGATCTAGGCTGCAAGCTTTAGTCCATTGTTTATTCTATTTCAAATGAATATGAAAAATATAATCAATTAAAATCAAGGTGGGATGAATGGGATAATCTCTGGGATGAATGAAATAAAAATATATTTAAAGCAGAAAATGATGGAACACCTCTTTAATTACTAAAATTATTTCAAACAAACACAAACTGTTTCTTGTTTTTCTGGGTCTTGTTTGTTTCCCTGTTACTTTCTGGATATTCTACATTAAATTCCTAAACAGAATCTTAAATTCTGTCTTAAAGAAAAAAATCTGTTCAGAAGCACAAGAGTGTAATTTATAACCTAGATCTTTAACTAGGCTGGGAATAAATTATCTTAAAAGAGGCTATTTGAACTGTTTTGTTTGTACATAAAGAAGCCATTGCTGCTTTGTTATAATGCAAGAACCACTGAAGTAGTATGAAAGCGATTTGCACAATTTTTGTAGTGTTAACAGTACAAAATGTTCTTATTTCCTGGAATCAATGGGGGCAGCCGTTCCGTTTCAGCAACCAGGCTGGGAGGGCATCCTTCAGCCAGCTTTATCCTGCATAGCCAAAACATGCCTTGAAAATGTCTGATAAATGCACATTTACTATTGCCCTTTGCTCTTAAAAAAAAATAAATCTATAGCCATACTTTTTTATTAAAAGTAACTGTTCTGGGTTTTTTTTTTCTGACTCTGTACTTTTTAGTTGTGAACAAAGCTACTTACTGAGGGTAGAGCTGTGGATGTATTTCAAGTAGGTTTATTCTTCATAAGCTTTCTTCTAATTTTTTTTCCCTGTTTTTTTTTTTATTTTATTTATTGGGTGCTTAAGGATGCGAAGTATTGGCTCAGGTGGCCCTTTGGTCTGATCTCATCTGGTGTCTTGCATCAGGAAAGAGGTGGCAGAATAAAAGAGGCTTGACAGTAGAGCAGAAGTGGAATCAATGGGGAAAAAAACAACTTCAGGGTAAAAAAATTCTTTAATTAGAGCAAGGAGGCGAGACCACATCGACTCTGCCTTTTGCCTCTGCTCTCTGTCACTAGATCTGATGCTATCCTCAGAGTTCCTCAGCTGCGACTATGGATGAACTTAATCTTACTGAGAATTTGTTAGATGAATGCAGTCTGCTGGCTTTGTCAGTATCTTCGGGATAATGAATGAGTTTTGTTTCTTGCTTTGGGGGAACCGGGTGAAATTTTCATAGCTTGACAGTGAAGAGCAGAGGAGGATTTTATTTTTTTTAAAAGAAGCTGCTTTAATCACTTTAATACAGCGTTTCTGTTTTAAGAGCTTAGACTGACATGCCTAAAAATACTCTTCTTGATTGCTGGCTCATACAGATCATTTTAAGTCAACTATGAGCATCCTCGTTTTGGGTCTTCTTTTTAAATAAAAATCTAAAAATGGTTTTCATGCCTTCATAATTCAGTGTATTGTTTTTAGCGATGCATTTTTCTTCTTGTTGCCTTGCATTGTTTTTTCCAGATCTGGACTAGCAAGCTCTCTGATCCTTAGCATGAAATCTTTGCATTTCAGCAACTCTTTCAAGCATTGGGTCTCAAGTACCAGCAAATTTGAGGATAGAACTTGATGTGAGGCCGATAGTCAGAAGGTCTTGGAGCTGTAGCTTTCAGCAGGACTCCTCAAGTGGTATCAGGTCATCTGTTTTGAGAGTTGAGGGCAGAACAGAGTTTGACTTCTCAGTAATACTGTTCCTTGTCAGTGTCTCAGTTACTGCTGGATAAGCTGTATTACGGTGTGTCTAGTAAAGGAAATACTTCCAGTGAAGATTTTGAGGTGAGCTTATCTGTGAAAGTGAGTTGTAATGTCACTGGGACTTATCCTTCAACCACATCTTAAAGGAGTCTTGCAGAGGGCAAGTGAAATTTTGGGATTACACTGTGATTTATCTGTGTGATAGGAAGACTTTCTTCATCTTCCTCTCTTTAACTTAAGCTTTTAGCAAGCTGGATCTCTGTTAACCAAGTCTGCCTCTGAGAACTGGGAGAGGTCAAGTGGAATTTTTTAGCTTTACAACAAAAAGTCTGGATAGATTCATTATTTTTAAGATTATTTGGCTTTGCAGATGTTTCTTGGTTTATTTTTTATTGCTGATGCTTTGAAAGTGCTAAACAACAACTAGTATGAACTTGGAGATTTAAGCATGACTTTTCTGGAAGAATCCTCGGACAAGATGTAAATCTGTCATATAAAAGAGGCAAGCACGTGCCTAAGGAAATGAAAGAGGGAGGTGAGGCCTCCTCCTCTTCTCGTCCATCATACGGTACAAGTGGCACAATCCCAATTACTTTTCCTTTGTAGGTCGCTCTTGACTGTTGCCTGAGCCCTTTGCAGACTCTGCCTGGCAACAAATGACCTTCTAATCCCAGTGCTGGCAGGGAGATGATTTGTATTACCTAATGGGTCTCTTCCATCCCCAGCTCATGTGCGACTCTCCCCAGTGACTCGTTACAGCATGCAGCATGGAGTGCTGCTTGCAGTGCTGCCAGCGGTAGCCGGTAGCACATATTCTGCACGTGCTGGCGCAGAGGAGTTGTTGGTACCCACGATTAATCAATGTCATTAGTGGTGGTTGGCGTTGGACGTACAAATCTCCAGCGCACAGCGCCCCAGAAGCAGGACAAGGCAGTCTTGAAGAATCAGATGAACGACCTTGAAATCTCTTCAACCGCTGCTGTCAGATCAAAGTTGCTGGGACTATGAGATTAGCGTATTGATTTCATCTTGCAGATGAATGCTCTTTCTGAAATAAGTGCTAGGCAGTGGCTCAAGGCTTCCAGACAAAGAGTATCGATCAGGTTGACTCCATTAGCTGTTGAAGGCTTTGAATTTGGGCCCTCATAGTTAATGGCAATTTCGCTGATAGGAACTTCACAAGTTCCCATCTTTTAACTCAGTTATTTGTCTTGGATACTTCGCTGTTTGCCACTGATTCAGTTGCTGATTTAGGAGGATGTTAGTATTTGGGCATCTGCTTGTTTCTGTGCTGAACCAGTGATCAAACCTTTCCTATTTTTATATATCAAAACAGCCTACTTCTTTCTGTCCCATAATGTATTAGAACATTGCAGCTTATCAGAATTAATGCGGATGAATGCTTCCATTTATTGCTTTGTACAGCAAAACACTTCTCTCTACTCTTCCCCCAGCCTCCCAGAAAAAAGTGCCACACAGGCCCTGCGGTGTGTATTAATGGTCAGATTTGATGGTTAGAAAGGTGACTAGTTAGTTCAGTATGGGAGCCACCAGTGATCTCTAGGTCCAGATTCTTCCAGAGTTGGTGTAGCTGAAGAAAACCACGTGAGCAAGTCAGATACAAGCTTAAAAATTCCTGTTGGAGCTGGTTGCCGTGCCATCCAGGAGTGTACATTGATAATCTGTGCACTTAAGTAACGGTGTCTGCGCCACAGCTATGTGATTAGGAGCTGGTTAACGCGGACTTTATTTTCTTTGGATCAAAAGCTTGAAGCACCAGAAACCTCATCTAATGAAACCCATGCTGCTACTGTTGTTCAGCCACTTAACGACAGAAGAGTTTCCAAAATTGATGTTCAGGCGCAATGTTGGAACAAATGGTTGCTTTGGTTAATCACTTATTTTCTTACCTTCCCTCTGCTTCAAAAAATTCTTGTATGCCTTGCATGGCAATTCCAGCACTGGAATAACATCTGTCAAGTCTGTGTGCCAAGGAATGGAGGAGAATCCACTGCCCAGCTGAATAGGTTATTTCAGAGTTTAATTTCCTTCAGGTTCAAAATTGCATGCCTCTTCTGGTAGGACTTTGTTTGGACTTGGCTTTCAGCTGTTAGATCCTGATCTACAGAAAGAAAAGAGGCTGCAGACCACCTTTCCTCGTCACTGTGTTACTTCTCTGCTGTCCGTCACCTTGCAGTTGTGCAAGGTGCCCTTTTTTTCTTGCCAAAAAGCTCCTTCTCAGCTCCTGAATCGAGGTTTTTCCTTGCTTGCTGTCAGTGTGTCCGGCAGAATCCAGCCAAAGCTGTGCACTGCGGTAAAACCCCATTCGCAGCATTTCCTCCCCCACCTTTATTCCTCCAAGGATAATGTTAACTTTTTTTTTTTTTTTGTCCCAGCAGCATACCAGAAATATTTTGGCCCAAAGGATGTTGCATGCTACTGCATCGCTGACTAATGCTGCCCTGGACATATTTGTGTGTTGAAATTTTTCCAAGAGATTAAATTAACACAGTAGACTTAAATGAAAAAAAACAAAAAAAACAACAAAACAACCAAAACCAAAAAACCAAACAAAACAACTGCTTGATGAAACAAGGCTGAAGTCTTGACTGTCTTATCTGCTTCCTTTGGTTATAACCCCCAGATTGCTTACCCAGTTGTTTGCAATCTGTATTTTAAGCAGCCAGTTGTTGTTTGTGTGTATTACCTTGTGCTACTTCTCCCTGCTGAGCTTTGTTTTCCTCTTGAGGTGACTTCTGCGTTTTTCAAGATTATTTTGAATTCTGATTCTGTCCTCTAACTTGCTTGCAATCACTCCCAAATTAATGCCTTCTGTGAATTTGATAAACATACAGCCAGCAAGACAGAACGGAAACCAAGTGAAAATATGTAACAGAATGGGATTCAAACTCTCCTGCAGATCCTCAGTTGAGAAATTGGTTCTTTTTTTGGCAATGTTCTTTATTATTGTTATATTTATTTCTTTTTGAAGTCTTGCACAGGGGCTTAACGCTCTGTTGTGACGTTCCGATTCGAAACTGATGTAAAAATAAAACTCATCCAAGAGCCCAGGGGCCCGATTCCAAAAGCACATGGTGAACTGTGCCTCAATGGCCCTTCCTTGTTGCTCTGCCAGGGGAGGGGAAAAACATCAGCTATTTCTGCAGGTACTGGTGTGCTAACTTCCTTACTGGGAATTTTGTTTGTAACTGTTGTAGTAGGTCCATCATAAATACAGTCAGCATGTTTAGGTACTCGGTGTACTCACAAAATCATGTGACAGTGCTTTTAGCTATGAGTAGCCCAGGGGCCTGTGCTGTGCCCCCGTATGGGAAAAATGTGATCAACATAATTGACAATAGATTAATTTCCGTGTGGTTTTGTTCTCTGTTCAAGCTCTCTGAAACAGGGCTTATAGCAGCTCGGCTTCCGCAGGAGAATCAGCATATGCATCCACATCACTTTAGTGTGCAACAGATGGTATATGAATCCTAAGGTGATTCATCCGGCTATTTTTTGTAGGGCTGGGGATAGTTTCTGCCATTGGCAGGCAGGGCGGTGTGTGTGGGGAGGCTGGGGAGAGGTGAGATGGTGCTAAGTATTAGGAGTGGCTCTTTTAAAGAGGGAATATTTAAAGCTGTAACCCTCTGGACAAGGTGTCTGTTTATGTAATCTAAACTTGTGAATTTCTGAAGAGGAGATTCACTGACTTTTCCTTTTAATTATAGATACAGTGGGAATTGTGGGCTTTCACTTCTGCCAGGATTTTTAAAGCAAGATTTTTTCTTTTAAAGGAGAAATGGTGATGCTTCAGTAGTCATTGTGGAATTGAAACTCTAAGCGGTTGGTATTAATACTGATTTGATCTGGTGCCTGTTGACATTCTATGTAAAGAAAACCTTGGTCTGTTTGGAGAAGAAATGTCTTAGATCTGAACTGCATTAAGACACTCTATCCAAATGTTGGTTGAAGCAGATATTTAAATATAAGCAAGCCAAGGAGCACCTAATTTTTCCCATCTTTTTGTGAAATGAGTGAAGGTAGAGTAGGGCAAGCTCAAAGAATAGGAAATAGAAAATCTTTACAGATTTTATAGTTTCTAGACAGACTCCCTCCAGGACATCTCAGTGTATAGTGGGAAGGGAAATTATTTGCTGGAAGACCTCTGTGTTCTTGAAGGGTTGTGACTTACCAAAGAAAATTATTTCATGGGTTTGATTACATCCCCTTGCACCTCTAAAGAATTAAATTTGACTGTTTGCATCAGTGGCCGCATGAGGAAAAGCCAGCTTGTTTGTGGTGCCGCAAACCCATTACTGGGATTTATAGTGTGTGCTGCAGTAGGAAAGTATTGGATTTGCTGGTCTCTGTCTCTTGAGGATTTGAGTTGCTGGGTTTGGAGTAAAACCCTCCTCCTCTCCCAGCCCGTGACTGTTTGTCCTGCACCAGCTTGTGCTGTTGTTCAACACATCCGTGGGGGCCTGGGACAAATTTGAATAAGGGATTCAGGAATCCTGCCCATCTGAGATGGCGTTGCTTCTAAAAACCTACTCACGGAAGGGAATGTTTGCTTTGCCTTTGCGAAGGCAGCTTTTAAACCTTGGGGGAAACCTCATTATGTCTATGGAGCGGGATATGTTAAAAATACACGCAGGAATTAGAATTTTGACACTTGGGAAAATCCTTTTCTCAAACGCTGTCTATTGGATTCCTGTTAGTTTAGCACTTCTACAGAGTTAACTGAAGTTTGCAGATGGATTAAAATGCTGCTTAGGGATGATACTGGAGATTTTCTTGGAGGTTTTACACTAAGATTAAAAAAAAAAAACCCAAAACAACCAACCCAAAAACGAGACACCCCCACAAAATAAACCTGACCCCCAAAATCTTGGCTTAAATTCTCCTGCTCTCTTGATGGTCATCCTTGCGGAGAACTAACATCTCTGGAAGCTTATTTGAAGAACAGAAGCTTTGGCTTGTGCACATCTAACAGCCTTCTCTCTGTACCAGCGATGTTTGGTGGCTAACATGAGTCATGCAGCCCTTCTCCCCTGCCAGTGACAAATTCCAGCTGCAAGGAGGTTAGATGAAAACAACTGGAGGTGATATCTTCTTGAGTAACTTCAGTTGTTTCCTAAATAATTTGCCTACAATTAAAAGTATTTAGACATATTGAAATGAGGCAGGTTGAGATGTTCCAGTTCCTGTGTATCTTGCTGGTCCCCTCCAGGTGAAGGTGGCATGGAGCAAGAAAGTTGTCCATTGAGTATGAGTTAGGCTTTGTCCTAGTTCAGCTGTATCATTGGTCTTACAAGAGTAGAAAGTAACTGTTGTGACAACAATTGTTTTAAAATGAACCTCATATTACTTGTCTTTTAAGGAAAATGAGATTACAAGGTAGTCTGATACCTGGCTGGAATGTTATGATATGCACAGTTTATGTAGAACTCGGTTATGAAATGAGGCTCTTGATATAGTTAGTGGTTTAACCTGGCCAAGCTGAGTGGCAGTCACAGAGGAGCTGCAGCATCACAAATGGCTGCATGAAAAAGGCTTCGCCTGTGTCCCTGTGACTATCAGGTGTGCCTGCACATACTGCAGTGACACCTTCTGATTGTGGTGCCCACAGACTTCCTACTGCTGAACAGCCAAGCAGATACACCGATCGTGAGCTGCAGCCATCGCTGGGGTGGAAAATGGCATTTTTAACAGCATATGAACCTGCTTTTACAAAAAGGTATAGTGAATACATTGTCAAAGGAAGGGTGAAGTTAATGGAGTGATAAGGACTGCGGGCATTGTGGGCAGATGGTAAACAAGCCTCTCAACAACGACGCTCTTCAATCTTGTCTTATGCTACTGTGATACTACAGCAGGGACTGCCATTTGTGTGACAGATACGGAGACGGTGACATTGAGGAGGTGCGCAGCGAGATGTATTTTAAAGCGACGTAGCTACCTTGTTTTATAAGCAAGAGGAGCCGTCTTGTTTATAATAATTTGTTATAGGGCTTGTCAGACTTACTACATTTGTTCATTTAGTTCAACTAAAATTTCTGAATGATGTGGTAGAAACTGGAACAATCAAATTATTTCAATTTTCATCTCAAATCATGGATGTTTCAGAGTAAAACTGATGCTAGGAATGATACAGGGACCAGGCCTTTTCAGAAAAATGTGCCTATTAGTGAATTTGCAATTGTAAAGTCAAATGACTGCTCTTTTGCTTGCAGGAAGTTTAATTGCACAGTACGGATCTGTTGGACACAGAGTAAAATACCTCCTGAAACCATTTTTAAATCTCTTGCTTAATACTTGCACTGAAATTGTTCCTTGAATTTGTGTGTTTTTTTTCCTTCTTTTAGTGGGGAAGACTTCCTTGATCACCAGGTTCATGTATGACAGCTTTGACAACACCTACCAGGTAAATTAATCTATATTATTGTCTTCTGTAAGGCCCCTCTGTTGCTTTGTCTTCCATTGCAGGAAGAATCCATTTGATTGCAGTGGATAAGAGTTGATACAGTGACCAAATTCTTAACTGTAAAATCTTTAAGCTTTGTATTTTAATAACCTTTCAGTGTTGGATTCTGCCCGAGTAGCTTATCTGCTACTTGCAGCAGGATGAGCTGTGGTTCGAAAGGAAAGGTTTCTTAGGTATACCCAAGTGACGGCAGGTGTTCAGTCTACCAGTTTTTTTTTCACCATTTGCTACCAAACCATCACAGATCTAATGCTTCTGTGGGGAAAATGTAACAGGTACTTGGCTCTTGAGAAAGAATCAAGCTGAGCTGCAAAGCAGCTCTGCAGTGGGGTGAACAAGGACTTGCCGAGCAGAAGGCAGTGGATTGTAAGGCTGGGCGTTCTTTAGGACGCTGTTTTATGCTGTCTGCTGGAACAAAGACCACAAAACTGTTTGTTGTCCACGTCCCCATCCTGTGACTGCATATTTATGCTTATTTATTTAAACAAGATTGGATTGGCAAGGTTGGGGCTGAAGCAGTGGTTGTCTTTTATTCCGGTGAGCCCTGCAGCCCCCTCGCTGCTTTGTGTTTGGTGACAAGTCAGCTAACGTTTCTAAATTGTAGGAGAGCAAGCATTGTTGCCCACTCCCGGAATTTAGGATGAGCTTGAAAAGGTGGCAAGCTATAAAAGCGCTTTCGTTCCATAAAGTGTGTCTTCTCCAAGCAGAACATGTTTCATGACTTGGTTACAGTTGGTGACGTTCTGAATACACTAAGCTGAGAAAAATCTGTTCCCTGATGAATGTGAAGGGTTTTTTTAGGGGGGTGGGAGGAGGAGGTAATGGGAAAAAAAGAAGAAAAAAGCTGTGACTCTTCTGTTACTTAGTGTCTATCCAAGTATCTCGTTTAAATCTCTTTACCCCTCAGTGATTTCCTTCCTGCCTCTTCAGTAATTCCTCATTGCTGCTGCTAGGCAAGTTGGGTAGAATGAGATGCAAGTTCTCACTTAACTACGGGAGAAGCAAAGCTTCTATGGTGTAGGAGGGCTAGAGTACACATCATTGCTCCCAAGGGAGCAAACATCCTTTCAAATTCTACCCACTGTAATTACATGGACATGTGAATGCAGTTCTTTTATTTAATCGTTTTTTTTCCCACAGTATTTTTCTTTCAGGTCTGCTCCTTTTCTCTACGGAGCTTACGTCCTAGTTCTTTCTTGAAGAGGTTTGACCCTCTGTGCTTTATGATAATATAGTTGTCTCCATGGGAAGCTGGTCTGACATAATATACTAAATGATTGCAAAATGAACGAGTGGGACTTAAAACAGTAAGAAATCTTAAGGGTTTACAAGATAGCTTCAATTTAGCTATCACTGGTGCGTGCATAGTTTGGGTGGTAATGTACTCAGTATAGTGTCATTCATCCAAAGACCTCTATTTTACTGAAGTCATGACTGAGGTAGGGCGACATGTCCTATTTTGCTATAGCTGGAAGAAAGAATGAGTCATAAAAGCTCCAGTAATTTGGCCAAAATCACACCACATGTTAGTGTCAAGCCAGAATATAAATTTCTCGATGCGCAGGATTATATAGAAACCTCTCAAAGCCAGGTACCTGAATGATAATGCATATCAAACCGTATACATGGTTAACTGTAGCTGTAGGTTAGTTGATGGATGATTTGCTTGTTCTGGACATTTCTGATAAATTTTGAATGCATATTTTCTGAAAGCTGCCACAACCTATCATTTGAACAAGGTTTTTTTGTGTTCAGTTGGTAAAAATAGAAAGCTGCCGTTTAACAAAATCTGTGCTGTGCATTAGTTCTCTTTTGCTTGCTGCTAGATAACGGAAATTCAGCTGTTGCCCGTAGCTTATTAATAAGCTGTGTTCATGAAAGCAGCATCGTGAATCAAACAAGAACTCGCTGTACTGTGTCAAGAAAACCCAAGCACCTGAAATAAAATCGTGCCATTGGTGGTGTATATTTTACCAGGAGTGATTCCCCTCCACGGACATGCTGGGAAAGACTTTCCTTGTTCTGTAGCACCGTATATGATGTATAATGAAAGACCAGCGTTGGCAAACATGATGATTCTCTGTGTGTTATGCAAGAGGAGAATTACAGGCCGTGCTTCCCTTTAGCTTCGGCCTCTTGGAGGAAGGGAGAGGGAGCAGTGTTGAGTTGAAACGCTGGCCTGTGACTTGAAGGATAATTCAGGTTCTTACTTTGCCTCAGGCTTCCTTGCATAGTCTTGGGTAATTCTGTGTCAGCAAGTATAGCCTATAAAATAGGGTGACAACAGTTCCTTATTAGATTTTAGTGTTGTGGGGACAGATGGATTAAAAAGTGTTCTCATACGTGGCCCCATCCGTAGTGTGGCCCTCTCAAGCTTTTTTGTCCTACTTGACTTCTTTAAATTTGCAATGAGGCCTTACAGTACCTCACATCATGTTCAGAAGATGCCTAGCTCCTGCTTGTTCCACGTGGTGCGCAGCATTTCACAAATGGGTTAAATCTGCCTTCACCTTAATTACAGTAATTAGCTTAGTTTCATGTCCATGTATTTTTCCTCATTAGTAAGCAGACTTTTCCTCTACTCATACATTGCACAGCATTTGTTTACAACTGATCTGTAAAGATCCCCTAAGTTTTTTTCATGGAATCATGGAATTTTCAGAGTTGGAAGGGACCTCTAGAGATCATCCAGCCCAACTCCCCTGCCAAAGCAGGATTGCCCAGAGCACAGCACTCAGGACTGCATCCAGGCGGGTCTTGAAAATCTCCAGAGAAGGGGACTCCCAGGGGACTGGGGGGAGCTCTGTCACCCGAACCGTAAGGAAGTTTTTCCGTGTATTCGAACGGAACTTCCTATGTTCCAACTTATGCCCATTGCCCCTCGTCCTGTCACTGGGAACCACTGAAAGGAGTCTGGCTCCATCCTCCTTCAACCCACCTTTTAGATACTTGTACGCGGTAATAAGGTCTCCCCTCAGCCTTCTCTTCTCCAGGCTAAAGAGTCCCAGCTCTCTCAGCCTCTCCTCATAAGGGAGATGCTCCAGTCCCTCAGTCATCTTAGTTGCCCTACGCTGGACTTTCTCCAGCAGTTCCCTGTCCCTCTTGAACTGGGGAGCCCAGAACTGGACACAGTATTCCAGTTGTGGCCTCACCAGTGCAGAGTAGAGGGGGAGAATGACCTCCCTCGACCTACTGGCCACACTCTTCCCTATGCAGCCCAGGATTCCATTGGCCTTTTTGGCGACAAGGGCACATTGCTGGCTCATGGATAATTTACTATCTACCAGGATCCCCAGATCCTTCTCCTCAGAGCTACTTTTTGCTCCTTTTGTCAGAATTGTGACAAAATGCCTCTTTGTAGGTTACCTATTTTAGCGAAAGTCTGGAACCTAGAGTGCCTGAATCTGCTTCTTCACATCTGCTGCTTCTCTGTGTCATCATGATATGGTCAGACCAGTACAGGTGGACAAATACGTTTGGCTGTAAGTTATGCCATGTAAATCTTAAAGCTTGGGGAGGCTTAGGTCAAGAGCCACTTCACAGCTTGAAAGTAACAGACTTGCCATACGTTCTTCTCAACCTGATTAACACAAATATTTTCAGCGCCCAGATCTAAAATAAGTTTTGTGCTTGGCCTTTCTGTTGCATTTCCCATGCCCTGAGTGTTCAAGTGCAGGAATCTCACTGACCCCAATGCATTTCTGAGCGGCGCTTGCATTTCCACCAGGCATACAGAGACTTCTTATGGCAGCGAGTGAGCTTCAGAGCTCTTGCTGCCGTGCAGCTGTGTGGGAGGGATGGCATGAAGTACAGGCTGAGGCAGGTTTTGGGCTTTGCAGCTGATGTTCCAGCTCCTACTGAGAGCAGAGAAAATCTGAGTCTCCAGCAGTTTGTCAGCCAGAATGGGATCCTGGCTTGTATATATGGTGTAAGATCTTCGTGGGGTTGTAGCTTTTCCTCTGTAAAGTGAAATCCAATAGACACGAGGGAAAATAGAAGCATCTTTCAGGCAATCTTCCAAGGAGTACCCTTTACCAGAACAATAGAAAACAAAAGCAGAAGGGAAGCATGTTGTTGCATTAGTCTCTTGAGGCTTCTCATGTCCGCCTTACAGTTTCAATATCATCTCTCTGAACTGGTAATGGCATAGTTCTTGATGACAGGTGAAAAATCACTAGGTAGCCGTCTTGGGATCCACTGCTATTTATTTTTCCCTTATGCATCTCTGGTGCTCCAAATCTGCTGTCCTGATCCAGCCAGGAAAGTTTGTTTTCTGATGTGTTATATTTAGTTGCAAATGGAAATTCAGTTTGGATTGTTGAGTTCTTTTTTTTTAATTCGTTTGCAGCTGGTTTTCATGTATTGCTCACAAGCAGACTGGCTGGCTCTATTCTTTATTCCTACCACGTAAAATATCTGGCAGAATACAAGGAATTAATTATGGGGATATATAGTGAGGGCATAATAGCAGTCTAACAATATGGAGCGTATACAGTAAAATAGACTCTCTGTTAGAAATACCTGCTTCAGCAGGGAAGAGGCTGTATCAAGCCTCTTCACCGTAGCTGAGAGACCTACCTCTTACCTGTTGGGCTTTCTTCTTTTTTTTTTTTTTCTTTTGAAATCAATTTGTTTGGAACGTTTTGCAGGCTTTATTGATGTTGTTGAGCAGTGCAGCTGCTTGAGATGCTCAGTGTCCTGCTGAAGCCAGGGCAGCCTTATAGCCCCAACAGGTCAGGTGGGTCATATCCCTGCTGCAAACAAACTCCTAGAGCTTGGATTCACGCTCACTGCAGCTTTGAAAAATGGAGTGGAGATCGTGTATTTACGAAGCAGCTCTTGATAGCGCTTAGGAGTGCTTTGCTCTTTCTCTTAAAACACAGACAAGGATGTTCGATGTGAAGCTCCCACTAGTGTCTAGAAACTTGGATGCAGTTACGCTGCAGTGAGCTTTCGTATTAACTGAGCTTTAGTAATTGTTGGGGGCCGTGCGCGCGCGCTCTTGTTGCATCAGATGTGAAGATGTCCACCTTAGCTTTAATGAAAAAGGCTTTAAGTTAAGATACATTAAGATATTTGGCAGTCAGGAAGAATACACCGTGCCCAGTTACCTTGGTTCAGCTGATGCAGACTAACTTAGGTCATATGCATAAAATCCTTGCTGATACCCATATGACTGTATGGATTAAACTGTCAATATGCATAAACAGAAGTTAAGGTCAACAACATTTTGTGCTTTAAGATACCGTTCCGGTTATGGATATTAAGGAAACTGCCTGGTGAATCTTATAGTTACATCCTGAAAGTAAGAAAACCAATGCATTTTTCTTTCAGATCCACTACAGGTGCTGAATTCTGATATGGCAGTAATTCTCACTCCCCTGAAAATCACTACAGTTGTTCTGAGATTTCATTTAAGAGGTGTTGTTTTTTTTCATTTTTTTCCAGGCAACAATTGGCATTGACTTCTTATCGAAAACCATGTATTTGGAGGATCGAACAGTGAGTAAGATTTTTGTTGCGCTTCTCTCTGTACAGTAGGAATGAGGATCGGCATCTGTTGTAATTGTGCAGCCCACAGTTCTGAGATCACTTGGAGCCTTCATCTACCAGCTGCTTCCAGACTGACAAGTGCTGTGGAGACAGCTCCTTTCTCTGTTTGGGGAAACGGGAAATCACCATTTGGTTCATCTGTGGAGGGCTCATGAGTGCCATTTTACAAGCAGCAGAAGGTGCTATCGTGTCATCCTCTTTGAAGAAAGAGATGACATGGATAGTTTGAGGGGTGCATAATGGTGGGAATTTGGAGAAGGGAACCGCGCTTAACCCCTTCAGTTTTTGATGTCATAAGACAGAAGGATAAAATATAAATTGTCAAATGCTGCCAGTTAATAGCTAGCTCAATAGTTCTTAATATTACTTGTTTAAAAAGAAGGTTGCCTTCGGTAATAATGCACAAATGATACTTGTTTCTTAGCTTGGCGCAGCTCTAGTTACTGAAATGAAATCACTCCTTTGTGGAAGCAAGTCTGTGGTTTAAAATGAGCTCAGATTCTTAATTAAGAAATTCAGCCGTTGCGTTATTTGCAGAAGCAAATTGTGCAGTGCTGCATAAGCTTATGGTATTGTATAAACCCACAATAAATGCAATTGCATTGAAAGTGCTTGAGTGATGGGATATTCTTTCCATAGCAGAACTGGCCCTTGCGCATCTTGCCATACATGTTGCTTTTAGTATATCTTCTTGCCTTTTCTTTCAGAACCTTGATGGTAAGAGACGTTCAACCTCATCTGTGTGCATGTTACTTTGCAGTGTGGCTAAGGCTTAAATATAGATTAATAACTAGCGTTTTAGCCTCCTTGAAAAATTCACATTAGCAGCTTTTCCAGTGCTCTGACAGCAGCAGAAGGCTCTTCCTTTAGAAGACCATGCTCCAGGCTGCTGGAGGTTACATGGGTGAGGCCTGAGGAAGGATAGCAGCAGAGCATGAAAACCTTGTGTAGGCACAACTGCAGGTGAACGTTTGCCATAGTTTTCTTGTTGGTCCTCTCAGTTTGAAAGCTGAGCCGTTCTATTTCTCCCCTTTTGGAAGGGGAGCGTTTTTTAAAAAGCAGAGATAGCGGAAAGCCAAGATAGGTGCACATATACCGGTTTGGCTACTACTAGTGCTTGGGAGAGATTGCTGTAAAGGAGGAGACAGTATGCTGCTGCTCCCAGTCCCCAGTCATCTCCTGCATGAGTTTATAATTTTTATTTAGCTTTTTTCAAAACGTAAAATTTATTTACTCTTTTATTTTTAGTGGCAGTTTGGCTTTTTTAATTTTCTCCCACCCACAGATCAGGTTGCAGCTGTGGGATACTGCGGGTCAGGAACGTTTCCGTAGCCTCATTCCCAGTTACATCCGTGACTCTGCTGCTGCTGTAGTAGTTTACGATATCACAAGTAGGTATATTGCACTGGGTTTGACCTTTTTCTTATTTTTCTTGCTTGTTTGACTGATTTTGTTAGGTACGGTTGCAATTATGGGACACAGCAGGTCAAGAACGGTTCAGGAGCTTGATTCCTAGCTACATTCGTGACTCCACTGTTGCAGTTGTTGTTTATGATATCACAAGTGAGTGGGGGGAATTCTGCATTTCTAATACTCTGCCCCTTTCATCCTTTAGCCTAGCTTTGCATGTCCTATCACAGTCATCTGCTTGTTCTTCATTCTGGCATGAAAAAAAGTATGTTTTCTTTTATTGTAGTCAAGTTTTAAGCTAGCCACCTGATCGCTGCTGTTGTAATGTACAAACTGTCTTACAAATGATATCATTTTGTAACCCTTTCCTGTTGCATCCTCCTGAAGCCTGCCTTGAGTCCTGGCTGGTCTTGTTGCACTTTACCCTCTTTCATCTGCTTTTTGAACGTAATGTCACCTATGACTTTTGGTCTCAAACACCTGAATCATGTTCATAGATATCTGAATTTTTCAATTAGAGACTTTGCACTGATAGCCGTAGCTTGCTTCTTCACTCCATTTGCTCCCCCTCCCCCCAAAAAAAATTATCTGGGCATGGGCTGGGGGGAAAATGCATTAACATCACATTTTCATTTGAGTCAGTCACTTTCACATTTTGCAATATGTAAAACTTACCACTAAGCCCTTATCCTTTAACAATTGCTCTTTCATTTCTTACTAAGGTATGTACATTTTTGTGAACTAAAATATTAGTGCTTTTTCAACCCTTCTCCTCCTGTCCTCCCCTCAGTCCAGAGACCCCTGACTTACTAGCTTTCTGTATTTACAAAGAACAGAAATGTTGTTTTAGGAGAATTAAGCCTTCAGACACTTTCAGTTCTAAACCGCAATCGACTGAGAGCAATGGCCTAACAAATGCAAAAGCACTCGTCCTTTGATTTATAAATACCTGAAGATTACAGCAGGAATATGGGCTTTACCTATAAAAGCTTTAATTGTTAAAAATAGCACTTTCATTTGAGCTAAATTTACAGGTTAGCTGTGAACTTCGAAATTTTTTTACTGACCTAGCAAATTCAATATTACCAAGTAGTAAAGAGAAGAATTAAGATGCTGGCAAGTGATCAAGTCTTGACTGTCTAGCATACGATATATTACTATGCAGTAGAAGCCATTAAAAAAAAATCAATATTTGTCAAGAACTGCTGCAGAATCCCCCCCTTTTTAAGTACTGCAAATGGCAACTCAGATGCTTTTTGTGTAGCTAACTGGCAAATCCCGAGCTCCGTGGCAGCTTCTATACGACTCGTTTTTCCTTATGGGATGCAACTTTTCAAACAACATACTGTCTCATTAGATCAGGATAGCTTCCTAAAATTCTTACCTTGCAGCTTTTAAGGACGTATCATTAAGAAAAAGTGTCTGTGGATACGATAAATTTGTGTTTCTGGTTCTACGCAAATGATTTGGAAACGATTTTGAACTCGCCATTCAATGATACAGGAGTTGCTAGGATGCTGTATAACCCTGATATTTCCTAGAGAAAATCCTAAACCTAGCAAGTGAAAAGTGATTAAGCTGTACGAAATGTGTAGCCGGTATTAAGTACTCTTGAGAAGCAGTGAAACTGTAGGAACCTCTTGCTGTAGGCGCCTAAGTCATGACCAGTGTAGAATGCAATATCACGTTAATTCCCATTCTCTACATAAAATGTGATGAACTAAAAAAAAAAAGGGCACTGGTCTAAAACACAGTGATAAGACTTCTCATTTTAGACTCTGTCAAAACTGAATTATAGCTCGGCTCAGTTCACTCCCTGGCTTTGAATTCACCTGTAATGAAGTACTAGTCCATTTTTAAGTTAATGCCAAAGTTCTCATATATTTCAGTGTGGGAGAGTTAGGGTTTCACTTGCTGATTCTTCATCACCCTATTATGCCAATTCCAGAGAATATGAAGCTTTTATTTGAGACTTACAGATGTATTTACCAGCAATCTGTGAAGAATACCTGCAGTGATAATCCTCTCCACTGTTCTCTGTTAGATGTAAACTCGTTCCAGCAAACAACAAAATGGATTGATGACGTCAGAACGGAAAGGGGCAGTGATGTCATCATTATGCTGGTGGGAAATAAAACAGATCTAGCAGATAAGAGGTATGGAGGAATAACTCATCTTTCAAATGCTTTTCTTAATCTGCTGCTGTTTTCTTCTAGACAACTGTTTTAAAAAGAGCAGTTGGGGGGTTTTTATTATTTTTTTTCTAAATGCTCAAGCTTGTTTTAACTATGCTGGAGGTGGCTGTGACTAGAGAAATCTCAATTTTAAAACTTCTTTCATTTGGTTAAGCACAAGTTTCCGGCATGATGCTATTGAATGAGTTGAGAAACTGTCACCACCTTGTTCAGATGTCAGGAGAGAACGGAGTGTCAACTACAAACTGCATCAGTGAATGAATAAGCTGAAGTCGTTACAAATATTCATGCTTAATAGGTTTGCTAAGATAAAAATGATAGGTGCGAGTAATCTTCCCTTTTAAAACTCTTCAGGGGTTTTCATAAGTTGGCAAACTTAAATGTTTTTATTAGAAGTTGTGCATCTTCAGCTTTTGCGGCATTGTGTACTCTGCTTATTCTAGATTTATGTTATTCTTAACACAAACGAGTAAAAAGTCACAAAGGTAAAACAAAGCATGAAGAGGAAGTATTCTGGATTTGATTGAAACCCCTGTTTCCTCAGAATAGCTCCACTTGTGACCCTTCCGTCAGATTTATAACGTCCTATTAAGAATTGTTTATGCACACATAAGCCCCTTATATACACTTGGTCCTTCGTTGAAATAGTTTGGTAGGCTGCAAGTTGGCTGTTGTTATTGGGTATTAAAATCTATTGATTGCTAATTGTTCAGACATAAAAGCACAGCTTCCTGGACAGGAATTTGGAGGAGTCCGGTTGGCCCACTTAGCTGCTCCATTGGAAAGCTGAGTTCTGTGCTGGGAGCTGGGTGTGCCGTTGGAGGCCATCTGATACGATCAAACGGTGATACTTGTCTTCAGCTGTGCTCAGTATGTGGCATCCGTATACAGGGAAAAAACATTAAATGCTTTCAGAACTGTAACGAAGCAGTCACCTCCTTAGGTTGAAGATAAAAATATTAATTTTCAAGGTGTTTGTCTGGCTTTTTTCCTAATTCTGTGTTATCTTCCCCAGACAAGTGTCCATTGAGGAAGGAGAAAGAAAAGCCAAAGAGCTGAATGTAATGTTCATTGAAACTAGTGCAAAAGCAGGATACAATGTAAAACAGGTGAGTAATGGGTTAGCTGCAATCAACCCTGAGACTACTTCTGTTAGTGCTCCGGTGTGGAAATAGGACTTCCCCTGTGGAAACAGGATATCCTTAGGCACCGGGAAGCCTTTGCAAAGGGTGTCAGAGGGACATCGGTAGCCCATACGCACCAAGCAACATCTCGGAGTTGACTTACTGTCTGAGGTTCAGAAGCATCTCTGACCTCACAGCAAACTCGGAACTTCTTTCCCCTTAGAAAAGAGGAATTATTGAAGAAGCTTTGTGGGTACAGGATCGTACCTTCCTGGATTCTTGATAATGCAGATTTGATGTTTAGTTTGATGGGATTAAGACATGAGCCAAAAAGTTGGGGAAACACAGGTCTGAGGACTGTTTCTGATACCGATTTGGTGAATGAATGTGGGCAAACCAATCAAGGAGGAATGTGATGGCTTAAAATGCTTCCACTGTACAGTGAGACAGTGTAAACTGGTGTTCCCACTCTGTTGGTAGGCACTGAAAGTGTAAGCAAACGTTCTTGGACAGCCCAAGCTATTTATTTCTGGTAGATGACATGTTGCTTTTGAATCAGGGAAAGCAGTGAAATGTCTTTTCAGCTGATGCAACTGCAACGGAATTAGGTTTTATGTTGTGGGATGAGTGGTGGCTCTTTAAATTCTGACCTGCTAGAAGAAGTTTTAGCAGTTGTGTTAATGAAGGTAACTCACTTGGCAAACAGTGAACTGGTGAAAGTAGTAAACACTGCGGAACTGATCTGGTGTTTACATTAAAGAAATTTTGTTTGAGTTTATTAGTTATGTAAGCAAATATGCTTACTAGCAGATCGTGAATAGAGAGCTGGAGCTGTACATCCTCACCGACTCAGCGCATAACGGGATACTGCTTTTTCATTGATCTAGCAATTTCTCATATGGCATTGTGACTGCTAAAGCATTTGGCAGCAGGTCTTATGGTAGGAGGAAAAGCAGCCTAGTGCAAGATGTAGAAGACACATCTATATGCACGCGCATATCTGTATGTATATAATCCCATGTATATTTTATATATATGTAGTAACGCAAATCATTTGTATGCAGAATTGTATCAGGAGTTGCTAAAACAGGGTTATAAATTGCTTTGTTACTTTATAGACAGGACTAAAGGGTCTATTATTAAAATGTCCCTTGACTTTGTGTATTAGTAGCAAAATTATTCCCTATATAATGGAATAATTAGATGTGTTAACTTAGCACTGCGTTTCAGTGCATTAGCAAGCATAAAAATGTTCAGTTCCAGGGTCCACCAATTATCCTGCCACAACATGGAGGCTGGCTTGTAATTAAGGCTTGGATTCTGTGCGGGAATCCTTAATGTTTACTTAGACTAGGGGGTGTGCACTTGACAGCAGTTGCCTCGCTCAAAGAAGTGATGATGATGATGAAGCTCTATACTCCCTCTTTCCTTGAGGGAGTTGCTGTGCAGCTGACGCGTTTCCAGAAGTCCGTGTCCAAGCCTGCAAGGTAGCTTGTGGCTTTCGGGGCCAGCGGGAGCCCTGATGGTTTGAGAAGTAGGAAAATCTTGTATGGTAGTCTGCTTTGGCATAAGATACTGTTTGTTGTTTAATAAAACATGTGCTTTGTAGAGCTACCACAGCCTTCATCATGAAGGATGGTGGCTCCATTTAATACGTTATGAAGGAGCAAACGTTGCCTTTTTGTATTTTATGCTGAAGCCGTTCAGGGATTGTCCTAATGAGATTGTCAGAGCATAAAGCCATTTCTGTAGCTGTAGCCTCACTTGCACGCTCTCTAGAGAAAATTCTTAGTTGTATAACAGAGGTCTAGATAAATTATGCCTCTGATTTTAATTGCCAGGTTACATGCTGTAAGACTACTTCTGTGAGAAAACAGGTTTGGTAATAAAAAGTGGTGTTGGGAACCTGGGGGCTAGTTCCTTCTGTATTAAATGGAAATTCTTGTTCTTCACTGGCATCAATAAACAGTAATAACTAAAAAACTTGGGGCTGTTACATACCACTGCATCATAATCCGAGTGGGTACTACATGTATTGTGAAGTCTCGTCAGAATTGGACAAGAGAACAGATTTTAAGTGACTTCATTCTCTGTGTAAAATATCAAAACAAGACACGAGTGGTTATTCAAAAAAAAGTAAAAATGGATTTTTCTTCTGAGTTTTGATCCTTGTGTTGCAGGTGTGGACTAGGATTTTCAGAAACTTCAAAGCTATTCTATACTGCAGAATATTTGAAACTCTCATTTTTATTAGTTTAATAAGTAGCTGTTGAAACAATTTGCAAAGGATAAGACTTTAACCACTTTAACTTTTAACCACTAGTTATCTAGTTCTCTGTTTTCTTTGCAGCTTCTCTATTGGATGGTATGAATTTATTTTACTAAATTGTCAATAAAGTCTTCCTCAATTAAATGGGAAAGCGTATGGGTACAACAGCAGCATGGATACCCTTCCCATAACCTGTATAAAAATCTTTCTTTAATAAGCTGAATGCAAATTTGACCTTCCCGTAACTGATAGCTTCTATCCGTAATGTATTCTGATTCTGCAGAACAATTACTGCCCAAGTTAATTTTCATACAGGATTTTTAATTCAAGTGTCAAATTATTTTAGATACAAAGTCCATATTTTGACTACATATAAGGAAATACATTTATGTAAAAACTAAGATCACCTAATGCTGGATATTAAATACTAATGTAAAGGTGAGTCTTAGACTAGTGACCAGTCATTGATTTGTCCACGAGGGTATAGGTTCAGATTTAGCAATTACCATGCAGCTTTGGTACTTAGACTGAAATACGTAGATTAGGGAACATGAACTGGTTTGTTTTGTTTTACTTCCATGCAAAACTCTCCCCTCCCAGTATTAAAACGTCTCAGGTTGTCAGTGCTTCTCTTGGCAGCCTTGAGCAGTTCAGAAAAGCTGACAAAACACCATTGTTTCCCCAATGTCCTCTCTTCCCAGCACAAAATCTGTCTTCTGGATCTAAGTCCTGTGCCCTGGATTGGAGGTAGGGAATGGCACAAGTAATGCAGAAGGGGACTTGGGGTGAAGTTGAACCCTCAGTCCTCCATTGTTGGCTTTGTTGAATTTCCATCTCTTTCACATTGAGGTTTTGGATGTAACATCTTGATGTTACCAATTCCAGAGCGAGCTCTGTTTTTGCTGATGCCTCATGAGTGGCCCACCACAGCTTCCTTGCTATCTTTCCATCCTCTCTTTCAGGCCAGAGGTGTGAATTCCAGTGTCACTTGTGTGCAGGCAAGTCATAGAATCATAGAATAGTTTGGGTTGGAAGGGACCTTTAAAGGCCATCTAGTTCCAACCCCCCTGCCATAGGCAGGGACACCTCCCACCAGACCAGGCTGCCCAAGGCCACATCCAGCCTGGCCTTGAACACCTCCAGGGATGGGGCCTCAACAACCTCTCTGGGCAACCTGTTCCAGTGCCTCACCACCCTCAAAGTGAAAAACTTCTTCCTAATGTTCAATCTAAACCTGCCCTCTTCCAGTTTGAAGCCATTCCCCCTCGTCCTATCACTCCATGCCCTTGTAAAAAGTCCCTCTCCAGCCTTCTTGTGGGTGCCCTTCAGATACTGGAAAGTTGCTATAAGGTCTCCCTGGAGCCTTCTCTTCTCCAGGCTGAACAACCCCAACTCTCCCAGCCTGTCCTCATAGCAGAGGGCTCCAGCCCTCATAGCCCTCCTCTGGCCCCGCTCCAACAGGTCCATGTCCTTCTTATGTTGGGGGCTTCAGATCTGGATGCAGTATTCCAGGCAGGGTCTCACAAGAGCGGAGTAGAGGGGCAGAATCTCCTCCCTGACCTTGCTGGCCACGCTTCTTTTGATGCCGCCCAGGATATGGTTGGTTTTCTAAGTGCACATTGCCGGCTCATGTTGAGTTTCTCATCAGCCAACACCCCCAAGTCGTCCTCAGGGCTGCTCTCCATCCATTCTCCGCCCAGCCTGTACTTGTGCATGGGATTGCCCTGACCCACCTGCAGGACCTTGCACTTGGCCTTGTTGAACTTCATAAGGTTTGCACAGGCCCACCAGGCCCACCTCCTAAGCGTGTCCAGGTCCCTCTGGATGCCATCCCTTCCCTCTAGCGTGTTGACTGCTCCACACAGCTTGGTGTTGTCAGTATGACATCTGGAGACTTGGAGACAAGACTTGCAACCCGCCTGCCCTCACTGCCCTGGGTCTGACTGCCATGCAGGGTTAGCAGGGGCAGCTGGTCCAGCAGCTCGGGAGATGCCATGGGGCGCTAATCTCGTTCCAGTCTTGATCAGACGTTGAAGAATAATGTCATCTCACAGGTGGTGAATCTTAAGTCTATTTGTATTGGCCCAAGTGCTCAGGTTCTCCAAGGGATGCTGTCCACAAGGCTCAGAATCAATGTTTGCCCCGTTAAGGATACGGAAGAATTAAGAAGCTTAATTTCTTGTCCTGCCTGGGGAGAGTAACGGCTAAGACTTTTTCAGCTCCTCGGCCTTGGCGCTTGTTTGCTAGCCGTCAGTGGGAAGCCAGGGTACTTTTGACCTTGTGTGCTACTTTTAGCTTCTTGTTCATCCTTTTCTGCTGGAAGGCAGCATGATGAGAGGAGAGGGCACTGTCTTCAGCTCTGTGCTCCCTGTAGCTATCCTACAAACCCAGAGTGCCTGGCTTTCTACTGTGACTCCAGAAGGTGAGTTCGACCACACTTCAAACAGCATGCATTTCAATGCCAGGATCTTCTACCAACAAAGAAATAGAGGGGAACATACTGCTGACGGGCTTTTTTTGCCATTCCCTGGGACTGAGGTGGAAGCGAGGAACCCGTGGATTGATTTAGAGGCTCGGAGATGGATCTCCGTGCAGCCACTGCAGAGAAGTACAGAGGATTTGCAGGCTGTGTACGCGCTAGCTGAAACCTCGACACGGCAGGCTTTCATTTTATGACTTCTCTGGCATTTCTTTTCCCCAGAGACCGATCTGATGAGCTTCTGGGGCAAGTCTCATCTCTTCTAGTTGCACACTGTCAAACTAGATTTTAACATACAGCTGCTATGTACTGTTGGATCTGTGAAAGTAGAGCTGTCTCCAGTCACCAGGGTCCTATATACTTACTGTTCCTTCTGGCTTTGAGGAAGGGGGTGTTGAAGGAAAAATGAGTGGATGATATTACGGAGTAAAAATGGTGATAGTATTATTCTGGGGTTAAACTGATGCAATAGAGGGGAAAAAATTGGCTTTTGGATCCTGCGAGTTTCAGCAGTGGCTGATTGCCAGGGGAGCCTTAAGACTGAGGAGAGAAGTAGATAACTTGCTTCATTTAATGCAGAGAATTGTAGTCTCTGATTCATTTTATTTGTCAGCCCTGAATAAGCTTTAAAAGACCTTGAGATTCATGCTCTATCTCGGCAGTCTGTATTTCAGGGAATCTTATTGTTAGTCGGTGGATTTCATGCCCAGAATATGTCAGGGTTCATTTTGCTGTCTTGTAGATAGAGAGGGGAGGGAGAGCCCTGAAGACCTCCTTACAGTGGTACCTGGCACACTTCGCGTTTGCTCTCAAAGAGCCACAGGCTGAATATGGTATTTGGCAGAAAAACTTTCTCACGGTAGTAGCTAAAGGACCGTGGCCCCTCAAGTAACCCTGTTTTCACAGAGCTGGCTGCGTCTAGCAGCTTGGCTCTTTCTCCTGTCTTTTGATTTTTGTCTATCTGATGGGCAAGAATTATTCTTTGAGTTGCACTGCTCTCCTCGGAGAATGAGAATTAGGGAAACATTTTTGTTTGCTTTGCGTTGGGGAACAGGTTTCTCGGTTGGCTTTTCCATCTGGACGGTGATCCTCCTGTCCTTTCCATATTGCTGCCGGAGTGTTACAGTGAAAACTGTTTCATGCCTACAGTCGTTTGTGATGCTGATCTGTTGGGGATTTATTGGCTGGAGTTAGTAGCAAAGGCACAGTTTGGCAAATGAGTTGAGACTAATGGCGAGAGATGAGGGTTTGGTTTTTTTTTCAGAGTTTAATCAGGAAGATCACAGGGTTGAATGCTGAAAGAGACTTTGTGTGGCTCAGTCTTTCAGACGGCTGCATTTAATTCCTGCCTTGGAAAGAAAAAAGTCCTGAATGCTCACCAGTACATGTGGTTTTATACACACACATGCACAAATTATATATACATATTTCTGTGTGTATATATATACACTGTTATATATGCATATATATGTGTGCAACTGCCTGCGACTTTTTTCAGTGAGATAAGGCTGCTGGCTTGGGTCCTGCCGGCACTGCGAAGCAGCAAGGTCCCTGCGTAGAAGGCTGCTTTCTAACCATCATGAAGTTTCCCTAATTGGATTTCTTCGCATATGCTGTGGCTGATAAGCAGAAGGTTAATAAGAAAGAAAGTTGATTTTCTTAGTTGCCAAATTCCTTTTTTTAGTCAAATAATTTAGAGGAGAAATACCGCTAAAGGCATAATTTTATTCCTGGTCTTAATGTAAAGAAAGGATTACTGTATTTTAAACACTTAGCCTTTCTGTCAGCAGCTTGGTTTAAATGCAGTAATTCCAGTTGGTTCCCATCAGCTGAGGTTTTTTTAAGACTCCTCACCACCTCCCCTCTATAAACTGCATCCCTCGTTTCTACATGTTGTACAAGGGGGAAATAAATAGCAACGCCACAGTTTAAAACAATTTTTTTTTTGTAATGCCGTTTCTGCCGAGGATCTCAAAGCACATGACATCAGCAAAGAGCTCCGTGAGGTGATGTACTTCCTTCTTCCTAGCAGAGCAAAGATGTCAAGTGAGCATCCTCATGCGGGCACGATCTGGTAGACTCGTGCCAACCTGAGTTGCATACCCATCCTTAAAACTAATGGTGGGGATTTTTATCCCCTCAAACCTTCTGCATCAAGAACTGGGTCAAAATTACTCTAATATTCTTCTGCAGAATATAAGCAAAAAAAAAAAAAAAGAGCAGTGTACTGGAAGGGTAGGTAAGCTAATTTGCTCCATTCTCTCCCTCTAACGTATCGCTGGCGTATCAGCAGGAAAGTGTGTGTTGGAAGGGCGAGAGGTTCTCCAGGTTTTCCCCTGCAGAGCTAATAGGGATAGATGTAGCTATGACGTGATGTGCCAGAGGAACAGAGTTTACCATATAGTCTGTTTATGCATTGTCAACATACCAGTACACTTCTGAAAGCAAATTGTACATGGTATTTGAATATTTTGCAATGCAGTCTGGTGGCTGTCCAGTAAGCCCCCCGCCCCAAAGTCACAAAGCTGTTTTCTTTCATAAAATTGAAGTTGAGATCCGTTAAACAGCCTGTGAAAGCTCACTGAATATTGAACATTTTCAGAGTAGAAGTAAGTTTAGGGACAAAGCTCAGTAACGAAGGAGAGGCAGAACCTTCTGTACCCAAATGTGATGGAGTCGGGAAGTTTATTGAAGACTGGTAAAGGCAAAGAAAGCATTGAGACTGCAAAGCGCTTGTGGATTTAAATATAGTACTAAAACTTTTAAGGCTTCCAGAGGAAGATGAGATTGAATCTCCGTTACTTCCTTGATCATCTCCAAGCTGCAAAAAACCTTATAATGAATAGTCTAGTGCTATACCGTAGTGAATGAAAAGCTTTTTGAAAAGTAATAAAGCTAAGAAGGTTGGCAGTGCTGTCCTCTTGTCTGATTGGAATGGTAAGGAAAAATAATGCTGACCATGAGCATGTGTTGGGAGATTGCTCTGAAAGCCTGCAGCTTCCTTCCTCCCCCCCATTTCATTCTCATAAGCCAAAGTGCTCGTGTCTGACTAGTTGGAAAATGCTTGGGAAATGAGTCACATTGCTTTCTCAAGCAGAATTAAGAGTGAAGAGTGCTGGTGAGATGAGGAAAGCAGATACAGTACCAAGAAGTGGTGAGCTTAATCAATAGGACATTTTTTGTACAAAGATTACAATTAGATCAATGTCTAGCTTCTCCCTGTGTCAAAATTATCTTAATTCTGACCAGGAAATCTCTCTTGCCTTGTGGTTGCGCGTTCCTGCTGTCTGTTCAGCGTCGGTGGCTAGTACAGTTTAGCATCTGGAATTTTGACATGATCTTTTTTACTTCATTGTTGACATATAAGAATTTGCCTGAACTTTTTAATGAGGGTGGGTGGCTCAGGATAATGACAGACGTTATAGAAACTTAGAGGGGGGATACTAAGCTTTTTTTGCTTTGAAATTGTTGGCTAAAATCAGTGAGATACATCAAGCACTGGCTTCCCAGACCCACCTCCTTGTCTCAGTCCACGTTTCAGTGTACGCCCACAAAGTGCTGCTGCTGTTGGTGAAGAAAGGGTGAGGATGCTAGAGCTGGTTTTAAGGGAGATGATAGGAATGGTGAAGGAAAGCAGCTTTGCTACCTTCTACCTGTTGGTTTTGTCCTCTCCTCACATAGCAGTCTCCTCAGTCAGTAACAAGCAGTGGTGACAGCAAACAAGCACAGTGTGTTTGTGCTCCTGCCCTGCAAAGGTCACAGCCGCACCTGATGGGCCTGGGGGCTGGTTCGTGGTTAGGTTGGAGGGTACTCATCAAGCTGACAAAGTTGTCTTAGGGTCTTCCTGGCATCATTTGGACGCTCAGGGCTGAATTTGCAAAAGGACTTGGGCCCTGATCGGCGAAGCTCTTTGGGTACCGACATTCATAATATAAACAGACTGACAGTGGTTTGGCTCAGTTTTCTGTGGAAAGTGGGTCACTGGGAATAAGTGGTTTAGCTTTGGGTCATTTGAGGAGAGGACTGAAATAATGCGCAACAGTGTCAATTTAACACATTAAGGCTGACGTCAGACTTGCACCAGGCGTTTTGGGACTCTCGAGCTGCTGTCAGGTATGCAGTGGGGGTGATTTTAACACACTGATGGATGGAGATGTTGAGCGCTTGGAAACATCTAGTGTCCTGGATGCTTGATAATGTGCAGGCAAGAAATATATAGTAGTAACAATGTCTGTAATGGTGTAAAAATATTAACGCAGTGTTTGTCAGATGTTTATATCTGGATGTGTGCTGAGCGCATCAGCATGGGATCAAAACATCTACTAGGGCTGTTCTTCAAACTGGAAGAAGGTAGATTTAGATTAGATATTAGGAAGAAATTTTTCACTTTGAGGGTGGTGAGGCACTGGCGCAGGTTGCCCAGAGAAGCTGTGGCTGCCCCATCCCTGGAGGTGTTCAAGGCCAGGTTGGACGGGGCTTGGAGCAACCTGGTCTAATGGAAGGCGTCCCTACCTATGGCAGGGGGGTTGGAACTCAATGATCTTCAAGGTCCCTTCCAACCTAAACCATTCTATGATTCTATGATTCAAAGGTAAGAAACAGTTAGGTAATCATTTGATAACCCTGATGAATAGTAAAGGTGCTATCTATCCCTCTGTCCATCTGATCTGTCCTGTTCTCCTGTCCTGCTGCGTGCACGCTGGCCGAGACACATGAGAAAGAGAATATTACTGTTGAAACTTGTGTGGTTCCTACCAACTGAAACATGGCAGCTTCTTGGAGAAATCACATTCAGCTGCAGGACAGGGACTGTCTGTTCCTGTGCAGGAGAAGACAGATTGTTGTGGGCTCAGGAAATTCAAGTGAATTCTCATGCATTAATAGTGGGCAAATCTGTAGGCTCCTTGCCCAGATGGCTGGGGAAAAGCCATGTGGTGGGAACCACAAATCTGAGCCTCAGGGGCAAAGGTAGAAAATGCGGGAGAGGGAGTTGGTCCCATTCAGTCTTACCTCTCAGCCTCCTTCAAGTGGAATAAAATGATGAAGAGAGTTTGGAGCTAAGATGTTGCTGGGAAACTGGAGACAGTGTCCAAGTGAGAGGTAGAACAACTGCTTTGGGATTGCAAGTGCACTTGACCCATGGTCCTGTTCTGTGTGTTATACCCTGAGTGCGGACATACGATAACGATGGAGTGGGCACCAAAAGTTGAGGGCGCTCAGAAAAGGATTGGGCAAATTCCTGAAAGAAAGATCCTTTTTCTGGTTCATAGGGAGCCTGAGCCACAGATAGGTGGAGCCTGGAAGAAGATGCTTAGAGGTTGTCATTATATACATCCCCTTTTGTGACGCTCTTCTGTGTGTGCCAGCTTGGTCAATATTGGTGACAGACTCCTGGACGTTGTGTGTGACTTTATCAGTGTGTCTGTGCTCCTGTGTAAGTAATGCTCTGTGGAGGTGTGAAGGTCGAGTTCCCACCTGACACGGGGAAGTTGTTGGGGTCTGTGGACATCTATGGCAGATGTGAGGTGGAAATGCTGGATTCCAAACAGAGCATATTTGCAGAGAAGGTGATAGAAGGTTTGCTGCTTGTAGCCAGTAACATTTGATCTTCAATAACAACAAAAATACGGCTTGCCATTTCCTGAGAATAAAGGTTATATTTGGTGTCAGGCTTTTTGGTGTAAGCAGTGTAAATAGTACTGAAGGATGTATTGAATCATTGTTTGAACTGTATCAACTGGGGTGCGCTCTTTAAAGTACGATTGTTTTGATCTGTTCCCTGTGTGTTTTTTGCAGCTTTTCCGACGCGTGGCAGCTGCCTTGCCTGGAATGGAAAGCACACAAGACAAAAGTAGAGAAGACAGTATCCTTTATGCATTTGTGCTGTGACTCAGTGGTGGCAAAGCGCTACCAGACATTACCATGGATGAGGAAAATGCAAGCCCTGAATAACAAGGATGAAGAAAGAGGGAGCAATGTCTCTCCTGCAGCCCTCGGTCAGCTTGTGGACATCCCAAAAAGAGGCCTGAGAGGGGGAATAGGGGCAAGTAACCTTCGAGCTTGAAGTACTGAGGTAGAAGGCTTGGTGGGATCGAAGGTGGGTAAAGGTTGGAGACCTCCACCGTAAAGCAGGGGAAGCAGGGACGTTTAGGGCTATGAGGTAGTATAAAAGTGAGGACAACTGAATGAAAGCCAAAGGGAGGACAGCAGGAAGGTGCAGAAGGGTACAGTCAAACGGATCCAGAAGGATTCTTTACTGGGTGTTTGAGCAGGCTGGATGTGGGGAGGGAGGGGGAGACTATGGAGTGGGAGAAAACAGCTGCAAAGAGGCCTGAAAAACCCTCTGTGGCTCTTGCAGATCTGACTTGCAAAATCCTAGAATAAACTAGGTTGGAAGGGACCTCTGTAGGTCCCTTCTCCAACCCTCCTGCTCAAAGCAGGGCTAACTCCAAAATCAGAACAGGCAGAAATCTCCAAGGATAGAGATCCTATAACCTCCCAGGGCAGCCTGTTGCAGTGCTTGACCCTAGACAGCTCTGGGGAGGCATCAGGGTGGTGCGAGAGAGGAGAAGACTCAACTGAAGGGATCGGCTTTGGGGTAGGGAAAGGAGGTGGCACGAGGGATGGAAAAGGGATAAAGCTTTCTGCGTAACGAGCAGTATGGCTAAATCTGAATTGCTTACCGGGCCAGCTGGGTGTGTTTGGGGAGGGCAGATAAGACCAAGTAGGTGCTTTTGTGGGTGGCTTGTGACGAAACTCTGTTCAGTTTTGGGCCCCTCACTACAAGAAGGACATTGAGGTGTTGGAGCGTGTCCAGAGAAGGGCTACAAAGCTGGTGAGGGGTCTGGAGGACAAGTCTTATGAGGAACAACTGAGGGAACTGGGGGTGTTCAGCCTGGAGAAGAGGAGGCTGAGGGGAGACCTTATTACTCTCTACAACTACCTGAAAGGAGGTTGTAGAGAGGTGGGGGCTGACCTCTTCTCCCTGGTGACAAGTGATAGGTCAAGAGGAAATGGGTTCAAGTTGTGTCAGGTGAGGTTTAGATTGGATATTAGGAAACATTTTTTCACTGAAAGGGTTATTAAACATTGGAAGAGGCTGCCCAGGGAGGTGGTGGATTCGCCATCCCTGGAGGTGTTTAAAAAAAGGGTAGATGTGGTACTTGGGGACGTGGTTTAGAAGTGGTTTTGTCAGGGTAGGTTAATGGTTGGACTTGATGATCTTACAGGTCCCTTCCAACCTCAGCAATTCTATGATTCTATGAAACTGCAGGAGTGGTTGTGGTTGCTCAGCGTAGCTCTGAAGGTGAAAGAAGTTCTGTGATAATAGAGCCACTTCTTACAATCTCTGCTCCACCTGACTACCCGTTTCTGCTCACTCGGATTATAGAGGAAAGGTAATGCAGAAGGTGGAGAGAGGGCTGCCTGCCTCTGCGCGCAGCTCCTCCTGCAGCAAGAGCACTGGACGGGGAGTGAATGGACCAAGAGTGGGGGAAATCGCGGCGGGTACTTCCAGGTGGAAGCAAAGAGGGGTTGCATTGCATCTTGATTGAAAGAGTTGATGAGATGCTGGAAGTGAGTGAGCTTTTTTTGAGAAGAGGAACTTTTTCAGGGTTGTCAGTTTTATGTGCAGCAGGGATCACGTCACTGGCAGCTGGTAAATGGAGGAGAAATGTGAGGCCACAACTGGAATACTGTGTCCAGTTTTGGGCTCCCCAGTTCAAGAGGGATAGGGAACTGCTGGAGAGAGTCCAGCGAAGGGCAACCAAGATGATTGAGGGATTGGAGCATCTCCCTTATGAGGAAAGGCTGAGAGCGGTGGGACTCTTTAGCCTGGAGAAGAGAAGGCTGAGGGGAGACCTTATTACTGCGTACAAGTATCTAAAGGGTGGGTTGAAGGAGGATGGAGCCAGACTCTTCTTGGTGGTTCCCAGTGACAGGACGAGGGGCAACGGGCACAAGTTGGAACATAGGAAGTTCCGTTCCAACACACGGAAAAACTTCTTTACAGTTAGGGTGGCAGAGCAGTGGCACAGGCTGCCCAGGGAGGTTGTGGAGTGCCCTTCTCTGGAGATTTTCAAGACCCGCCTGGATGCAGTCCTGAGTGCTGTGCTCTGGGCAGTCCTGCTTTGGCAGGGGAGTTGGGCTAGATGATCTCTAGAGGTCCCTTCCAACTCTGAAAATTCTGTGATTCTGTGAAATGGTGCTCTGGGGGAAGGATGTGGCAGGAACTGTAGGCGGGGGACAAGCCTGATGCTGAAACTACATCTCCTGTAGAGCATCTTCCTGTGTAGGGGAAGGGAGGATTTGGGAAGCTGTGGATTGCAGCTGCTAAGGCACAAGCTTTGTGCGATATGGACTTGATTGATCAAAAATACTTTGTTATGCAGGTCACCAAAAGGTTAATGAGCAACAATCTTTATTAATGAGCGGACGGTGGTAGAATGTACAGGCACTGGCTGATGGGCCTGCGGTTTCCCTATCAGGGAGTTTGATCACTGGTCTCTAAATGGGAGTGCAATAAGGGCACTTTGGATTTGACTTCCTGCAGACTGCAGATAGCAGAAATTGAATATGATTGTCTCCCAGACAGCTGTGCTGGGATTAATGGGGGGTGGATTTTCCATAGGCTTTTTTGCAGAACATTAAGAGTTCAAGGATCTTGAGCTCCTTGTGCTCAGTGATGAAGCTGGCAAGGCTCATTTCGAACCTCTCTGGCTCGATGTGTCGCTCATTTAAATGTGTATTGAGGTTTAGATCAGCGAAACAAATGGACCAAATATTTGAGATGAATTATTGGTTCCCTTTTTGTGTTTATTTTTTTCTAACCTCGGAAAAAAGCAACTTCAACCCCCTAAGGAAACGAGTTCGAGGTACAAGCTGTGTGACCTGTTTGTCTCTGTGTTAACTGATAAGAGAAATACTTGAGACTTTCGAGTCGGGTTTGGGGATTAGTGTTCAAAGCTCCTCCTGTGAAAGGCTATGTAAGCGTTGTAACTGCAGGGCATCAGTTGGGAATTCAAGTGCCACAAAGGGAGTAGCTTATCGCAGGCTGGTTCAGAGCAGCAAGCTCTCCAGCGACCTTATGCTCTTGTTGGATATTAGCTGTCATTGCGAGGGGTGAGTTCGGGGAGGCGGCAGGGGTTTTGTTGGCTGGCGGCGGGGTGGGCAGAGCGGTTTAACTAGAGGAAGGATTGATGGGAGAGTTCAGGATGGCACGTACGGAGCATCACATCTGCGAGCCGTGGGTGGTGTAAGTACTCGGGGGTTAGCGATGTGCACAGCGTGAGAAGGAATGGCTTCGCTAGAATATGCTGCTGGGGGATTCTCTTAGCAGGGCACGTGCTGCCATCTGTATTCAAACCCAAAGAGGCTCTCCTGCCCTCCCCAAAGCTGAGTGCAGACAGGGGAGCGAGAGGGAAGTACACCCTCCTGGGTGCCCACCCGCTGGAGGTGCTGCTCTCAGTGCTGCGAGACTGAATCGAAATTCTGGGTTTCTAAGCTGTTACTGGTTCCCTCTGGAAACGGTGATTAGACCCTTCAGCGTATACATCTTTAATTACTGTAGCAATTGCTTTGGAACAAGAAGAGATCACTGGGGGAAGAGCAGACTCTGGTTGGGGACAGACGTTTGGGGTCTAACATTGTTTCTCCTACGTACTTAGAAGGTGTCAATGCCAAGGCAAGAGGGGCTCCTGAGAAACCTGTCTCTCGACTTTGGTTTGAAGCTGGCCTTTTCAAGAGCTTTTGAAAATACTTCACAAGTATTTCAGTGGGAAATAACTGAAAATGCCAGTCAAAATCCCGCCCCACCTGTGCTTGGTAGGGAAAGAGAGCTGGATATTTGTTCGCCTTAACTTATTTCTTCCAGTGATTGACATAAAACTGGAAAAGCCTCAAGAGCAGCCTGTCAGTGAAGGAGGCTGTTCCTGCTAATACCATGTGGCTTCTACCTTTCTCCAGAACATCACTGCTTTCCCTCCCTTTACTCTTCATTGACTGCAGTGTGAATATTGGCTTGAACCTTCCCCTTTCAGTAATAACGTATTGCAGTTCATCATCGCTGGCTGTCTCGTGGAGATGATCTATTAGCTTCACAAGCACACACACACACAAAGAAAATGTCAGTGTCTTCATTATTTATAAGAAAAAAAAAAGCCAAAATATTCCAGCATATTCTAGTTATAACTTTAAAAAAAAAATAGGTACAATTTCTTAATATTTGTTCCTTTTTTAATATGTTATGATATTGCACTTTGAAATGATGGAAACTGAGTAAGTTTTGAATTGGACTTAGACGAGATGTACGTGCAGAAGAATGCTTGCGAATCTTACCCATTTGATTTCTCTAACAAACTGGAAGTGACTAGACAGCAGTCAGAAACGCAAGCGGAGGTGGCAAATGCCGAGGGTTAAATGCTTATCCTTACAATAATAAAAAAAAAAATAATGAAACCAAGCTCTTAATCTTTTGAGCAGAGATAGTCTGACTGGTTTTCAAACCCCCAAACGTTTTTGGAAACCAACCTTTAGCGGGGGTTTCGACACCACGAAAGGCTACTGGATTTTTTAGTTCTTGCAGAGGCGACGTGAACACATTTCCAAGAAAGCATACTGAGAAACACAAAGTGTCTTTCTGAACGGGATGAATGGCTTCTGGAGGATTTGAGGGGGGAAGGAAAGGGTGGATGTGCATTAGCAAAACACTTGCAGGAAACAGGGAAATATGTTTCGAGTGCAAATGAGTTTTAAGAGCAATTTTTTTCCTTTTATGTAGAACACCAATGAAGTAAATTATTACTGCCCGAGAGATGGGAACGTAACGTTTCAGCTGTTTGGAGGAGAAAGCGTTTTGCTTCTTTTTTTAGGGGAAATCTTAAGCGAATTCAGGACTGGCACTAAAACCTGCCGAAGCGGATCAGAACCTTTTAAATTTGGCAGAAAGAGGAAAGAGCAGCTGGATTCCCCAGTGGAGATGCTGTGCTCACAGGCCAGTTCACGGCTGGGAGAGAGGGGGCGGCGGAAGGGGGAATCGCACCCGCTTTTCCGTAGCGTGGTCGTAGGTCGACTGGGGAAGGGGGTGTTTACTTTGATCATACAGAAATCTAGTTGAGAGGTCTTAGATGGAAAGGAAGGGAGTTTAATAGGATGGAAACCAACTTACGATTATGCAGATTTATGCCTTTATTTTTTAGCATTTTTTTTATGTTCAGTCTTCCAAGTTGGTTTAGTTTGGTTCACTAGAGCTGTATAGTTTGGTTAAATAACTAGTAATTTAGTTTTCTATTTAACTAGGCTTACAATTAACCAATTTTCTTTGATATTTATTTCTTTGCTTAATTTTTTACTATTTTCAGTAATTATTTTTTGTTTTCGTTTTGCTGAGGAATCCGTTTAGAGCTTTGCTGATGTTGCGAGATGTAGCTACCCGAGAAACACGGAATCGAACACACTAGAAGTGCACCCTTTTAATCTTTACTAGTCATTGTGAAGTTGCTGTGTAAGTTAATAAACACAATTGTAAATACATTGTTTGCTGGGCGAATATGGCTGAGTTACAGTGCAGGAAGGAATTCTTGAGTCTGTGTTGCGATTGCTACTTAAATGAACAATTGCAAGCAAATATTCAGGCTCCTCCTTTGTTCTCTTCCGCCCCTCTAAAATAACCAACCGGGGAAGAGAAAGGGAATCGTCCTCACCACCACTTTCACCAGGAAACGGGCATAAAAGATTTGGAATTCTTCATTCCTGAAATGAATGCTAGACTCGTGCCCTGCCCTGGGTTTATAGCAACTCTGCACAACAATAACTTAAAGGCAGAATGAGATGTAAAGTGCTTTTATAATGCAATATTAAAGGCGAGTTTTTTTGACGTGGCATGTCTTGAAATAAACATCAATGATATGTGACAAAGGATCATTCTTTATTTAAAAGAAACTCTTGGGGGGAAGGAAACCTGGCTACTTTTCCTGTATTGTACTGTTCTTAACTGTGCAAAAACGGTTCATCTTGCTGCTTTTTTTGTTTGGGGGTTTTTGGTTTTGTTTTTTTTTTCCCTTTGGTTCTTCACACAACTTACGTTGGTCATCATTTGGCTGTTTTCCACAAGCACATACTATTTTTTGCTTCTGATATAACCAAACCTCTGCCTTTCCCGTAGTTACAAGCTTTAAGCACTGGATTTGCAAGGAGCACATTATGGGTTACGGTGGACGAGCAGCTCGGCTGCTTTTAGTGGAAGAGCGGCTGCACGTCTGGGAGCAGGTTTGTTCAGTGGGCCCGTTATAACTTGCTCTTAAAAAAAATGTCTAGAAAGGAGCGTGCCCACGAGCTCTGTGTTCAGCACAGCCCAGTGGTTGCAGGAACAAGGACAAGTCGTCAGTTGTTTGGCACTTTTACCCCAGGAGGGCCCTGAGGTCTGCTCAGGACAGCCAGGTATGTTTCTCGTATGTCCTTGCTGATAGTCAGTGCTTAACGTGACGACAGGACTCGATCCTGTCCTAATCCCAGTTTTGCAGAGAAAAGACACTTCTAAAGCGAGCACAGGAGCAACGCAGTCTTAATTTTTGTTTGCACCATAATTCCTCGCGCCATCTGTCTGTCAGGGTTTAGGTTTTGGTTTTATTTTGCTCCATCGACATGGCCAGTAGAACCACGGGAACAGACTTTTTTAATGATGATTTTGTAAACAGTGAAGGTTTCTGCTCTGTTTCTTTTCTCCTCCCCACTCTGGCTTGATTGTTGTACAGTACATTATGCAGCTATTCCATTACTCACTTTTTGTCTTGATACAAGTAGTTGAAGAAATTGTATAAGGGGAAAAAGGTTCCTTTTCTTCATGTTGGAATGTCACTGGTACCTCAGCTCTGTTTGATAATATGAAACAACGACGACAAAAAAAAAAAATCCTTAGCGCTTGAACTAAATAAATACCTGTCTCATTGGAAAGCTCTGGGTCTCTTCTCTAAGTACGTCCAGCAGAACGCAGGGTGGTGGGGGTGCAGGGCGTCAGGCTGCTGCTTGTTTGTGCTTTTTGGGGTTTGAAGTGCTGCAGGAGCCTTTTGGAAGGGCAAGAGTAAGCTTTTTTATTTTTGGAGGAAAGTTGGAGTTGTGTACTTACTGTTCCTCCGGTTCTATACGGTGTCTCTGCGATTGTTTCCAGCGATCGACGAGGGACATGGAGGACGGGTACACAGAGCGCGTCCTCTGCCTGCTGCAACTGTGCCTTTCTGGTCCTTTCTTGCTCTTGAAATCCAGGTGGTTTCCTCCGTTCCCTTTCGCAAAGGTGATTCAGGCGCGTTGTGCCTGCTTCAGCTGCCCTGGGTGCTGCCCTGTGATACCTGGTGAGTGTGGGTGGACCAACCCCACCTTCCTTGAGGAGGAGCCTCCTTAAGCCTCCATCTTGCAGGAGATAGCGGATGAGGGCTGCGGGGACGGGTAGGTGAGTACCAGTACAGAGATGCTCGTGGACAGAGTTACCCTTGTCTAGTATTCCAGGGAAATTCACTGGATTTGCTCTGGTAACACCAGCAGCCTAACCTCTGTCACTTGTTCAAGCTCTTCTATATTAAAAGGACCGCCACTAAATTGGTCGTGAAATTTGACAAGCGAGAAACTTGAAGGTAGTCTTGGAGCTGTGGAGATGTGCTGGCGTTAGTGATGGGGGAACAGCCGTACGGTGAGGCCGTATGGGGACGGGTCACTGGAAGAGGCGTTTGTCACTGGGGGGAGCTTCTGTTCCTTGTAGCTGGCACCGCCAGCTCCTGCCCTGGGTGGGAGCACGGCCGGAGAGCTGCCCGAGAGCTTTAGGGAATGGGAGGATGCACCTGAAAATGACATGTTCACCTCTCAAATGTGGGTTTAGGATCAATCTGTTGGAAGGAGCCGAACATAATATAAGCGGATTGTTGTCCCCAGGGTAGCGCTGAAGCATGTTGGTCTCAATTCCTCCGTGTTGCTCCCTATTGCTGTTGAATTACCTTCACGCTGCTGTTGTATGTAGCCTTGGGGGCTGTCGCCTCAAGTACTGGTATCCCACCTGGATGGATTAAACCGGAGCGAAGAGGCTGTCTCTAGGCGAGGCATGGCCTGAGGGCACCCATCAGCTCCGGCGTAGGAGCCTGGGCCTGGCCGCTGGCTCCTGGCTGCCGCGGGTCGAGCTCGCTGCTCCCAACCTCGCTGGGTTTTATTAGCTCTGGAGTCAGACGGGGAGTGTCTGCCTCGGATTAGAGGGTGCCTCACGCTGGCGTTTGCTGATGGCTTCTTTGTCTGCTCGGCTGGTGGGGCCAGCCCTGATCTTCCCCAGGCTGGAGGAGCCGCAGCATCCTCCTAGCAGCGTCTGCAGAGCTGCTGCCGCAGCCGACACCGTCCTCTCGCTGCACAGTGTTGGGTTTTGCATCCGGTGCTCAAATCTGCAGCAAACTAGACTGTGAGAGGGCTTTACCTGATGCAGCAGCACTTTTTTCCATGCTGGGCATGTACCAGCCCCGAAAGGAAGATAAATGGGGGGTGGGCAGGCTGCTTCTCGCCGTGCTACCTGCGACGTGGCTGCGGCAGAGGCTGCCAATGCTCCTGCAGTGAGGAAAGCAGCTGCAAACACCCGGACCTCAAAACAGCCTCTCCCATCTGTGCTGCCGTAGCGCTCGGTGCTCAGCCTCCTCCTCTGCCTCTCTGTCCTTGCCTGAGCTGGGCTTCCCAGGCTGGCCGGGCTTGGGTTTTCATCGATTTGCAAAAGGACCTATGTTTTTTTTTTCCCCCTCTTTTTAATCACCTTTTCCTTCCCCACCCTGGTCTGAGCACGTGCCAAGGTCGAACGCGGCTTTTCAGAAGGTATTTGGGATCCTCATGTAGCAGCTGAACGTAACCCGCTGCCCGGACTGATGCCGTAACCGCCTGGCTCGGGCGTGTTGGGAGTTAAACGCCAGCTGAATTGCGATGACAGGAGCAGCTCTGCCCTTCCCTGGAGGATGAGGAGTAGGGCAGGGCCGAAGGCAGCTCAGCAGCTCAGCGGGGTGATGCTCCTGCTGCCCCGTGGCTCTGCCCTGCTGAGTTCGGAGGGAGGAGGTGCTCCGCGAACTGCTGTTTCCGAGTCGAATCTTCCAGGCTTGCCACCTGTTTCTGAGGTTTTGGGTATAAATTAAAGCCATTTCGAGCGTTTGCTGTCGGCCACCTGGAGAGCACGTCTGGAACCAGGATTGTGTTAAAGGCTTGATTAAAGTTCGTGCTAATTAAAGCACTGAAACCGCTCTGTATCCCTCCTGCACAGCCGATCGGTCCATCCGCAGTGCTGCGTGTCCTCGGATACAGGGTGTTGGAGGGAGAAAATGGTGTCTGTCGATGCTCCCGGGGCCGGCAATGGACTTGGCACTGACCTTTCCCGCGTCCATCCCAGTTCGGGAAGAGGGGACGGGTGGAAATTCAAATCTTGATCCTGACATTTGCCGAGGCATAGCAGCTCGCGATGCAGCTGCTTTATTTCCAGATAAGTGGGTTTTGATCGCAGCGAGGGTCAAGCAGCCGCCAACCGATTGCTTTGCTGTGACATTCGGGGACTAATCTTGTAAGGCTGTTTGTGGGCGTCCTTGGATGTTAACCGCTGGTGCCTGGTCCTTACCGCAGATCCCACCGCATTAATCCTCGTTTCGGAAGGCTCTTTGAGTCATTCTGGGCTTTGGCCGATGTTTGGAGCTTCAGCAGCTCTCGCTTCTCGGAGAGAGGGGTTGTGAGTGGGAATGAAGTGGGTCAACCCTAATTTCTGTTTCTCGGCACTTCTTGTCCCTCCGGTCCTGCGCAGCGTCAGTCCCAGTCGGCACCGAAAGCCCCCGGGAAGCCCCTTTCCTGCAGGCGAAGACTTGAGCAGCACCCAAACCAAGCCAGGTGGTTCTGTGGACGGTGGTTTCTGTTCTTCCAAATTTCTTGTGCTTCCAAATTTCTTGTGCTTCCAAATTTCTTTTTAACATATTTAATGGCTCCTTCGTTTAGCTTCCTAGCGAGGGGTCTGGCTGCCGTCAGCTGCTCCCACCGACAGCGTGAAGACCCCAGGAATGGCTGCTGGAGGCGCGTGCTGGTCCGTCGCTGCCCTTTTCGGTGGCCTTGCCTGGATCACTTGGTGTCCCTGAGTCTTCGGGAGACCGGCACAGCCCCGCTCGGTAGGAGAGAAGCAGGATCGGCCCTGGGATGTTCAGGTACTGCAGGGATGGGGACCGTGGGGGTCTGAGCTGGGGAAAAGGAGCTTTTGCAGGTCAGCAGCTGGACGTGGCGTGGAAAGGAGCGCCCGTTTCCAGGTTGTGCTGCTCTTGGCGAAGCATTTCCAGATGTTTCCGTCTCCAGGCGTGTCTCACCCTCCGGTTATGCACCCTGTGTGGTAAATGCCTGCCAGCAGCTCCTGGCCCGGCGCAGGAGACGGGCTCGCCCAGGAAAACCTCCGGCTTTTCCCAGAGCTGCCAGTTCCTGGGATTGCTGAAGTCCCCAAGAAAAGAGGGTTTAGGGGATGTCCCCCAGCTCGGCGTGTCCCTAAAACTGCCTCTTCCCACCCGACCCAATCCATCTCACTCCCGCAGGTTATGCTGCTGTGACTCGGGTGCTTTATCCCACCGGAGCTGGGCTCGACCCCGGGGGCTCCGCATCCCCGGCTGCTTCGTTAGCAGCCAGACGCGCTGCTCCGCTCTCTGCGCTTCCTGGCAGATGGGACAGCACCGGGGAGTCTCCGTCGGCGCTAATTGGCATCAGCGGCAGCTGGGGCTTGTGTGCAGCCCCAGAGCTGAACCAGACTCGTCCCCGGTACCCTGGGACTTTGTGGTGGGGACAGGAGGTTGATGCCCTCCCTGGTTGGCCGTGCTCGCTGTGGGGACGCCCCATCCCTCTGCCCTGCAGCAGGTCCTGCTCCCCGGCTCGTTCCCAGCCACGTGGAGGAAAGGGCTGTAGCTCTCAAAGCCCTGCTGTTGGGGACACCCTGCAAAGCGTCTTCTGGGCCTGCAGGGACAGGTTTAGGTGGAGGTGACGGTGGAAAATAGGTTGGAAAGCGGGACAGCAGCCCCGTGCGTTAGGGCTTCCGTTTCCCATCTGCTGTGCATCCTAAAAGCAGCCGTGGGTTTGTTGTTTCATTTCTCTGTCCTCCTCCCGACCCCCGTTGCAGCAGGAATAACCGCGGGGCTCTGGGGATCGGCGGCAGAAGAGAGCGCGGGGAGGTGTAGAGGTGAGTGTGCCGGATGCGGGACCTAGGCCGGGAAAATAGGAGAAGGCGGAAGGGCTGAGGGCGCAGAGGGGCCGGATCCTTCTCCTCTCCAGCCCCTGGAAGCCGGGGTTTGCGCGCTGGGATACGCGCAGCGGTGGAAACCCTGAACCCCTGAGCTTAGAAAATGCGAAATCTTTTCTGAAAGCAGGGGGCAGGCAAACCTCAGCTTCTCTCTGCTTTGCAAATTAAAACAGACCCAGTGATGCTTTTAAGCCATCTCAAGGTTTAAAACGGGGCTGACAGGGCCCTTCGCTGCACTGGTCCCTTCCCGAACGGAGACGGCTCATCCCGCAGGCTCTGAATTTGGGATGCAAAGGAAGGAGCCGCTCTGTCAGCCCACAGTCGTCGTCCTCCAGCACCGAGCGGGATTTCTCAGGCAGCTTTCTCCCTTCTGCGTCTCTTCGGGGCCCCCGTGCCGCATTCAGAGGCTGCAGGCGGGACCCCAAGACTGCGGTGCCGGTGACTGCGGCTGGGTGCTGCAAGGTCTGCTCAAGTCCCTTTTTTTTGGCAAGAAGTGGGGTTTTTGTAAGGGTGTTTTTGAGCTTTCCAGTAGCCCGTCCCTCCCCTGGAGCTGCCCTTGGAGCTCTCGCTTGAAAAGGGAAGGAAGAAAAGGGGTTGCAGGAGGAGATGGGGGAGCCGGTGACACCCATACGCAGCTCTCAAGGGGGACCCAAACCTTCCCACCCCCTGGAGATCGGTGAGGAAGAGCAGCCCCCTCCTCATCCTCACTCACCCATAGGCCGGGTCTCATTTTTCGCTGCCTTTATTAGACTGCGGATAGCTTTTTTTTTTTTTCTTTCTTTTTTTTTTTCTCTCCAAAAGTCGATGCAGTTGACGGGAGTGGGTTTGCAGCAGCGGTGAGGCAAGGGAGGCTGGGGGAGGATGAGGACGGTGTTTTGGGACATCCCAAGTCTCTCTCGGGCGCAGGGACAAACTGATGCGGGGCTTTAACGGCAAGAGCGGGCTGGGGCGCTCCTGTCACTGGGGTTTTTAATTATCTATCTGTGGTTTTTGTTTGTAATTCTTGAATTTGTTGAGTATGGATCATGTCTCCAGGATAAAATCGCTCCTCTACAGGCGATGCTCAGCAGCTGCGCCTCTCCCCTTTCCCTTTACCAAAACCATGAGGTGCCACTTGTCCCCTGGCCTCAGGGCCACCCAGCGAGACCGTGTCCCCCCCCCTCAATCCCAAATCCCTGCTTCAAAGACCCAGAAAGGGTCCCTGGTCCCCAGGGAGAGCTGCCCTTGTCCCCAAGTGATTTCTCCCCCTCCCAAACATCAGGGTGAAACTCAAGTTGCTGTGTGTCCCTCCCACAGCGACTGCCGCTTGGCTGGGGAAGCTGTGATATTCCCAGCCCAATTCCCAGAGGTTTAGCCCCAATTCCTAGGGGGGTTTAGCCCCGATTCCCGGGGAGGTTTTGCACTGTTTCTCCAGCTTGGCCAGGCCCAGGGGACCGGTGCGAGGCTGGAAGGGGGTGGAAATCCTGCAAAGTTCTTCATCCTCCTTAATCTAACCTGTCTCTTGAGCATCCCTCGGCTTGCCTCTCACATCAGCACGTGCTCCGGTACTGGAGCCTCCCCCCCAAAAAAAAGCCCTTACGAAGCAGCTGTGCTCTGGGCTTCAAAGCCAGGGCTGCGAAAAAAACCCAGCGATCTCCCCAAAATAGTTATTTGGAGCGGCACCCGCTCTCTCCCTCGGTCCAAAAAAACCAGATATTTGTGCAGCCAGTTCCCTGCAGAGGTTTGGGGTGGGGAATTGAGCCAGGTTTTGGGGCTGGGGCACTGCGCCCTCCCCTCTGCCGATGGCCCCGGCAGCTCCCCACGCCCTTTGCGGATGGGAATCGGACACTGTGGGGTTTGGGGGTAGGTTTAGGGGGGGGTCTCTGAAGCACATGGGGGTTATTTAATGCAAAAGCCGGGGCTGGGAGGAGGATATGGGATGGGTTTGGGGCTGGATTTCTGTCCCTGGGATGGAGGGTGCCAAGCAGGCTGGTTTCAGGAGGCCGAGGGTGGCTCATGGTGGGTACCAAGCCAGGGGTGAGTTAAACCGGGCTGGGGAGGCAAAGGGAGCCGTGTTGGGGGGCTGGTGGCACGGTTTGAGGGGGGGCCACATCCTGCAGGAGGAGAGCAGGGGGAGACCTGCTAAAACCAGCATGGCATCCACATGAAGGAGCCCAGGGCGGCACCGGTGGCGGCCCCCGCCAGCAGCCCCAAGGCCATCTGGTCCCCGGAGACCCGGTAAGGATCCTCGCGCACGATGACGTGGGTCACCCCGGGAGCTGCAAGGCAAAAAGGGGGGTGAGCTGGGGGGCAGTGGTGGGGGGACACCATCCTCTTGGTACTGTCCTGATGCCAGTGGAGGGGAACTGCTACCCCCAAGGGGTGCCACTGGCCTGGGATGGAGAGGGACCCCCATTTTTGGCTGTCACCCGTGTCCCCTGTGCAGCCATGGCTGCTTCCAGCATCCCCTCCCCACNAAACATTGGGGAGGGATGGGGTGAATCAGGATCTGGTCGCCACCCGATGGGGCCACCCACCTCCATACTGGTGGCCATAGTGGCCGGAGCTGATGTAGGCAGTCTGGTGGGAGTCGAGGGGCACCGTCTGGTAGTAGTCATCGTCATAGGGATCGTAGACGTGCACCTGGGAGCAGCAGGAGCGTGGCGTGAGGCTGGTGCCCACACTGGGGCCACACGGGGTACAGTGGCCGTGCCGGTGCAGTGCCTCGGTTTCCCCTCCATGTGACAGGGGGCTGAATCGCTTGGGTTCCCCCGCAGTGCTGATGGGGGGGCCCAAGAGTGTCCGAAATGCCAGGGGCAGCTTATCTCAAGTGCCCGAATCACCTACCTGTGCTCAGGTCACGTTAGCTGTGTCCCCTGTCTCCTTAACTTTGGCCCCTGTTACCTTAACCACGTCCCCATAAATTCTTATTTGAACTTAAACTTAATTTGAACTTAAACTTTGAACTTAAACCTTAAATTCTGCCCCCATCACCTTAACTGTGTCCCCCATCACCTTAACTCTGCCCACATTCCCCTTAACTGTGTTCCCCATCACCCCATGTCCCCTTGTCACCTTAACTCTGCCCCACTGCCCTAACAGTGTTCTCCCCACCCTTAACTCTGTCCCCGTCACCCCAGACTGCTGAACAGGGTCACGCTCAGTTCTTGTCATCTTCCATCGGTGGCATCACCAGCGGACTGCTCTATCACTACTTCTCCTCCATCTTCTTCCCCATCTGGCTCCAGGGGCTTTACTTCCCTGTTCCCCGGGGTTCCCCGATGGGCGCAGGGTCTTGGGGGGCCACCCTGAGCTCAGCGGGACACTCAGGTTGGTGTAACCTCCACCCGCGCCTGCCCCAAGCCTGTGCCGGGACGGTGCCCCTGCTTTGGGGGATGAAGCCTCACCGGGGTGGATTTAGCTTCCAGCACGGCCATCTTCCAAGCGCTGCAAACAAAAGAGAGGGACCCGGTTTTGGGGTGGGAATTGTCCCCATGGGGCTGCCCGGCAGCTGCCCCGGGCACACACGTCCCTCTCCTTCCCCCCCTGTGACCTGGCTGCGGCCGCGGCGCCGGCGCTGACCTTTAATTCCCTATTAGCCGGCACTGGGGTAATAGGTAGGAATGGGAAGATACCGGGAGGTACTCGACGCCCCGGGGATGGGCACAGGGCTAAATGCTGTCCCAGGGCACGGCCCCGGCTAAAACAAGGGCAGGCAGGAAAATGACATCTAAATTGGGGAGGAAAAAAGCAGGTAACGGATTAATTTCCATTCAGCTGTGGTCAAGCTCAATTGATCGAGCTCGGCTTGGCCACGGCTGAACATCTCCCTCCATCTAAGTGTAGCTGTAGTAGTTTTTATTTTTTATAAAAAATAGTTTTTCATTTTTTTATAAATGTTTTAATTTTTATAAAAACAAGTTTCTTAATTTTTTATAGAAATACAAGGGGAAACAGGGCTAAAAGTGGGTGTTTCCTCCTGCTGGGCACGGTCTTAAGCCAATAAGAACTTCACTTCCACACTATTTATCGCCAAATACCAATGAAAACCCTTCCCCAGTGATCCTCGGTCAGGCCAAGAGGTGGTTTCTCATCTGGGAGGGAAACCCGCCCCACAGGAGACTGACTGCTTAAAAATAGCTGCTTTCGGCTCCGAATTATTCGGTGGGAAACCCAAACCTCTGCCTGCGCCTATTGCCCTGTGAGTGAACGCTGGTGTTTGAGAAAACAGGGGCCGTGGGGGGTTTTAGCCACGGGTGGGAACGTGGCGGGAGCGAGACGGGGCTCTCGCGCGGCCGAGGCTCGCTCCAGGTTTGGATAATTCGCATGAAAAAGCCGCCGAAGGGATTTCAGCGCAGCCGTGGTGAGATTTTGGCTTACATGGCGTCGTCCTCGCTCTCGGCGCACAGCGTCGTCTTGGAGCCATCCCGCAGCACAACGGTCAGCAGGCAGTCGCGGTTCTTCCCCTCGGGCGGCTGCACGTCTGGAATTGGAAGGGACAGGATCCGGTCTCAGCAAAAGAGCCCCCCCCGTCTGCCCACGGACCCTCTCGGGAGAGGGTCGGGCTCCAAATTACCCCTGGCACGAGCTGCGTCCCCGTGTGCCGCTGACGGATGCAAGCGTTGAAAAACTGCTGGGACACCGTGCTCCTAATTCGGGTTTAATTTCGGCTCTGTCTCCGCTTACAAGTTACGTTCAGGCTCTCAAAGGTTAAAAGCGAAGACGAGCAAAGAGCTGGCGAGCACAAACTTCCACCCCCGCGGCAGAAACAAAGTGGAAGGGCAGAAAATTGCCAAAAATCTGATTGAGGCCACGAGGCCGAACTGCGTTTGCTTTGAATTTGCCACATTGCAGCGAGCACCCAAATTTTGTCGAAACGCGAGATGCTCGCCGCTGGAGTTGGATCAGGAGCTCAAGCAAGAACAAAATCTTAAATCCACGAGGTTTGTGCATCTTCCCCCGTTCTCGGAGCTCGGCGGGACCCTCCGGTGTGGATAAACCTTTGGGTTTGTGCTCCCACCGTGGCATCCCGTCTTCGCCGCCGCCGCTCGCAACCCAAGAAAGGCGCTTTGTGCAGCGGCCGTGGGCTGCCGGGGCTGAGCCAAGCTGCTGCTTTGTTCTCCTTGTTTGTGCGAGACGGCGAGGGATGAGTCAGGGCCGTGGGATCGTGTTTTGAACAAGCACAAACCAGGAGGAGAGTTTCTCCTTCCTTCCCCGGGGAAAAGGAAGGGAAGAGAAGATGCGATGTGCATCTCCTGGGGGACAGCCCGGCGCTGGCTGGGAGCTAGAAAGGGGTAAATTACGCAGCCTGGATTATTTTTGGGGTATCCTAGATGTGCACGAGCACAAGCAGAGCATCATTTACAAGGGTTACAGCTACGTGGAGAGCCCTGCATGGGATGGGGTCGGGGACACGGGGCTCGGGGACACAGAGCTTTGCTCACCTCTGCACTCGCGGCCGGTCCTCACATCCCGGCAGCTGTATTTGATGTGGATGCGGCCGTCCATGTCGCGCTGCGTCTTGTCGTGATAGTAAACCAAACTGCCGTCCAGGTAGAGGACGAACCAGTTTCTCTTCCAGCGGCGCAGGATGGAGCCTGATGGGATGGGGAGGAGGTGAAGGACGGCAGTGAGCTCGGTGGGGTACGGCCAGTGTGCTCACGAGACCCAATGCCATCCCCCAAATTTGCAACCGGATCCCACCGCCCCCTGCAAGAGCTGCTGCATCCTGCAGGGTACCGGGGCCTGGCATGAGCATCCGGGGCAGCATGGCCAGGTGGCTTTAAATTAAAAAGAGCTGCCAAAAAAAGCCATCAGGGCATCTTGGTGCTGCCCCGCCGTGCGCGCGGGACCGCATCCAGTCCCGGACATGGAGCTGCGTGTCTGTTTTCGTGGCAGAAGGCCCCTCTCTCCTCTTACGTAAATCTGCGAGCGGCTGAGCCGCGATTTCCTTGCTGCCATGGATTAACCGCCCGGGTCGGGGGCCTTCCCCCCCTTCCCCCGCCTCCTCCCAACATCCCGTAGCCAAAACCTCTCTGGGTTTTTTTTTGGGGGGGGGGGGGTGTTCCCATCCTGGAAAGCTCAAGGGTCGCACTTACTCTGCCGCCAAAGCCAACCGCTCTTCACCAGTGCCATGGTTGCGGGAGGGTTTTCCGGACCTACTGGCACGGGAAAAATAACGGGGTTAAAATAGTAGCTCCTGCCTTGCCTGCGGCTTTTCCCCAGTTCTCACCTCCCCGCGGCTCCAGGGGCAAAGCAGGATGGGGATTCACCCTTGTTGCCCCCTTTTTTGGGGAGGAGGGTGGGGAATGAGCCGAGCGCACGGGTTAATCGGGGTTAGACAGCCGTGGGCTTTCGGCATCTGGGCAATATGGCGGAGGCGGGGAGGAGGAACTCCAGCCACCTTTCTTTCTGCCTTTAATCTCATTGGGATTTAGGGATTATCATCCCGTGGAGGTAAGTGGAGAAATCCGGGCTGGGTATGAAAACAGGCAGCAACTCCCCATGGCCCCAGTAACTTTCCACGGCAAACGACAGCCACGCTTGCTTGTTTTCCCTGCCTGGATGGAAATTAGTCCTTAATAAGGCCATGAAGTCATCGCTCCCCAGGTCCCCGAGCGGAGCCAACACCCCAGGGCCAGGCAGGAGCGGTTACCTGGCCACGGTCCCCCCATCCACCCGTCAACCAGGGACCCCAGCGCCCTGATGATGAGGGCTCAGCACCCCAGGACGGCCTCCAGGACCGCCTGGCTGGGTCCCCTCCTGGTTTGGGGACACGCTGAGGCACAGACCCCCACCCGGTAACCTCTGTGCCTTGGTGACTGCGTTACCCAGTGCCGGAATCCCCAAGTATCCGCATCCCCCTGAAGCCCGCAGCCCTCGTACCCTCATGCCCCACTGCTTGCATCACCCTGGCACCCACGTACCCCTGGTACCTTCATCCCCCTGGCACCCACGTCCCCCAGAAATCACAACCTGGGGAAACCTACATCCCCTGGCACCCTCACCCTCCTCTACTCGCACCCCCCCGGTACCCTCATCCCCTGGTACCCCCGTCCCTCAGTACTCACAGCCCCATGGCACCCTCATCCCCCTCTATTTGCAGTCCCCGGTACCCACATGTGGTGCCCTCATCCTCCTGTACCCACGTTCCCTGACATCATTTTTCCCCCCACTGTACCCACATTTTGGGGCATCCCCTTTCTGCCATCCCTTTGGTACCCACATCCCCCAGTACTGGCACCCCCCACGGTACCCCCATCCCTTTGGTACCCACATCCCCGGTACTCCCATCCCTCTGATACCCACATCCCCCAGTACTGGCACCCCCCNGCAGTGCTGCGCTCCGCTCCCGCTGCCGCTGCCACCGCCCGGCCCTGCCCGCCGCTGCCCGCCCGCACGGCTCGCCGGGAGCTGTAGTCCGGTACCGGCAGGAGCGGGACAGCGGGCTCGGCTGGGTAGAAACACCTTAAGGTGCCGGCCAGAGGGAACACGTCGCTTTTTTAGCAATTTATCCCCCAAAAAAGCAGATGTCCGCTGCCAGTGCGGCCGGGATGCTGCTGGGCTGGTGCCACCGGTGATGCCTGTGACCCACCGAGGAGATCCGTCATCCCCACTTTCTCCCCAGAGCCCCCCTTTTCCTCCAGAGATGGAGCAGCTGCAGGGTCGGGAGAAGCTGAGCAATCGAGGGGGTCCAGAGTGGGGCTACGGCGGCCATAAATAACCCACGCGCTGGTGGCAGCGGTGTGGGGGTCCTTGGGATGGCTCGGCCCAAACGGGAGCCCCAAAGCAGCAAAGGGATGTCCAGGGGTCTCCTGCTCCACACAGAGGTGGGACTGGAGCTGAGCACGGGGAGACAAGATACTTAGGGGGATGCAGGACCCTCCTCCAGTGCTGGGAATGGGTCTGAGGAGGTGTTTAATACCACGATGGAGCGCATACCAGGGGCACACTGCTGGCAGGAGCATAAATCGGGAAGAACCCAAATATTAAGCACCTAAGTGCTCGTCTGAATTGAATTCTGAGTGGGGTGACTTACCCTCTGGCTTAAAATCAAGGTCTGACCCAACTCCTGCTGGAGTTAAAGAGCAAACTATCGTCCGTTCTGGAGACAGACGGGCTGGAGTCGCACGTGCTCAAGGGCTGCAGGGTTGGAAAAGCTGCTGGAGTTGTCGCTGCGCATTACCGGGGCCCTTCGCCCTGTTTGAGACATAGGAGGCTTTGCAAACCTGTTGGGATTAAAAAAAAGATGGAGTTTAGGAGTGGAGGAGAACCTGGGATGCATCCCTGCGCCCGGCCGGCAGCTGGCAGAGACGTGGTCCTTGGTCTCCAGCTTCTGCCAAGCACATTTGGAAATTGTGGACCAGAGGATGGTGGAGAAAACGGGAGGTTGAATTATCCAGGGAGATCAAGAGCCAAGAATCACCCAACCCCTCTTATCCGCTCCCCTTCTCCCACAAAATAAGGGCCAGGAAGGAATAGCTATAAATTTTTTATATATATATCTTTCTCCATACAGATACATAGGGCATGTCCGGGCAAACGTGCAGGCGTTGCCCGCAGCAGGCAGGATTTGCGCGTGGGCAGGGACGGGTTTCTATCGAGACGTGCGGGCGGTGGGAGCCCAGAGCCTCTCCCAAAGCCTTTTTTGCCACCCAGGGAAGGAAATAGCACATTTCCTACGGCTCCACTCGTGTGCTGGAAACGGTTGGGCCCAAAACAACTTAGGGAGCGCAATCCCTGGCGGCTGGCTGGCGTTACGCAGCTTCAAATACACGGCAGGTTATTTATAGTCCAGGCTGGGCTGATAATAAAGATGTTTATTAAGCGTTTGGCAGCCCTTAATACAAAAAAAACCCTCATCTATTCCAGCAGGCTTTTCAACGTAAAGCCCTTTCCCCTCCCTCCAACACTGGCTTTACTGTGGCGACCGGCAGAAGGAATTAAATTAATCCAGCAGCCTGCAGATTGATTACAAAGGAGTTAAATTGCAATCGCCCCATCGGCCGGAGCACGCTCGCGCAGCCTTGCGCATCCCTGCACGCCGGTTATCGGGCTGCGAATCATCCCTGGTCGCGCTAAATATTTCAGAGATGCACATTTGGAAATCAGGGGCTGGGCCAGATACTGTGTGCTGCGATGAATTAATTAAAAAGTTCCCTTAGGAAGGGATTTGGGATGAAATTTGGAATTACTGTGGGCTATCCACCGGTATTGGGCTGCCCCTCCGTAGGTAGACATACGCCACAGTTGGGTATCAATTGCTCTCAAAGCTTTTCCGCCGCGTTATCGTGAGCTCTGCCACAGGACTGGAATAATTTGTCTCCTTGACAGCAAAAGGACACGCCGCCGAGTGAAATAAATAGATGCTCTATTTAAAATGGCAGGAGATTTTCATGGGGTTGAAAATCTATTGCGCTGCACTAATGGGTTCTGCTTGGCTGCAGCCCCCGGTCGGCTGGCAGAGAAGACATCAAGTTTATTCCAAGAAGGAGAGGAGGGAAATAACAACAACAGAAAAAAAAAGAGCAGAAATATAACCCCCGGGGAGCAAACGGCAACGCAACCCACGTGTTTGCGATGGCCGGGCTGAAATGGCAGGCGTTGGGGACTGCAAACCAAACGTGGTACCATTAAAACATCCCTGAACCGCTCTGCTTTCCTCTGGGGAAGAAAATGATGCTGCCGCAGGATTTTAGGGGCTCGGTTTATTTAGTTTTTGCAAACTAGGTTGGTTTTTTTTTTTTGTTAGATGGGATAAATTTGGGCACGCTGGAAACAGTGACCTGAGGAGCCAGGAGGTTACTTCCAGCTGGCAAAGCTGCTCCAGTGGAAGGGAGAGGATGTAATGTGGGAACAGACTCGGCCCCTCGCTCAGGGGAGCCAAATCACGGATTTCCCCTCCTTTTCTGTAGCAATCGGGTGCTGCCTCAGTAAAAAAGATGAACTTTGAAACTTCCAGTTTGGTTTTCCTCCAGCTGGGCTCTGTCGGTGTCTCGCCTGGGGGGTGTTGTTACAGCAAGAAGCTGTCACAGAGCGGTGGCTCGGTGCCCGGTGGAGATCTCCCCCGTCCTAGCCAAAGCCTTGCATTTTGGGTATGGAACAAAGGATTTTTTTTAAACTCTTCCCATGTCTCACATGACGTGGGAAACCAGCGGTTCTCCCGGTGCGTCTCCCCTGTCTCCTGCTGTGGAGGCAGATGGGCAGAAGATGCTCTTGGGGTTTGGACCTGCTGTCCCCATGCTTGAAGCTGGGGACAGCTGCGGGTGAGGACACCTCAACGTTTGTTCTTTCTCTTCCTAAGACACATCTGCCATTGGGACAGGTCAGTACCTGACTCGCAGGGGGGTAAAACCCCACGGTGGGCTGTTAAAGAGCCCTCAAATCCCTCTGGAGCCTCCTTTTATTGTATGACACCGGGCTTTGCCGGGGCTGAGCACATTCCATCGGTGCCACCAGCATCCTCCACCCTGCAGGAGAAACACACAAGGAGAAATGTTTTCATTTGACATGGTTTTCACAACAGCCTCACGCATCAACATGTCCAAGGGGTGAGAAACCAAAGGGGTCACCTCGGGTATGACCCTTGGCACCCCCTGGGGCACCTCCGTCCCCATTCCCCAGTTCCCCAGGGGATGTGTTCAACATCGATCGCTCGGGAAACAAAATTCCCAGCGTGAAACTTCACAAAAAGTAAAATAATTCATGTAGCAATGAGCAGTGTGAGGGACTGAGGAGGGGCCGTACCCCTGCGGGTGTCAGTCCCTGGGCAAAGACCCATAGGAATTCAATTCTCCACCTCTCAGACACCACTGCTTTCCCAAAATACTCCTTTCCCGCTCTAAAACCGGGGCGCTGAGCGGCGGTGACGCAGTTTGCACCCACCTCGTTCCCTCCTGCGCCGGCAGGTGCTGCCCGTTCCTCCTAAAAGGTTTAATGCGAATTTTCTCCCCACCTGTTCCCGCATGAAAAATTTAAAGCTCCTATTTGCGTCCCCTCAGAAGGGCCCTTTCCCCCTCCCCGGGCTGTGTGTGTGTGGGGGGGGTGCAGCCGCCTTCCCCAAATATCGAGGGGGCCCCTCGAGCAAAGGGTTTCGGCAGGGAAGGGGGCGAGGGGCCGGGTCGGGGTGTGAGGAGAAGGGCTGAGGCAAGGCCGGAGGATGAGGTAGTGTAGAGGGGGGGAAGGCCGGGCCCCGCCATTCTCCCCTCCTCTCCCGCCTGGCTGCCGTAGGCCCGCGGCGCGGCGCTCGCCGGGCCACCCGCGGGCCGGCGCCAGGCCCCGGGGGCCGGCGGAGCCCCCGCTTGTACGGCCCCGGGTGGGCGATCCCCGCCGCGGCCCGCGTCCTCCCCTCAGCCGGCGCGGACTACAACTCCCATCGTGCCCCGGCGAACTACAGCTCCCGGCATGCTTTGCCGCACCCCGCCCTCGCAGGCCCCCCCGCCGCACTACAGCTCCCAGCAGGCAACGCGCCGGC
>VUYV01000505.1:137295-174353 GCA_008711295.1 Anarhynchus alexandrinus
TGTTGTCCCCCTCCCAGAACCTGTGGTGTCCCCCTCCCCTCAGAACCTGGTGCGTCCCCCCCCTAGAGCTTGTCGCCCCCCTCAAGCCTTGTTGGGTGGGTTTTGCCTTCAGCCCCATGGGGGGAGAAGAAGTGGGCTCGATTCCCCCCCGGGGGGGGGGGGTGGCCATGGCTGGGGTTCACCTCACCAGCCACCCTCAGTCCACGGAGAGCCCGCCAAGGAGCCACCACCGCCAGGTCCGAGCCAAGTTTCACCTTCTCTGGGTGTGGAAGGAGGGAAATGGAGTGACGGGGTTCACGGGTGATTCTTCTTCTGCGCGTCCAGCGCTCATCCCGCAGGAGATGTCGGTGAGGGGTTCGGTGGGGGGAGCGCACCCCAGAGATGGTGGTGTGGGGGGGGAGAGCCGCCGCTTCACGGCGTACCCACCGCCAATGTCGAGAGGGGCACGTGGGGACGACGACGACGGCGGGAGCGATATGGGGAATATTAACGAGCCCGCCAGCAACTTTATGGGATGGGAAGGGCCAAGTTGCCGCCGTCTCCCCCGTCCCGCTCCCCTTTTAAAAATGGCCCTGGTTTGATGAGGGGGGGGGATGTCAGCGTGCAACATCTGTAGCCTGAAAGCAGAGAGCGCAAGGTTGTGAGATGTAAGGCGGCGTTATTTTTTTCTGTCTATTTAAAATAGTGTATTCTATTCATTTTTATGAAAGGGGTGTTTTTTTTGATTATTTCTTTTTTTTTGGTGATTGCTTGAATACGTTGTTGTCGGCATCGTGGTTTTTCAGGGCAATGAAGTCCATCGCTGTATTGCGGGTTAATAATGCCAAAAAGGTGCTTAGCTTCAGTCCTTTATAAGAAACAGAGGAGCTTTGAAATATGGAAATGAAATAAATATTCATTATTAAAAAAATAGGGGTTGTACTGTGTTGGATTTTGGGGGGATTTTTCTCCTCTTTTTTTCCCCCTCCCTGCACATCGTGATGATAAGCTTTCAGGTTATGCCTTGTATTTCCGTAGACTGAATTTCATTCAAAAGGCATTCATTTAGTGCCGAATACTGTCAAATGTAGAAAAATGCACAGGTTGAGGGTTTTTTTTTCCCCTCTCCTGGACAAAGGCATCTTGTACTAACCAGAAAGAAACCCCAAGTGATTCTATTTATGTTTTAATCAAAATATGATTTAAGATGCAGTGGTGTGTTTATTCTCGCTGTTAAATAGCGATGGAGGAAGCTAGAGCTTTTCTTTTCCTTTTTTTTTTTTTTTAAGGAATGTGAATGATGGAAACATCTTTAGGGAAACATTTTGCTGGACTTGATTGCATCAACCACATTATTTCATGAAATGTTAACTGTGAAGTGGTTGTTGATTAGAACTCAAATTGAGGAGTGATGTTGAGCAATGTAAAGAAAAAGGAAATTAGTGCTAGGAGGCCAAATGCTTTTTTTTCCCAGTTCTTTTTTATTTTGAATTTTAACTGTTTCATGGATTCTCTTGACCCTTATGTCTGAGTATATTAAAAAAATGCCAGCCAACAACTATGGTCTGACTATTTATTCTTGCTAGATGTATGTAGTCATTCAAAGGACCGATAGCAGTTAGCAATGTATTTTTTTGGATGAAGTATGTATTAAATCTGATTAACTTTTGTTCTGGAAGTTACAAATATCATCTTACCTATTTATGCATCTTAACTTTTTTTGTGTTTTACCAAAGTAAATGTTTACGTTTTTCAGAAGGAATTTCTCTCCACAAAACGATGTGCTTATAGTGGCCTTTCATTTTAATGCAGTGTGCCAAGTATTTCAGATGTTGCTGTTCAGAGGTATGGGTTTGGGGTTGTTTTTTTTTTGTATACTCTTTGGTTGATTAAAATTCCTGGCTGTTAGGAAAGATGTGCTTTTCTGGAGTGGTAGATATATAACTCTTCTCTTTTGGAACAAAGGGATTGGAAGCAAAATGACTGTGTGCCATGGTGGTGTTTTGAATTCATTGAGTAATAGGAAATATTGCTGGGAGTGAGCAGCCTAACCGATACACCTGTATTGTGTCAAAATTAATGTGACATAACTATGGGATACGGTCATTGAGGGAGAACATATTGTAGAGGTCCTTTCTGATCTTAGGTGATATTCATCTGTCAGATTCGATGACAAGCCTGCATTGCAGTAGGTGAACTATTTAGAGATTTTTAAAACCCCTTTTTCCAGTTAAGTTTTTGTGCTCCCCTGTATCAGTTACCCACCACACGGATAATGAGGAAAACCAGGAGAGAAAGGTGATACTGCTCTTGGTGCTCCTGAAAACGTTTCTCGGGCAAGTGAAAATGCTTCGGAGAAACATTTCTGTGAAAGGCCTTCAGTACCTCAGCTGAAAGCATAATTAAAATGATAATTAAATCGAGTCTAAATTTAATTATCTGATCTGTCTAGAAGAGCTTGTGAACCTCGGTTTGGGCGCGTAGGTGCAAATGCAGCCACTTTGGGCAAGGGAAGCACGTGTTTAATCCAGGTTAGTGTTCACTTTGGGTAAGTTTTCAAAGGCGACCGCCGTGAGATTGGCACTGATCTCCTTTTCTGGGAAGCGGGACGTTCGCAGCTGGGATGGAGCTCCTGGGTCACCAAGTCCTACCCGCTGCGAAAGCCAGCAACCGCGGCATAAGCATAATTCAGTCTTGTTTTAAACCCAGGTGTTTTTCAGCTCCTGCCTGTGGCAGAGGAACATTGCAGACCTTTATCCTCTGGTAGTTAAAAACCTCCGTGTTCCCACCCAGGAACTCTCTGCCCATTTCCAGCTCTCAAGCGGTTGGTAGCAGCTGATGAGGCTGTCGAAAGGGAAATACAACTTTTATATCTTCCTTTCTGAGCTCACTCTTTCCTTCAGTCTGGATTATGATCTTCATTTGTCTTCAAGTCATGCCTTTTGGGCTTGATTGTATCTGCAGAGGCCCCTGATTTCCCTTTCCGCAGCACAAGTGCTCCGTGTACTTTCTGTTTCCTCTGTAATTCATAAAGTCTCTCCTTAAACCGCCGTGTTCTTAACTGTGCATTTCGGTCCCAAATTAGCTCCCCTCGCGCTCGCTGACGTGCGGCTGCACGGGGCTGCGCTCGGCTGGCTTTTCCTCGGGCGCCTGCGGCTGGTTGAGCGCCGTCTCCCCGCGCCGCCGAGGTGCTGGGGCTGACCCTTGTCACGAGGTGAGAGACGTGCGATGTCCTGCCAATCTCCTCCTCCCAGCGCTGGTACAACAGAGAAGTATTTGAAGCATCCCCTAGAGAACGGTGTTATTAGCCAGCGTGCTCGGGGAGGAGGGACTCTTGCATCGTTTTCAAAGTGCAAACGAGGTAATTTTTGTACAGCGCCGTCTTTGATTTATTTGCGGGTGAGATCGTGCGTCTGAGAAGAAGCCGGCCGCGAAGGAGAGGTTCGTAACTATTCACGTTGCTCTCGTGTCTTAACGTACCGTGATCTTTCTAATCAATTAGACTCAATTTTGCTGCTTAAAATCTGTAAGTCATCATGTTCAGTCCATAGAAATATTAGATCCAAAATGACTGAACGAGAAAAGTGTTCCCGTTGTGTTCTACGGCATTTTTCCAAACTATGTAAATAGTGTTTTTTTTCTGATTTCAAATGCGAATCGATTGGTCCCATCCGACGTTACTGGATTCTTGAATGCCGTCGTGCATCTCTTCAATAAATAGATGAAGATTTTTGTTTCGGTGACAATAAATAAAATCCACCCATCAATTTTTTCGCCTGTTGACGGTCTTTTACCTCTTTGAATTAAAAAATATTGGCTCTTAATCTGTCGCTTTTTAGAACTGGGAATAAATTTTCAAGAATTATTTCTGTGTGAGTCGACTACCTGCCAGTCAAATGGATGCTGTTCTCCAGAGGTATCCAAATTGCGTTACCTTCTTGTTGCTTCCACTCAGCTGAATCATTCTCTTCCTATGTTTGTGTTTAAAACATTTGTGTCACTAAATATGAGAGGAAAATGTCAGCAGCAGCGCTATGTTTATTTATGCAAATTCATGTAAACCCGATTTCTCGAGGAAGTAAGGATGATGTCATCTACCTGCCCACCAGGAATTCTGCGCTCCCTTTGGCACTTTGATCCCAATTTCAAAGGGCCATAGACGTAGAAGACAATCTAGCTTTATTTTTTTTTTTTTTAAAGTTTTGAGAAAGTTGACTGCTGGGCAGAGGGGAGAGAATAAAATTGGTGCTTCCAACCTGGGAACAGGGCTCGTAACAGTTCCCCTGGTTTTTCGAGGAGACAGCATCTCACTGGCTGGTCGGCTCACGTGCAGCTGGAGCACGTGTGGTCCTTTGCCCAGCCAGGAGATGGAGGCTGTGGGAGGGAGTTTGGGAGAAGTTTTGAGCAGGTGGGGAAGAGGCTGGAGGTATTTTGTGAGTGGCGGTTGATGGCCTTCACGTAAAAGAAGTTTTTCACTTTGAGGGTGGTGAGGCACTGGAAGAGGTTGCCCAGAGAGGTTGTTGAGGCCCCATCCCTGGAGGTGTTCAAGGCCAGGCTGGACGTGGCCTTGGGCAGCCTGGTCTGGTGGGAGGTGTCCCTGCCTATGGCAGGGGAGTTGGAACTTGATGATCTTCAAGGTCCTTTCCAACCTAAACCATTCTATGATTCTATGATATTCATGGCATAATACTTTATTTTTCAAAGAACTGTGTAGGTAATGAGGTTGTGTTGAGGGTGACGGAGANTTGGGCAGCCTGGTCTGGTGGGAGGTGTCCCTGCCTATGGCAGGGGAGTTGGAACTCGATGATCTTCAAGGTCCTTTCCAACCTAAACCATTCTATGATTCTATGATATTCATGGCATAATACTTTATTTTTCAAAGAACTGTGTAGGTAATGAGGTTGTGTTGAGGGTGACGGAGATGCATGGGTTTCCTCACAGTGTGAGTGTGACTTGAATAACTTTTTAAAAAGTTCCTCAGAGTTCTGTTTACTATGGATGTGCTGAAACCCCTGAGCACTGCAAAGGAATTTCAAGTGACTGTGCTTTCTCGGGGGGGAAAAAAATGCGTGCCTGTTGACGCTCTCCAGCAAACCTTTTAGGAGGTTATTGCCGTAGGATTTGTAAAAGTTGAAAAAAAAATGCATTCCTGTCCTGTGTTGGAGATGCTGTGTTGTATTTGGTTGTACTTTTCCCTGTCTTTCCTTCCTTTCCTTCAGTGAAACGGTCACCTGGAAAACTGGAAGGTGGGAAAATTAAAAGTCAGAGCAGAAAAATGGGCTTTATCGTAGCTTTCATGTGATAACTTTCTCAATAGGAAGATTAATGCTGAAGTGTGTTTGTAGGTTGAACTTTTTTGCCTTCCTTCTCTTAGCAAGGGTTAGAGATTTGGGAGGATTATTGAAGACAAGCTCAGACTATTTTATGAGAGAAAAAGCACTAAACTGGCAAGAAAAGACTAGATGCCATCGTGCCTGCTAGGCATGTCTAATTCTTTGATAAAATGGATAAAGATTGCAGACTGCAGCAAAAGTTAAAATAGACCATAACATCTCGGCTTCTGCAGGGTTTATTTTCTTGCTTCTAATTTGCCGTTGAACTTAATCAAAAAGATCTGGCTCTTTTATGGCATCAGACTCTTTAAGTTTATCTGCCAGGAATTAAAGCACAGTATTTGGGCTTTTGCTTTCTTTGGCGTTCGATTCCCAACTCTCTAAATTTGATAACGTGCGGATTTTATCATTTTGATGTTGGAAATACATCCTGAGGACTAGTGAGAAGTTTTGAGCACGGTCTGCTTTGTCCCCCTTTTCCTTTCAGTTCTTTATACTTGAATTTATGGGAGATGACAACTGGCTTTTTTAATCATAGAATCATAGAATGCTTTAGGTTGGAAAGGACCTTGAAGACCATCCAGTTCCAACCCCCCTGCCATAGGCAGGGACACCTCCCACCAGACCAGGCTGCCCAAGGCCACCTCCAGCCTGGCCTTGAACACCTCCAGGGATGGGGCCTCAACAACCTCTCGGGGCAACCTGTGCCAGTGCCTCACCACCCTCACAGTGAAAAACTTCTTCCTCATGTTCAATCTAAACCTGCCCTCTTCCAGTTTGAAGCCATTCCCCCTCGTCCTATCACTCCATGCCCCAGTAAAAAGTCCTTCCCCAGCTCTCCTGTAGGCCCCCTTTAGGGACTGGAAGGCCGCAATAAGATCTCCCCAGAGCCTTCTCTTCTCCAGGCTGAACAGCCCCAACTCTTTCAGCCTCTCCTCATAGGAGAGGTGCTTCAGCCCTCGGATCATCCTCGTGGCTCTCCTCTGGATGCGCTCCAGCAGGTCCATGTCCTTCTTCTGTTGGGGCCTCCAGAGCTGGAGGCAGTACTCCAGGTGGGGTCTCCCGAGAGTGGAGTAGAGGGGCAGAATCCCCTCCCTTGCCCTGCTGGCTACACTTCTTCAGATGCAGCCCAGGATGTGGTTGGCCTTCTGGGCTGCGATGGCACATTGCTGGCTCATGTTGAGCTTCTCGTCCATCAGCACCCCCAGGTCCTTCTCCTCAGGGCTGCTCTCCAGCCATTCCCCGCCCAGCCTGGATTTGTGCTTGGGTTTGCCCCGACCCAGATGTAGGACCTCGCACTTGGCCTTGTTGAGCTGCATGAAGTTGGCTTGGGCCCACCTCTCCAGCCTGTCCAGGTCCCTCTGGATGGCATCCCTCCCCTCCAGCGTGTCTACGTCACCAAACAGCTTGGTATCATCGGCAAACTTGCTGCGGGTGCACTCGACCCCACTGTCCATGTCTCCGACAAAGATGTTGAACAGTACAGGTCCCAGTACCGACCCCAAGGACAAGGAGGTTTCTGTGGTTATTCGTAACCAACTCCTAAGACTCTCCACAGTCCCAATAAATAAGTTTGATCCTTTTCAAGCAAGATTTTGGACTTAATGGCATTCTGTGAGTGCATATATATATATTGCTATATATTTATATGAAACACCTTGTTTTGTGTTATGGGCAAGACAAGAGTTGGAGTTGACCACTGGAAAACAACTCACTGAAATGTCCCATTGTCCCTAGATGGGTATGACTTGGCTTAACCTTTTTCTAGAGATACTTGGCCCTAACTGAAGGAAGTCTTCAAGCACGTTTGTTCTTCTCTTGCCATTTAGGTGGACAAAGTAAGATCACTCCTTATGCTTGCTGTTGATTTTTCAACCAAGATGAGCGCAGTGTCTATACGGACGTGTGAGCTCTAAGGACTTGTCCCCACTGAAAAGTGTTTTGAATTAAGCTTGTGAGCATTTGAAGTGCAATTACTTTGGAATGGGTCCCCGTATGAACGTTTATTCTGTAGTAGTTTATTCTGCAAATAATTTTCTTCAGTTTCCTGTGTATGTCATAACTTAATGAGACATTTAATGGCTTTTGCAAAAACTACGGCATTCCGTATATTTTTCAAGTTCAACGTTGTGTGGTATAGGCAGCAAGAATAAGGTTTCCAGTTGGCCTTGTGGTTGGTTGGAGGAGGTAATACGACTTGTCTACATGTGGCCTACTCTTGTCCTAGAGTGGCCAGTGCTGTATGCAGACTGAGGGTGGTCACTTGGCCACGATGGCCACCTCGATGCTCTCCCGTTGTTCATCCTTGTCTCTTACTGTGGTACAAGTGAGAGGTGAAACCAATGCACGGAAAATTGGTTAAAGCTCAAGTTTGCTCTTGATTTGACTTGCCTTCACAACAGAGTTTTTGAAGTCTTAAAACGCAGTGCCATAAATTTGAGAAATGGTTTCTTTTTCTTTATTGTGGCATCCGAATCCCAGCTGCTGAACTGGGCAGCTAGCTGATTCTTCTGAGTATGGACTGGTCTCATTTGGAAGCTCAAGAAAATATTTCTTTGCATAAGAATTTTTTCACTGTCTGTATATAACACACACACACAAATTGAAGTTGTAGAGAAGATACTTGGTTGGGGTTGGCTACTTCTTTTGTAGTAGATTTATGTTGTGGACTCAGTAGATAAATGTTCTATCACATCTGTTCTCGTCTGAGTTTCAGCTTTTCTTTCTTAATTCCTGGAGTTTGTTTTTATGTATGCGATTGTTAGCATTACCACCAAGAAATAATGTCTTAAGCTGCTTTAGGCTTTATAAAATGATGTTGGAGTGTTTTACGGCAGATCGATGTTATCTAGAGTTTTTGCTGGCTTGTGAATCAAAGCCCACAACTTCTGAAGAAAAGGCATAAAACCCTCAGAGTTCTCGGTTGCTTTTGGATTGCTGTTTAGCACAGTGTCCAGCACGAAGCATGTTGTCCTCTCCCTCTCTTCTACAACGCTACGGCGAAGGTGGTCCAAGAGATGACCCCTTTCCTTTCTGCCTGCCTCCACCACAGTGACCTGACGCTCTCTATACCATTAAGGCTGCTTCTGTCCAAGATTCTTGGAAGGTCTCTGAAGACCTCCCTGGGTTAAGCCTTGCAAGATCCTTGTACGTATGTATACTAGCTCTGTTTTCACCATGGAAAAATGGAGCCTGGAGGTTTCTTGCTGACGTTGCACAACAAGGTGTGCTACTTCTCCCCCTGCAGAGGCCGGGAGATGGATTTGATTTGCTTTGGGTGCTGTTGGGATGTGCTCAGATGCTGTGTCGGTGGCTTTCTGTATATACTTAGGAGAGAGTTCCTAGAGCTTAAGGCTTAATCAGACTGACCTCCTCAAAACCACAGATCCTTACATTTTCCCTGGAAAAGGACCCTAATGGCTGTTTATTTTGGGCTGTTTACCTTCTACCAGGATAGTCAGTCTTAGTTTGAAGATCTCAAGTCATCAAGAGTCTGCCACTTCTCTTGATATATTTTCAGCAGTTAATTACCTTCTCTGATTCAAAAAGTGAGGTCTAATTTGAGTTAGTTTCCTACTATTGCTTCTAAAACCCTTTTCATGGCTAAATTAAAAGTTCTTTTGATACCCCTTCGGAGGGAATTCGTAATTCCATAACCGAGTGGTCTTTCAGCTTTTATTTTGGGTAAGTTAAACACGTGGCATTGAGCTGGGAAGAGTTGGGCAGCTTCTGGCCTGGCGGTACCTCAGATTGTGTTTCAGGGTCTCTGGCTTTCAGATGTAGTTTCCTAGATGTTGTAGTACCTTGCATTTGGTTGTATTGAAATCTACTTCGGGTGGCCTTTGCAGTCCAAATTGCTGTGCCTGCTCAGCGTGTCCTCTTCATCTGTCAACCAGAGGAGCATTCACAAATCCTGTCCACGATTATATTAATTTCCAGACCTATAGCGGTTGTCTTGAATCGTACCGGGCTCCGTATCAAGCTCAGCAGAACCCAACTACAGCCAACTTTGTTGACGGCGATTTTCCACGGATGACTGCTTTCAGTCATCTGTCAGTTGGCCAACTCAAAATCCGTTTAGCGTGCTTTGTTGACATAGTAGAGTGGTAATTTTTTAATCAAGATGTGATGCTCAACGAAAGTTTGCCTGTTATATTGCAGCAGTTACCTTTATCAACCTGATTTTGAATCTCATCTAAGAATGAACTCAGCTTTGTTTGACAGGGCCTATTTTCCATAACATTGAATTGAGTGTCCTTAATTTTGTTCCTGTCCTTTTCAAGTCCAGCTCAAGTCTGATTCGCTTTTCCCTTATTTTGTGCAGAGCTGATGTCTGGCTAACTGATGGATAGTTATCACAGAATCACGGAATCATGGAATTTTCAGAGTTGGAAGGGACCTCTAGAGGTCATCTAGCCCAACTCCCCTGCCAAAGCAGGATTGCCCAGAGCACAGCACTCAGGACTGCATCCAGGCGGGGCTTCAAAGTCTCCAGAGAAGGGGACTCCCCCACCTCCCTGGGCAGCTCTGTCACCCGAACCGTAAGGAAGTTTTTTCCGTGTATTTGAACGGAACTTCCTATGTTCCAACTTGTGCCCGTTGCCCCTCGTCCTGTCACTGGGAACCACTGGAAAGAGTCTGGCTCCATCCTCCTTCAACCCACCCTTTAGATACTTGTACGCAGTAATAAGGTCTCCCCTCAGCCTTCTCTTCTCCAGGCTAAAGAGTCCCAGTGCTCTCAGCCTCTCCTCATACGGGAGATGCTCCAATCCCTCAGTCACCTTAGTTGCCCTACGCTGGAGTCTCTCCAGCAGTTCCCTGTCCCTCTTGAACTGGGGAGCCCAGAACTGGACCCAGTATTCCAGTTGTGGCCTCACCAGTGCAGAGTAGGGGGGAGAATGACCTCCCTCGACCTACTGGCCACACTCTTCCCTATGCAGCCCAGGATTCCGTTGGCCTTTTTGGTGACAAGGGCACATTGCTGGCTCATGGATAATTTACTATCTACCAGGACCCCCAGATCCTTCTCCTCAGAACTACTTCCCAGCAGGTCCACCCCTAACCTATACTGGTGCCCAGCATTCTTCTTCCCCAGGTGCAGGACCTTGCCCTTGCTTTTGTTGAACCTCATTAGGTTCTCCTCTGCCCAGCTCTCCAGCCTGTCCAGGTCACGCTGGATGGCAGCGCGGCCCTCTGGAGTGTCAGCCACCCCTCCCAGTTTGGTATCATCAGCTTTTCTTTCTTCCGATGTTGTCATGTTAGTAATGTTTGTCTTCCAGATTTTCTCCAAAATATTGCAAATGAAGCTTCGAGGTCTCAAAAATGGTGGAGGACTCTTTGAGGACTCTCGGGTTCAACAGCCTCATCCTCTGAGGTGTCTTCTCTTACTGACACACGGAGCTGGTAGAGAGCTGGGGAGACTGCCCAGTCCATTGCCCTCCTCGAGGCAAGATAAAGTGTCTCTAGAGCATCCCTGACTAATGTCTTTCTAATTTTTCCTTAAAACCTTCCAGTGCAGAAGGTACCCAGCCTACTTAGGTAGCTGGTAGTGGGTGATTAACCAATTTAGTGAAAAGCTTTTCCCGTATTTTATTTCTCCAGCCAATTAAGACACTTTGCTTCCCTCCAGAGGATGTGCAAAATAACCCATCCCCTTGTCTCCGTTGTCACTGATGGGGGCGTGTTACGTTCTCCTTCAGTTTTCTTTCCTCAAGGCAGAATGAGGTCCTTTAATCTCTTCTCATGGATCATATTGTTTCAAATCTCTTTATTATTTTTGCAGCTTTCCCCTGGACGCTGCTGTGTTTATTTCCCTCTCTACACGGACTCAGTGCTCTGTGGCCTTGTCAGCATTGTATGAAACGAAATAATGCTGTTTTCCACGTGGCACTCTATTAAAACAATCTGAATTACCTTTTTTTTTTCTTTGCAAATCCATTGTATTGTTGACTTATATTCTTTTGTGATCCAATATAGCCTCTAGGTTATTTTCTGTCGTCCATCAGCTTAGCTAGTTATTCTCCACCTGCGCAGCGGACGCTTGCGCTTGTCTTTATTGAGTTTCACCGGGCTGTTTTGGCTTGACACAATTTGATCTTGATGCAGCCGTGTTGTTTCATTTTTTTTTTTTTGCTTTATCCTGTAGTTGCTTTTATAGAGGTTGCTTAATAATTTTTCTAGTAGCTTCCCATTGATTGCAAGGGGAGTTAAATCCCTAATTTGCTTTAGAAGCTTTTCCAAACTCCGCTCTGTAGCGGTTTCCTTTTCGATCCCAAAAGCACTTTGAAACTTTGTGAGTGAATATAAGTGGATCATCTATATGCAAATTCCTTAATTTTTCCTCTGCTAAGTTATATTTGTGAAAAATCAACGTCTTAAGTGATGCCTATTTTCATTATGTTGATATTTCATTAAGATGATAACGAAAAAGTACAAACGTCATACAAGTTAAAATCAATTATTTAAATCAAGACATTTTGCAATCTTGATTGAATTACCAGACTTAGATATATTTAAATGCGAGTCTGTTCTTTTTCTCCCCCGTCAAGACTTCCAGTCCAGTGATTACCGCAGCTTTATTGGTTGTAATGAGGTCCAAAATAGTTACTTTGTGTTATAAATTGTCACCTACCATTTTGGGAAACTAATCCCCTGTAATTACTCTCTGCCTGAGAGTTTCTGTACCCCTCCTGTCTCCTCTGTAACCCCACATCTTTTTTCTCCCCCCTCTTTCTGTGCCCATGCAGTCACGTACCCTGCTCCCTGTCTTGATGCTTCCCAGAACCTCCTCCTGGGCTTCACCCATTAGATGGGCTTCACTCATTAGATGGGCTTCACTCATTAGATGGGCTTCACTCACTGCCGAGTCGCACTGGAAATTCAGTTCTTCTGCGGCGCTGATAACTGTCAATGGGGTGAGCCTTTTCTCCCCCTCTTTGTAGGGGTACGTTGCGGCCATCGCTTCCCTTTCATATCGGAACACCGTCGAACTAACGATTTTGAAGTCCAGTCACACACTCATCGCACCAGATTTCATTTTTTTTTCTTATTACCGGTCGGGATTTTATTTGTTCCTGCTTGTTATTCAGACTCCTTGCATCCATATATAGCAATAGAAAATTCATTTTCTTTATGGACGCTCTTGTCTGACTTTGAACCTCATTTGCCCTTCTAAATGTCCTTCTCTTGTGTTTAGCTTATTCCTTTCCTGGATGCATCAGCAGTTTCATCTGGGAAGGTGTCTTATTAGTTGGAAAGATGCTGGCTCTGCAATTCGTGAGCTCTCTGTTCCCTGCAATATCGTTCTATCACTCAAATCCAAATATTCTCATCAGTCCTGCGCCCTTGTTTAGTTCGACGACCTTTTTTTGTCTTCTCTCGCATCTGGTACTGGATGCACGTTTCAGCTCGGAGATCAACAAACCCGTGGATGTGCAATCAGACTGTGAACGGGGTCCTCACGGCGTTGGCATTTTGAGGCGCTCATTTGCAAGAGGCAGCAGTTTGCGATTTCGAACTCCCCCTGAGCTCTACGCTCAGCGAAAGCCGCTGTCTTGCGTAGAAGCACGATACCATTGACTAGCAGATCCCTGCCTGTTCGAGAGGCAGCTTCTACCAGATCCGGCTCGGTTTCTCTTGGCACACTCGACCCGTAGCGTGGGGAAGAAAAAGCCTGGCATGGCACCGTACGAAGCTTGCCAAACCTTGACGTAGACTTTCCTTTTCAGTTCTTTTCCAGGATCCCTGAAATCTTTTCTCATCTGCTTAGTTCCAGCTGACGCCGAGTTGCTGTTCCTGGTGTGCGTGGTTACTTCTTTTGACCAGAGCGAGTAGCCAATATTTGTGATTGTCTGTCGAAAGAGGAAATCGATGGCAGCCAGGTAGTTCTCGGAGGCAGTCGCGCTGAATCACAGCGCGTGTTTGCAGAGGCTGGTTTTTCCGAACGCAGTCTGAAGCACCCAGCAGGAGACCGTTTTCCTCGGTATTCCAAGGTCGTTTTTTCCTGCCAGCACTAAATACATGCGCGCCCGCACGCACACGTACGCGCCGAGGTTTTCTGTGACTTACACCGCGGGTGTTTCTCTGGCTGTCCTTGACTTTCTCGTGCTTTCCTGATGCTCTTCACTGAAATTTCTGGCTCTGCCAGTAGGCTCGACAGCGTGTGTATTCTCTCCTGTTCTCTGCGGTTTACATAGTTTCCCCTTCTACCAAAACAAAGCCTGATGCTCTGTGTTTGTGCTGAGCCCTTGGGAAGCTTTTTTTACTCCCATCTGTTTAGGCCGGTTTGTGGCCACCCTCGCTGGCTTTTATCCTTTTCCTCCAAAATTCCACGTAACACAATCATCTTCAATGGAGACTTTTTGGATGAATTCATAGTCTGGTTCAGCCTTGTGCTTTCACTTCAGGGGAGGTCTCTCTGCCAGAGAACCCGAATCTCCGACCTTTTTTTTTATTGTGGCTGGTATTTTGCGAGCGATGAATGATGACCTCATGGTCAGATCATGGGAGACCGGCAGGCATCCTGTTCTTTCCATGCCTGCAATTTCCCTCTAGGTCACAAACGGCATAATCAGTGCCTTGGTTTCCATTTGGAATAGAGCAAAAAGGGTTGGTAACGCCCGTACTTTCCAAGATAGATAAATGAAACACTGGGAGATCATAGAATCATAGAATGGTTTAGGTTGGAAAGGACCTTGAAGATCATCGAGTTCCAACCCCCCTGCCATGGGNTTTCTTTCTTCCGATGTTGTCATGTTAGTAATGTTTGTCTTCCAGATTTTCTCCAAAATATTGCAAATGAAGCTTCGAGGTCTCAAAAATGGTGGAGGACTCTTTGAGGACTCTCGGGTTCAACAGCCTCATCCTCTGAGGTGTNAGATCTCCCCGGAGCCTTCTCTTCTCCAGGCTGAACAGCCCCAACTCTTTCAGCCTCTCCTCATAGGAGAGGTGCTCCAGCCCTCGGATCATCCTCGTGGCTCTCCTCTGGACACGCTCCAGCAGGTCCATGTCCTTCTTCTGTTGGGGCCTCCAGAGCTGGATGCAGTACTCCAGGTGGGGTCTCAAGCCATGATGCCCTGATACCCACAGCGACAACTTCTCTGCTTCTCCAGCACCTGAAGGAATGAAAAGGTTGTTGACCCTGTGCTCGTGGTTGCCTGGTTGGGTTCCTCTGTTGTGCCCTATATGGAGTTTTTCCTTAAGTTTTATAAAGATTTGTAAACAGCACCAAATTATTCCGCTTACATAGAAATGGCTCTCTCAAAGTGCGTAACATCTGTGCTGCAGAGACTATTCTGGTGTCTTACTCATTTTGGTTTACAATTCAGGCTGGTGCCTTTGATCTGCGAAACTCTTGATTTGGATCTTATCTCCTTGTGAGACCTCTTTCCCCAGGACTGTGCTGGCAGTCAGGATTAGTGGGGTTTTACTTCGTTGACAATCTTGTTTTTAAATCTGCGAGGACTTCAGCAGAGTTTTCTCCCGGGGCAGGGGGCGCATTGATTCTGGAATATGTTTTTGCAGTGTTATCAGGATTTTCTGGCTATCGAGATAAGCTGTGGGGCTTACGGATCACAGAGTTTTCTTCCTATAGCGGCAACTGGAGGAAGTTGTAGGTGTCTTCAGCGGGTTTAGGTTTTATCTGGCCTTCCTACGATTTTACCTTTTTATTATTATTTCATACTTCTTGCTTTGTATGTGTGTTTACATTAACCAAAAGGTGGTGGGAAGAACGTTGGGGAAAACAATCCCTTATTCTTTGGCTTTTGGTTTCTGCCTGCTCTCCTGAGATGCTGGCAGGGTACCAGTAGCGTGGGCTGTCCTGAGGGAGGAGAAAACAGGGCCACATGGGCTCGCTTGGTTAAATTCTAGAAGCAGGACTTTGTCTTCAAAGTTCCTAAGTTGTTCTGATTTAAAAAGCAAATCGAATTGGAAAACCTTAAGGACCGACATGGCAACACACTTTTTCTGTATCTTGACAAGTTTCAAAACTGTTTCACTGTCAGAGTTCATAAATGTGCACTTTTGCAGGTGTCTCATCTGTGGGTCTGTAGAAGCGTGGGCTGTTCTGGAGTGAGGTCACTCATCTAGAAAGTTTGAATTAAGCCTGTTACTGTTACTTCTGGCTGTGGTACATCCGTAGGAAGAAAAACGTAAATCAGCAGCACCCAGTGGACATAAGATACTCATTTTCTTACTAGTGGCCATAGAACTTCTTGAGCAGTAACTGCTACCTGAAGAGCCAACCATAAATTCTTGTTGATGCTAAAACAATCTCGTTGATGATAAAAGGTGCGACGCCAAACTCCGAGATACTGCAGTGCAAAATAAACTCGAAGACAAAGGGACCCTTTGCTGCCATCTGCATCTACGTCTCAGCAGAATAAGAATCGTGATTGTATTTCGTGACTGCGAATTCCTGAAGCGCTGGCACCCAAATCCAGAAATCCTGACGCTGTTCTTTGAAGGCAAGAAGTTTTGTGTAGGTGTCTTGCAGTAATTTTAGCTCATTCCCTCGATACAGCACATACCCTCTCTGAACTAAGGCTCTTGCTTGCCTACCGATGTAAAATACATCGTGCTCTACAGGCTCTTCTGATAGCTGAGTATCAGGAGATGGTATTTTGATGACACAGCATTTAGACAACGGACTAAAACCATTTGAAGTACTTTGATGGCTTCTTTCTCGGACCATCTGAGCCACTTACAATCTGTAGTTAACATAACAGTGCTTTTAGAGGTAGAGAAGTGTCGTTTGCTCCAGTTTCCCATCTGTAAAGTGTGCATCAGATGGGCTGAGAGCCTGGTTTTGGCGCTGGTTTAGGCGGGTGCAAGTCCTCGGTGCTGCGAAAGATGTGGTTCCGCCCTCCCTCCTGTCGCACTCTCTAACGTACCTTGTGCAGAAGACATCGTTTCATGAGATACTTGGTGGAACCGATACACCAATACCTTCTGCTTGGAGCTGCCCGGTTATGTTTCCACCTGGTGTGAACTTGTACTTGGGAACATGTGGCCAAGGAGGTGGGAGGAAAGGTGAGACCGCATCTTCTGGTAACACCATGAGTTTATTGACTTTAATGACCTTAAGTTTGGCTTCAGGAACTGAAACAGCATCGTCAGGGTCTACTTTTACGACGTGTTTGAGGTATGGGGACGGGCCACCTTGCTACACCATCTGTGGTGCTTGTCTGACTGCGTGGTGAGCCGATTCAACGCACTGAGCTGGCAGGAAAATAACCTCCACGAAAACCTTGCAAATAACCTCCACGAAAACCTTGCAAATAACCTCCACGAAAACCTTGCAAATAACCAAGAAAAACCTTCTAAGCATAAATTGGTAGGGGAAGAATAAGCTCAGGGGTAATGTCTGGCATCTTCTGGGACTTCTAGCAGGACAACTCCTTATTTTTATTTTTTTAAAGCTAAAGCAATGCAGTGTTTCTTTTGCTGGCTCAAGCAGGTGGATACTGGGAGCTGACTCGATCTTCTTGTACTCTTAGGGATCTTGCCATTTAGTAAAGAGGGAGTGGAAAAAAATCCAGAGATTAAATTCGGTTAAAATACGTTCTCAAGACGGAACACGGATGCTTTGTTGGAGATGAGTAGTCTCTGCAAATCTTTTTATATTGAAATAATGTAATGGGAGTATCCATTTTAAGATTATTGGGGAGTATCCAGAGTCTATTTCTGGTGCCGAGAACGGAAATCTGTTTTAATTGGAGCGGCTTTCTGGGAGCCGTGTTTCCTGCCAGAGTGGCAACAGTGAGAATGGTCAGGAGCACGAGAGACGATAAAAGCCCCAGGCATTTTACAGCCGTTTCAAGTAGCCTGAGTACAGTAAGAAACAACAAAAATTGGGCAGCACCCGGGGAAAACAGAGACTCTGCGTAGGGGATTCGGGGACTATACTAAACATCGTCCAAAAATACCCGAATCGATGAGGACGTAGTTCCTGGGTTCACCTTTTGTATTTGTTTTATTGAATATCTCCTACTTAGAGAGGGGATAAAAATCCACTGCTGCCACAAATAGCACTTGAGATTTCTTTGTTACTTATGTGTAATTAACCCTGATGATTTCTTCCGGATTCAGTTCATTTCCGTTTTTGTAGGCAACACACAAGAGTGAAGGAAAAAAAAAAGCAATTAAAACTAGGAAACGAAGACAAAATGTTGTCAAGATAACCCAGGGAAGTTAGAGAGCTGGAAGCCTTTAAAAATAGTTTTTTGAAGATAACTCTATCCCTCTAATTTCAGAAGAAAAAAGCATGCAGGTACCTTATTTTTAAAACCAGTTCTGTTTTCCAGAATGCCTGGAAAACAGAGCTTAACCATTAAAAGTGCTGCTCCTTCAACATTCAGTCTGAGAAGTTTTTGTTTACAGGGATGATTTATTCCTGTTTGACAGCATGCCTGCAGTACACATTAATAACAAAACCTCCAAATTTTGTTCTCACGTACTAAAACGAAGAGGAAAATGAAAAGACTGTATTCCAAATTACATTTCGGATAATCTGAGACGATGGACATGAAAATATGTGTGCTGTAAACATATCTGTGTTGCCACGGCAGGAAAGACTGTGTGCTGTAATCTTCATTTTCATACCCTAATTATAGTTTGAGTCCTTCTAACATTTACCTCTAATTCTAAGTCTCTTTAACTTTGTTTGTGTTCAGAATGATTGCTCTGTCTCTAATGCATCTGACCAGAAGCGTCTGATTTTTATCTTAATGCTGATTTTCGCCTGGGTGACTTAAAGGCAACGATAGTGCAATATGTTCTTATTCTCTGAAACTGCAGCTGGTTGAAGTGTCGTGTATAGACTCGTTAGTGAAGTGATACAGCACCGAGTCACACATTCTTGGACTGAAAGCGTATTATGGTTTAGCAAAGGAGAAACTGAAATTTGCAGAGAATGCCCTAATTCTCTTTTTCTCTTCGGAAGCGGTGAATGCGCTGCATTTTCATGATATTTTACACATTTGATAGGAGAGTCAGTACAGTAAAATCTGTTTTAATGTGTGCTGTTGTGACAGATTTTTAGTACAAGCACATAGCAGTATGTTCTCTTTTTTTTTTGGAGGGGGGGGGGAACCCTTTTAGCAGAACAAGAAGGGAGTGATAAGATGGAGGTCCGTACTGCGATTTCATAGCAACTGCTGCTTGAAGGAAACCACTATCTGGTTTGAACCTTTTTTGCGGAAGTTGGATGCAACAAGAGATACAATAAAGCTATTTATCTAATAAGAGTTGTTTAAATAGGGTGTTTGGCTTAATGGTGTAATTTGCAGGACTTGGATTGCTGTGATTTTCTTCTCATAGAAATAACGATACGTGTTTGGACTTGCAGCGCTCCTGACGTGGTGGATTTCGGTGGCAGGTTGCCTGACGCGTGCTCTTCATCCCGGGCAGCGCTGGACTAGCGCCTTCATTAGCGCTGGGCGATTAGTTTTGAGGTTTGAGCTGGCAGGTGGTCACCAGGTAACTAGTTGGTCTTTGCAAAAGCGCACAAAATGGATGAGAACCCATCATTAAAGGTTAAAAACATCATAGAGTCATAGAATGGGTTGGGTGGGAAGGGACCTTTAAAGGCCATCTAGTCCGACCCCCTGCCATGAGGAGCGACATCTTCAACTAGACCAGGTTGCTCAGAGCCACGTACGACCCGGGCTGGAATGTTTCCAGGGTTGAGGCATCCACCACCTCTCTGGGCAACCTGGGCCAGTGTTTTATCATCTCACATCATGGTGTTTTTATGTGGATTTTCACTTCAAGTTCTTTAGTTTCTCCAAGCTTATGTCTCTTAAGAGCCACAGATGAGGAAAGTTGTGAAAATCCATGTTTTCAAAAGTTATTGTTTTCAACTTACCTATTTGGGATTCCGCCTTGTATACATAGGCATGCAATAAACACCTCCTAAAAATGTCTTCGCAGAAGAACATTGAGAGACGGCCAAACCTCAAATAATAAAGGAGTGCTTAAAGACTTGAACTCAGTCTTGTTAGAGCAGATCTACTTTGCAAGTTACAGTCAAGTTAATATCAAGTTAATATTAAGTTAATAATGCCGAAATAGGCTGCCAGTTTATTTCTTCACTAGGAAATTAAATCGGGTTGACTGTGCTCAAATTACTGTCTTCAAATTAAGTAGCTCGAAGGAGGGCAGCAGCACTGAGAAGTAACCGTCGTCCTGTGGTGTCCACAGACCCGGTGCTGTGCTAAAACCCTTGGGGGTGTATCAACAATTAAAAATCTTTAAATTGTGTCCCAGCAAACTGTGCCTTCTGAGGCATTTTAGTGCCAAGTGATGTTCTGATTAAGAAAATTGGCAATATGTTACCAAATAAAGATGACATTAATCACATTAAGAACAGCAGTTGGGTTTCAAACAGGTTATCGTGGTCAAAAGGATGGGGTTTTAGAAGGGTTTCAATGAACTCAAGGCCAGGTGGGACAGGGCTTTGAGCAACCTGCTCCAGTGGGAGATGTCCCTGCCCAGGGCAGGAGGGTTGGAACTAGATGGTCTTGAAGGTCCCTTCCAACCGAAACCGTTCTATGGTTCTGTGAACAAGCAGTGGATCCGACAGTATTTTTATTAGTGCTCTTGAAGTAGTGTCAACCAGTACTGTTTGTGAATGACGTGTCATAGAGAGGGGCAAAGCAATAAATCATGACCTGTTAAACGCGGGGAGCAGACGGACACCTCGGTGGAGTCTCTTGGTCTCCAACTGCCCAGCCTGGAGGGTCTCCACGTGGAAACCATTGGGGTCCTGCTAAGACGTGCTCATGGAGGGCAGGTGTCATCATACGAGGTGGTTCTGATTGCTTGGTGCATTGGGCTTGGCTCTTTTGTGTCTGATTTGAGCTATATTCAACCAGGAGAAGAAAACAGACGCAAAGCAACACTGCTGGAGGTAAGAGACGTGAGCCGTGCCGACGGAGCGAGGTGGAGGAAGCAGAGAGTTGTGTCATGAGTCGTAATGCTGAAAGGGATTAGAAGGTCAGTGGTGGGCAAAGCAGGTTGGTGTAAACACTAGGATCGATGCTGTAGCAAAAAAAGGAAAACACTTTTTAAATTTTTTTTAGGTTTATGAGCAGGAAAATATGTAGAAGAGAATAAATCTCATTTCTGTATTTGGCACTCGTGACTTTCGTACGGGAAGTTTGTGTATGATTTCCATTTCAATGTCTTGAAATAGCTCTCGGATAAGTTGTAGGGGAACAGAAGAAACACAAAAATAGTCTGAGGACTGGAAAAAACGCGGCACGGAGAAGTTTAGAGCTCGGTCTGTTTAGCTTATCCGAGAGAGCGCTTGACTGCAGTAGCACCACAGAGAGAAAATTCCAGGCGCTGAGTGTCCTCCTTTGCATCCGAGGAAGGCGTACCGAAAATCAGCGTTTTAAAGGGGAAACCGGGCAGTTCTGAGTTGAAGCCAGGCACGGCTTTTTTAGGGAGGTGGCCTGCCCACTTAATGGATGATCAAAAGCAAAAGAGCACTTTCCATCTCGAGAAATTCCCCTGTTCAATCACTTTTCTTTTAAAACTGTATATGCCAACACAGGGGATGTTCTCGCTGAGTATTAGGTTCGGTTTGTGGGTGATATTTAACGGCGTGTGGTAGGCAGGAGGGGAATTTCGGGGAAGCTGAAGCTGTGGTCTCTTCTTGGCCTTTAAATTGATGAAACTTATGAACGCATCTTTTCTGCCCGGGCAGAAGGAATTGCAGGAAGGCACCCGGTGCCGTTAACCTGCGGCCACGTTACGGGGGTTGTGTATGGAGGTGATGGCGTTTGCTAATTGAAATATTAGGTTTTACTTAACGGGCCAACCTCCTCATTAAAATTACTACCTCGTTCTAGTTAAAAATTTCCGTACGGGGTGGTACTCTGGTAAGGGCGGGTTTGGGTTACAGCTCAAATTACCTGCGAGCTGAAGACGAGCCCTAAAAATGTTGTAGGGCACGTGGTGACTATGGGAATGGGATTGTATTGCCGAGAGTGAAAGGTAAAAACCTTATCCTTATTATAACAGGGAATCTCTAAAAGCTGTAAAATCCACGTGGAAACCTGGGCTGTTCTGTAATTCGGGGATGCTCACAGGGCGATGGGGTGGTGGCTGGCGAGCTCAATTTAGGCTCGGTTGAGGGAGGGATTATCTGGAATGCAGCCACCTGTATAATTGCTATTTACAAACCGTCTGTAAACTTTCTTCCTCCCCAAAGCGATCTCATCCTGAGCGTTTCCCTCTGAGTGCTGTGCCTTCGGAAAAAATAATATAGAAAACTTTATAAAATGGAGTTTTAGTGCATGTCAGCACCGGCTAAAATGATGCAAGAAGAATACTGTAAGGCACGTGAGCAGCAAGACAAAGACTCTATTTAAATCCACGGGCTCCAGGTGACGTATTACAGTATCTGGATGTCTCCAGATGATCTGTTGCGGTCATTGAAGCCCGACTTCACCGAAGTACCGGTCGGACCATGTTCACAGCGGTTTTCAGAAAATATGCCACGTGCATTGATCAGTCTTTGTCTGCGTCTAAACGCCATTTCTGCCAGTTCTGCCTCGCCATCAAGACTGCTGGTTTGAGTGATATTTGAAGTGATCTAAGAATATTTTAGATGTATTGTCCGGGGATTCAGTGCTAAATAAATTATAGGAAAGATGAGATCCGAGCAAGCGGTTGGATAACATAAGCAAGACTAATGGTTTTTAACCTGTTTTCTGAACAGTGGGACATGATTGATCAAAGAAAAAAAAAAATTGGCTCAATGGCTTCTTTGTACCAAAACTTTCAAGAGCAGAAAATGAGCAGCGGAGGTAAGAGATTTAGGGCTTCGGGAAGAAGCTCTGTGATGAAAGAAACTGCGGTGGGAGGTTATGAAAGTACAGGTTGACAGTTCCCCATAGGGATCTGCTGTAGAAGACTTCGGACAGGCTAGTGTAGCCTGGATAGTTCCTTTTAATTTTTTCTTTTTTACTTTTTTTAAAATCAAAGGTCTTTATTGTGCTGTAAAGATTTGAATTTCTAGAAAGCTGTTCTCCTCCGCTTTCTGGGGTGGGGGGTAGGGGAAAGAGCTGAAGAGGTGGAAGGCTGATTGCCAACGGGAGGTGGCTGTGCTTGAGGAGCCTGGGAAGAAGGGCACGTGCAAATTTTCGTGTGCCGCCCTCACGGCCTCCAGGAAATAACGTTTCTTGCAATTCCTGCCCCCATGTACCCCTAAAGTAGGGATTTAGGAGTTTGTTTCCGTACTTGATTCTCAGGGGAAGAAATGTAGATCTTCCCAACGTTTCAGTGTCGCGTGCAGCAGCGGCAACCAGATGTGGTGGTCCGGTCGCGCCGATGCTCGTGAGGAGGAAAGTTGAGGCCAGGAAGAGGCAGGGGGAGCTCACGGATATAGTGGAGCTCCAAGTTCCGCTTCCTCAGTGGCATTTCAGCTGTGTACTTTTCGCATGGCTGAGACACACCTATTTCTTGGCATAAATGTGCCAAGAGGGTGACGTTTAAATAAGAATTTAAAAAAAAAATAATCATAGAATCATAGAATGGTTTAGGTTGGAAAGGACCTTGAAGATCATCGAGTTCCAACCCCCCTGCCATAGGCAGGGACACCTCCCACCAGACCAGGCTGCCCAAGGCCACGTCCAGCCTGGCCTTGAACACCTCCAGGGATGGGGCCTCAACAACCTCTCTGGGCAACCTGTGCCAGTGCCTCACCACCCTCAAAGTGAAAAACTTCTTCCTAATGTTCAATCTAAACCTGCCCTCTTCCAGTTTGAAGCCATTCCCCCTCGTCCTATCACTCCATGCCCCAGTAAAAAGTCCTTCCCCAGCTCTCCTGTAGCCCCTTTAGGGACTGGAAGGCCGCAATAAGATCTCCCCGGAGCCTTCTCTTCTCCAGGCTGAACAGCCCCAACTCTTTCAGCCTCTCCTCATAGGAGAGGTGCTCCAGCCCTTGGATCATCCTCATGGCTCTCCTCTGGACACGCTCCGGCAGGTCCATGTCCTTCTTATGTTGGGCTCATGTTTTGTTGTGGCAGCGCAAAGGCGGAGCGAGGAGCTGGAAGAATAGATCTGTGGTAGCTGGCGCGCTACCCTAAGCTGGGCTCGCGAGTGGAAGCTGATAAAGGCTGTGCTTGCACCAGATTAGCTGGGCTGTCCATCTGTTTGGAAGCAGATTATTGGGTTCATGGTTTGGCAGGAGTTCTTGTGTAGCTGAGGAAGACTACATGCAAAGAACGGGCCACCTGTGCTGGAAATACATGCGAGAAATCCCTTCTTTGTATGGTAGGTCCGAATTTGAGTGCGGGATCAGGCTGCCGCACACGCAGGAGTGTACTACATTAATTCTTGTGTAATGGGTCCCCATTTTACAGTGGAGGAACTACAGTCCTAAGAGGATAGTTAAGTATTCATCGGAAGATATATGCTCACGAATGTCACATTTCTTTCTTGAGATGCCTGGGGCATGTGTTTCCAGAGAATCTTTGCATCTTCATAGCACTTCATATATTCAATGCAAAGCTCTGTTGGCCACAGATGGGATTGTCAGATCTCAGCATCTAAATTGCAGATTTGGCCTTGAGTGTCCAGAAAACGAAGATTACACAATTAGTTAATCAGCTAGAAAGAGTTTTCAGTTGAGCATGACAGAGAGTCTCTATGGCAGAAGCTAGGGAGGACCAGTTCCTTGGGGCAGCGTTCGTCTTAATGCTCAATGGCAAGACCATACTTGTTGTTCCCGCAGTTTCTTGTCATCTGTACTATCTGTGTGCCATCCAACTTCTTTGACCGAGAGGATGAGAGTCCTGCAGGCAATGGCTTTATTCACTCTTCAGGTTAATTTTGTTCTTGAATGGATGAAGATAGGTGTCCTAGCCAAAAAAAAAAAAGCAAGTGTGAACGTGGCCTTGGGCAACCTGGTCTGGTGGGAGGTGTCCCTGCCTATGGCAGGGGGGTTGGAACTCGATGATCTTCAAGGTCCTTTCCAACCTAAACCATTCTATGATTCTATAAAATATTAGTTCTAAAGTATCATGTACTCTCAGTTCTGGAATTTCTCTTTTTGTTGTGTGGCTTTGCAATCGTAAGTGTATATTCACAGCAGGGTTTAATGAGCTGGAAATATGAAAAATGAGAAGTTATAATATGGAACTATGCAGATCGTTAGGACTTTAAATAGGAAACACAGCTCTAACAAATAGTCAGTGTGAGGTTGATACTGTTTGTGCAGAGTAACCGTGAGAAGGGACTCATGCGATTTGATGTTTCTTACTAGTTTATTTTATTTGATGTTGGAGGATGCCGAGATTGGAAAAATCCTGAATTCTGGGTACCAAAGAACGCGATGATGGGGAGTTGCAAAGACTGCGGGTGCTGAGCCTGTGGGGACGGAGTAGGGTGCCTGTTGCTGGCATGTGTAAAGGCCCTGAGTGGAGCAGTAGGAAGATGAAATATTCTGTGTTTAATTGTGCAAATTAACCTGTAAAAGTGGCAGTTTTCAGAGGTCTACAATTAGGCCAGTTAGTGCTGATTTTTATGAGCATATTTAAAACCACCTCTTTAATGTCTATTAACTTTGCCTCACCTTTTGGCCGACTCCTGTAACCAGATTTTGAACACAAAATACTCAGATAAGGTCTGGACCTTCGTAGTCTCAGAAGTGGCGGACCAGTTCCAGCTTCTCAGGGTTGAAGTCCTGCAAAATACATTCCAAGTCAGACGGCAAAGGTAGAAAAACTGTGCCTTGAACACCTAAATTTATTCAGGTTGCAATGTCACTGAAACTAAGCAATGGAAAGTGGAAGATAATTGAAGTTGTCCGTACCAGCTGCGTGTTTCGGATACATAATTTTATGCACAGTTATGAAGAATAGTCCTGTGTGTTTAATGCATTGAAAGACACATGTTCACTTTATCTAGCTGGAGAAATTTGTGTACAAAACTACTATACTTCATGGAAATGTCATACTTCGCAGTTAAATTTGCCGTTCCGCTTTCTGAAGTGTGTAAGAAGGAGACCTAAGATGATTTTCTGACTTTTCCTAGTCTAGTATCGGTTTTTTGCTATAGCCTCTACACGACGTTGTTCTTGATGGGCATCACAAAACAGAGGTGTTGCACTGACTAATCTAACATTGCTGGCTACGATGGGGTTTCATTTAGCTCAACCAAAATAGCGTAGCTGTGTATAAGAACGGTTTTATGCCAATGTTTTCCAGCTCTGGAGTCCCCAACAGAAGAAGGACATGGACCTGCTGGAGTGTGTCCAGAGGAGAGCCACGAGGATGATCCGAGGGCTGGAGCACCTCTCCTATGAGGAGAGGCTGAGAGAGTTGGGGCTGTTCAGCCTGGAGAAGAGAAGGCTCCGGGGAGATCTTATTGCGGCCTTCCAGTCCCTAAAGGGGCTCCAGGAGAGCTGGGGAGGGACTTTTTATTGGGGCATGGAGTGATAGGACGAGGGGGAATGGCTTCAAACTGGAAGAGGGCAGGTTTAGATTGAACATTAGGAAGAAGTTTTTCACTGTGAGGGTGGTGAGGCACTGGCACAGGTTGCCCCGAGAGGTTGTTGAGGCCCCATCCCTGGAGGTGTTCAAGGCCAGGCTGGAGGTGGCCTTGGGCAACCTGGTCTGGTGGGAGGTGTCCCTGCCCACGGCAGGGGGGTTGGAACTGGATGGTCTTCAAGGTCCTTTCCAACCTAAACCATTCTATGATTCTATGATTCTGTGTTTTAGACAGTATCTATAAATCTGTCTTTAACCGGTTTAAATCTGTCTTTTGAACTTAACTGTTTGTATATGCTCAAATACACGCACACACCAACTTTTGGGGATGGCCTTAGAGTTACATAGATGTGTGTATATATATATGTGTGTGTGTGTATATATATATAAAAAAGATTAGACATTAAAAAGATCTTTTGCTTCTTAGAAAAGTAACATTCACACCTGCAATTTATAAGGGGGGAGCTACAATTTGGGTAGAAGTTTCACAAATGAAAATCTCTTCCCCGTTTTGAAGAAACCTTTGTATTGAGTAGTCGGCATACGAAGGAAACCAGAAATAAATAGTGGAAAATACCGTCCCAGGAGGTGAGCGTTGCTGTTGCTTATGTTTTGTGGTTTGCAAATATTCTTTTGTAGTGTGAGAATAGCGATGCATCTCTGATCAAAGAAGCAAGAAAAATGCATGGCTGTTGAAAGAAGCTGGGTTTAAGCCCCTGACCAGGTACCGGTCTCTCTTCTGCCTCTGGCTAAGCTTGGACCTGAAAAATGGGCCGTCTTCACTTCATCTCGCTCTTTACTGTCCATCACATGTTGGCCATCCTGTGGCCGTATGGATCAGAGATGATGGATACGAAACACGGTCTCATGTTGCTGAAGTTCTAGTGGGAGGTGTCCCTGCCTATGGCGGGGGGGTTGGAACTCAATGATCTTCAAGGTCCTTTCCAACCTAAACCATTCTATGATTCTATGAAGTTGGTTTAGTTGATTGAGATAATGTTTTAAAATACGCTGAAAAGCGCCTGCCTAGAAATAAATACAAATGTGCTCATTCAATGCCAATTTAGGAGGTTGTTTTTTGAAAAAATCTTTCAAGAACAAAGATCATTTAAACCAATTTGTGAAAAAATGGGAATAACGATGTGCAAATTGTTATCACTTGCAACCACTCTTTCACTCCAAGTGGCAGTTTTAATTTTAATCTTTTATAAACCACTTGATTGTTGAATATTGCGAAGAAATGTAAGCCCCTTGGAAGAAATCAAAAAGAATCCTACTATTGAGTTAATTAGGTACAAATTTGAGTGGGTTTTTTTTAATAAAGATTAAATGATCTATTCAACTATTTCAGGCTCTACTTGAGATATACACACCTGTGTCTAGCTTGCGGAGGATTTTCCTCATTAATTAAGAGCACTTTCCTTGTGTTATTACTTAATTGGGTGTCACAGGGAACCTGATGAGACAATGAAACGGTCTTAATTGCATACAAACTAAATGCATGATACTTCACGTACTGGAGTGTTCGGTGCCATGACCCCCAGCTAGTTATCATCTACTAATAACGATAGTAATTGCTCAGTAAGAAAATGTAGCCTACTTGATTCAGTATAGCGTTAATTAAGCACTTTTCTTTCCTGTAGTCAACTTTCTCCATTTATCACACTCAGTTTAGAAGTTTTTCAAGTTCAGCAACATAGGGGTTTAAAATGGCTAAATAAATTTCCCTGTTAAGCTTCCAAAGGAGTTTCCCTGCAGTTCCAAACGGGTAACTGCAAAGGTAAAATATTATCTTTAACTTTTAAAAACGATAGGCAAAACTTGCTTTTGGTGAGCGTGCACATGTGTGGGTGCGGGCAGTGGGCGCCGGGGGCTGGCGCGGAAGCCGCCTGCCCCGGTGGGGCGCAGGGAATGATGCTCGACTCAAAAGATGCGCTCGGCACCTCTGCCTTTCAGCTGTCTGGCCACGTATTTCTTGTCCCCCCTATCTAAACCATATCTATTTGTATTCTTTTTTGCTGGAAAAAAAGCAGAAAGTTTTTCATACGCTTCTGGGATTAATTGCTATTCTGCTTCTTTAGCCTCTTCCATTTATTTTTTTTTTTTTTTCCTTGTTTGGGAAGGTGGAAACGAGAGTAAAAGAAGGAAGAAACTTCCCCGTGTCATGTCTCTCTCTGCTCATCTTTCCCAAGCAGCAGGTAGATGTGTCAACGACATGAATTATGGATGTAACTGTTGTAGCCTGCAGAGTGCTGAATATCTGCAGTGGAGTTCACCAGTTTTATTCAGCTCTAGACAGTGGAGCTACCTATGGGATTGGAAAAAAACCCCAAACCTTCATCTTTTCAGTCCTCATTCAGCCCCAGTAACTAGATTCTTCCTTTTTCCCCACCCGTTTTCTCCTCTCTCCTTAAACAAGTCTGCCTGAAAACCTTGCAGAAACTTTTGGGCTAACACTCTATGCTTGTTTGCTACTTTCCAGTAGTTTAGAAGCTCTGCTTGGGAAGTTAGTCCTGAATAATATAATTTAAAACTTCTCAAGAAGAAGCTGAAGAGCGTCCAAACCCTTTCATTGTGGAAAAGTCTCCTGTTCAATAGGGTATTACAATATAAAAAACTGTTGTTGGAGGCATAGTTATGTTTTTCTCTCTTGGAAATGAACTCTTTTGCAGTCTGCTAAGGTGTTTTTTAGATTTAGGATGAAGAGAGTCTGCATCAAGACAAAGGAAAGACAAGAGCAGGGATCTAGACATGGACTGTGCGTGACACAGGAGCTGACTTCTTGTATGGCTTCGAGCAGGACCTGTAGCTCGACTGGATATTTGTTTTTCATATCCCTGAAATGGAATGATCGGTATTTCCCTTGCAAGGCTGTTTTTAGTCGTCTTGGATAAAACCTTTGCAGGGATCAATTGTATAGAAGAAAAGTCCATGTGGCTCTGGATTTTGGCACTGGTGCCGCTTAAAAGTAACGGTGAGAACTGAAGAACTGATTTTTATAATGCGCTAAAGTCCTCGAGTGCCTTAGGTAGTAAGTACAAGGACAAGTAAGAAGTGGCAGTGAACGTACGTCTTGTAGCTTCTTGATTTTTCTTCTTCGGATTTATGTTAATTCCAGCAATCACCATCAAAGGAATTCGATAGTGGGAGGATTTGAATAGATTCTTTTTTTTTCATTCTGTTTGTTGTTGTTACACCCTGTTTAATTTTTCCTGTTGTATTTCTGCATATAGGCACTGTGCACATGACTGCATTCCTGGGGGGGGGGAAGGGTGGCAGAGTTGGGTTTTAGCATTTACCGCCCTATTTCAAATAGTTTTTGCCTTCCTTGTATAGTTTTCCTTATGGAATAATTTGGATTCTGAGACTACTCAGTATCTGGCACATTTAGGCTATGTATATATATACACATGCCTCGTTTTACGTGCCCAATCTTATGTTGAAATAGGAGGAGTTTTAAAGCAGTTGCTAAAAAAACCCGCGTTGTTAGTGTCATGCTTATTTCCTAGTCAAGATAAATGGGAAAGTGCTAGAAAATAGGAAACTGCTGTCTGCCCTGAGAAGTTATCTGTGTTGCCTTAAGAACAGTGCTGAGGAGAGGGATTTGGGGGTGTTGGTGGGTGAGAAGCTCCCCATGAGCCGGCAATGTGCGCTGGCAGCCCAGCGAGCCCCCGGCATCCCGGGCTGCATCCCCCGCAGTGTGGCCAGCAGGGCGAGGGGGGGATTGTGCCCCTCTGCTGTGCTCTGCTCTGCTCTGGGGAGACCCCCCTGCAGTGCTGCCTCCAGCTCGGGGGGTCCCAACAGCAGAGACATGGATCTGGTGGAGCGGGGCCAGAGGAGGCCCCGGAGATGCTGCGAGGGCTGGAGCCCCTCTGCTGGGAGGACAGGCTGGGAGAGTTGGGGGGGTTCAGCCTGGAGAAGGGAAGGCTCTGGGGAGACCTCCGAGCCCCTTCCAGTCCCTAAAGGGGCTCCAGGAGAGCTGGGAGGGACTTTTTACAGGGACATGTAGTGATAGGACAAGGGGGAGTGGCTTCAAACTGGAAGAAGGGAGATTGAGATGAGATCTGAGGAAGAAATTGTTGCCTGTGAGGGTGGTGAGCCCCTGGCGCAGGTTGCCCCGAGAAGCTGTGGCCGCCCCATCCCTGGAGGTGTTCAAGGCCAGGTTGGCCGGGGCTTGGAGCAACCTGGGCTGGTGGGAGGTGTCCCTGCCCAGGGCAGGGGGGTTGGAACTAGATGATCTTCAAGGTCCCTTCCAACCTAAACTGTTCTGTGATTCTATGATTCTACGCCCACGTCTGTCTGTATTTTGATGTATTCCTAGAAAGTACCGATTGCTGGGGTAGGATCCTTGGGCTGATCTCTCTGCTCTCCGTGGGTTTGCCTGTGCGGGCACGGCTTGATATTTGGAATTTCTGAATGAGGGTGAGGCAGTAAGCTGAAGTTACGAGAAGATGTAATTGTGGGGGACAAAAGCAAGAAGTCTCGCTGCAGTATCTCCTCTCTTCCATCCCACGTGGCCCTTTCCACTACTGCCGGCACAGGGGTGGGATTTACAAAACTCCTTAAGGTTTGCTGCAGCCACAGACCTTCCTCTTCATCCCCTCTCCGGGCTGCAGTCGGGAGCGACGCTGCTCTTGCAGGCAGAGGAGAAGTTATTCCTCTTCCTGGCGAAATACATCAAAGATGAAAAATGATTGTGCAAATACTGAAGTAATAACCTTGTCAGGGAAGCTCGACTGCTTCTATTTTTAGGATTATTGTATTTTATATGAGATAGGGCTGCAGTAGCCATAATGCTTTTTAAATATTGAATTTCTCTGAAAATTTCCTATTTATTTGGCAGAGCAGGTCTTGGAGTCTTCTCTGCTGGGAGAGGAGATGATTATTTTTTGCCTGTCTTCCTTTACCTACTTTTATAGATGCGTTCTGTATATCAGAGCTTGCTATTTTGTCATCCTCTTCATCTTTCCTTCAGAATCAGATGCGCCTTCATTTGCTTCTGGAGAGAGATTAGTTTTCCTGTTAAATTAAGAAAATGATGGAGTTTGTGCTAAAACCTCTGTTTCCATTGTGTTGAGGTGCTGACTTTAACGTGAACAAGTGTTAGAAAATCAGACCAAGTTTCCTATAACTTTTAGGCTTGCTTCGCTGCACCCCGTGTTTATTTTACGCCCGTAATTGTGTCATTCCTGGGCGTAACTGCAATATTTGTGGCTTAACGAAGCAGTTGGTTTGTGATGTGCAGGAATTTCCTTGGGCGAGTGCTGCTGAATCTTCAGTTTTGTATTGAATCCTCTTGGTTTGTATTTAAAAAAAACACCCCCAAACCCCCCCAAAATTAATTTGTTGTATGTTGAAAATAACCTGTGCCAATGTGAGCTGACTGATGGAGCGCTGTCTTCTGCGGATGCACTGCTCCATTTCACCCATTTCGTCCCAGAGCTTTCCCAGTCTGCAAAGGAGTCGCGTAGGTACAATGAAACAGTAAGAGCTTTGCCTGGGAAAGCTGGCAGCGCACCTATTTACTAACGTGATAGATTAATGTGAATCAAGTTGAGTTTATTGCTGGTTTTTAATTGTATTTAAGGCAAGGATCCCAGATTGCTGATTTAAAACATTTGGTTGTAAACTTGGTTTTTTTCCCTTTTGTGCTTCTGTTTTCCTAAAAGGCGTTTGTACTCCCTGCTTGGCACAACCCTTCAAGTACTAGTCGTAAATTGTTGCCTTTTCATTAAAATTAGAACTCCTTTATTTTGGCCATTGCTTCTGCACACACTTACTTAAACAATGATGTGTAATTAGTAATTTGAGAGTCTTTGTTTAATCTTTTATTATGTAGGAAACAGAGAATGATACGTTTCAGTGCTGATGTGTGCTAGTAACTAATGTCAAACTTCCCTTGGAAACTGGAATTCAGTTTAATACAGCGTGGGACGCACAAGTGTTTACGTTAATGGAGCTGCTTTCCGTTTGAAAACTTATTAATAGAGCTACTTTCCTGTGAAAAACAACAGACCTCTCTCAAAATGGGCTGCGATGTAACCAGCAGGTTGTGAATGGACAGGGTGGTTTCTGGGCATCATAAAGTAGAGTTTCACAGTGTTTGTGTGGTCCTGTCCCCCTCCTGCCCTGCCTCGTCCCCACTGGCAAGGAAAGATCATAGAATCATAGAATGGTTTAGGTTAGAAAGGACCTTGAAGATCATCGAGTTCCAACCCCCCTGCCATAGGCAGGGACACCTCCCACCAGACCAGGCTGCCCAAGGCCACCTCCAGCCTGGCCTTGAACACCTCCAGGGATGGGGCCTCAACAACCTCTCTGGGCAACCTGTGCCAGTGCCTCACCACCCTCAAAGGGAAAAACTTCTTCCTAATGTTCAATCTAAACCTGCCCTCTTCCAGTTTGAAGCCATTCCCCCTCGTCCTATCACTCCATGCCCCAGTAAAAAGTCCTTCCCCAGCTCTCCTGTAGCCCCTTTAGGGACTGGAAGGCCGCAATAAGATCTCCCCGGAGCCTTCTCTTCTCCAGGCTGAACAGCCCCAACTCTTTGAGCCTCTCCTCATAGGAGAGGTGCTCCAGCCCTCGGATCATCCTCGTGGCTCTCCTCTGGACACGCTTCAGCAGGTCCATGTCCTTCTTCTGTTGGGGCCTTCAGAGCTGGATGCAGTACTCCAGGTGGGGTCTCCCGAGAGTGGAGTAGAGGGGCAGAATCCCCTCCCTCGCCCTGCTGGCCACACTTCTTTTGATGCAGCCCAGGATGTGGTTGGCCTTCTGGGCTGCGATCGCACATTGCTGGCTCATGTTGAGCTTCTCGTCAATCAGCACCCCCAGGTCCTTCTCCTCAGGGCTGCTCTCCAGCCATTCCCCACCCAGCCTGGATTTGTGCTTGGGATTGCCCCCACCCAGGTGTAAGACCTTGCACTTGGCCTTGTTGAACTGCGTGAGGTTGGCTCTGTCCTCTGACCGTTCCGTGGCGCATCCCTGCGCTCGCTGCTTCACCCGCTGTAGTTCTGCACAACGCATCCAGGTGGGAGACGATTGGTACTGGTGAGGAGAGCTGTCCCGGGCTTTGCGTAAGAAGATCCTGTAGGAAAGCAGAACCAGGACCTGGCACAGATATCCAACTGTTTGGCATCCTCCGGTGCTGTAGAATAAGGCTTCTCTCTTCATCGTTAGGCAGATAATATCTTCAACGCTTTTGGACTGTTTTAAACTAAAGGGCACATAAAAACGTGAACCTGTCTCATCTTGTTTGGTGTAGAAGATAAACATCAAACTCACTCAAATGAAAGATGTGCTTTTTTTTTTCCCCTTCTTTTTCTCCTCAGTTGTGCGAGTGCTCTCTTTGCGCTTTGATTTTGCATCCCCGAATGTGTCTGTACCCACTTTAAGGTGTTTATAACGGGCTGTGCGAGCGGAGAGCTGAGCAGGGCAGCAGTAGGACTGAGGTCAAGAATACACGGCGGCGTGAAAGCCCCGCGCTTTGTCGGAAGGTGAGGATTTTTCCTACGCAGCAGCAATAACGGCAACCGCGGAAGGCAAACTGGTCGTGCGCCGTTCCGCTTTATTGACACCAGCGATTCCTGGGAGTATACGCTGCGGAGCAAAAGCAATTTCAGCATCTGTTTGAAACGCAGCGTACAGATCTGTTTGTCGTGTGATCCGTCTAACCGTCAAAACCCCAGCCGGTGAATTTGTCTAGGTTGATGGCTTGTTTCCTCTGTGGAGAGGCGCTTCAAAGCCCACCCTACAAGTGGTTGACATTCTTCTTCACAGAGCCGTGGTTGTTCCAGGAGATCCGTTAATGCGATGCTGCTTACAAGTTCTTCGGGAGTTTAAGGGTCCGATTCTCTCATTTACGCCAGCGTGGAACCAGATAGGAATGGTAATGACTTGAGCTTTTGTAGTCTGGGTACACATCCAAAAAAATAATTAATTTGTGGAAATTAAGGTCAGAAAGGAATATTAGATCATCTGTGCTAATTACGAGTAAATTAGATGGCACAAATTCCAGTAGTAAACTAAATACACACTTTCAGTCCTTATGGCCTAAACTCTGTCACAAGTAAACGATGGGAGAGAAGAAAGTATTAATTGTGGAGTCTGAAGGAGGCTGAAAGAGCTGGGGCTGTTCAGCCTGGAGAAGAGAAGGCTCTGGGGAGATCTTCTTGCGGCCTTCCAGTCCCTAAAGGGGGCCTACAGGAGAGCTGGGGAAGGACTTTTTACTGGGGCATGGAGTGATAGGACGAGGGGGAATGGCTTCAAACTGGAATAGGGCAAGTTTAGATTGAACATTAGGAAGAAGTTTTTCCCTTTGAGGGTGGTGAGGCACTGGCACAGGTTGCCCAGAGAGGTTGTTGAGGCCCCATCCCTGGAGGTGTTCAAGGCCAGGCTGGACGTGGCCTTGGGCAGCCTGGGCTGGTGGGAGGTGTCCCTGCCTATGGCAGGGGGTTTGGAACTCGATGATCTTCAAGGTCCTTTCCAACCTAAACCATTCTATGATTCTATGAGTCTCCTTTGATGGGACATTGCTGACGGTTCACTTGAGAACAGTTCATGCAGCAGAAGAAGAGGGAAGGGGATTCCTTCCTGGACTTAAATCTGATACTTGGACTGATCCTGAGCATGTCGGGCACGGTGCTCTGGGGTCCCTGAGGAGAGGCTACCGCAGAGGTCACCCCACAACGCTGTTGCTCTGTCATCTTTGTCTGTCTTTTAGGTAGCTGCAGGCTGGGGTTAGATTGTCCTTAGCCTCCTCTTGGCCAGATGAAACAAGCCTGGCTTCCTCAACTCCTTTTCCTCAGCCCTGTGCTGGACGCCCCGATCACCTTGGTAGCTCTCTGCTGGGTTTTCGTTGGTTTGTTTAACATCGTTCTTGGACAACGGTGTCCACCACCTGCCAGCTGTTGCCTCACCAATGCCAAGTTGGGGACAGTAATGACTTCTCTTGACCTGCTAGCCACATTCCTCCTAATGTAGCTCACTGTGGGGTTTGCTTTATTAGAGTTGAGTGCACGTGGCTGGCACGTGTTCATCTTGATATCTGCTGAAACACAGCCCTTTCAGCAGGGTTGCTGCTGGGCTGGTACAATCCCAGCCTGTCCTGATTTAACGGTTATTCTGCTGGAGCTGTGCAACTTCATACTTCTCCTTGTTGAACTTTGAGATTTCTGTTGGCCCGGTCCTCAAATTTCTTGGGATCTCTTTCAGTTTAAGCTCTACTGGTCATGTTTAAGCTCATACTGGTCTTATTGTGGCCTTCCAGTACCTGAAGAGGGCCTACAGGAGAGCTGGGGAAGGACTTTTTACTAGGGCATGGAGTGATAGGACGAGGGGGAATGGCTTCAAACTGGAAGAGGTCAGGTTTAGATTGAACATTAGGAAGAAGTTTTTCATTTTGAGGGTGGTGAGGCACTGGCCCAGGTTGCCCAGAGAGGTTGTTGAGGCCCCATCCCTGGAGGTGTTCAAGGCCAGGCTGGAGGTGGCCTTGGGCAGCCTGGTCTTAGTGGGAGGTGTCCCTGCCTATGGCAGGGGGGTTGGAACTCGATGATCTTCAAGGTCCTTTCCAACCTAAACCATTCTATGATTCTATGTCTGCAAGCCTGCTAAAGGAAGGGGGGTGGTGGCGTTCAAATAATTGAAGTTTTTGGACATCACTAGCCCAAGTGTCAACCCCTGGCCACCAACTGGATGTTGAGCCATTATTACTGTCCTTTGGGCACAGTGGTCCAGGTTGTTTTAGAGCCATTTACACACATATCTTTGATGGTAACGATTGCCTTAATATGTAGCTGCAAGGTTTTTATGGTTATGTTCAGAGTCTCCAAAAAAACCCCCCAGAAATGTAAAATAAGCCGACTTGGATGTACAGGTTCCAAGATCAGGAGCGACTGACATAATCACCCGGTTGTAACTGGAAATTGGCTGGAAAACTCTTGCAAAGCTTGGAATGGAGCATTTTGGAAACGCTTAATGTAAAGACACAAAGCAATGGTCAGCCCATTGTTATTCCTAATAAATGTTCACAGTGTTTAATTGCTCTCCCTCTCCTTTTTAAGGAAGTCCCAGAAAAGTGGAGAAAATGACTTCTGGCAGGTTTGAAACAAGGGGAGGCTTCGCAGGAGCTGTCTTTCGGGCAGGAGAACTGCAGGAAAGGAGCTTTGACTTGCGCTGACCGGGGTGGAGTGACAGGGCAGAGCCTGATGCTAGATAAATAGTGGGTGGGAAGCGGGATAAGGTCTGAAGCTGGCAACTACAGAAGGGTTGGGAAAGCCAGGGAGGAAACGAGAGCGGTTCCGAGATGAGTGAGGAACCGTGTGGGGCCCCTCTTTCCAGGGAGAAGGCAGACAGCTGCCAGTGCTTTCCACCAAGCCAAATTTCCTGCCCAAAGAGAGGAAGCACAGATGCAGGAGGATGAAGAGGAGATGGGACGAAGGTACGTGCTTTCACCCTTCTGCCTCCTGCATCCTCCTGGGGAGGGTAGCAGAGTCCAAGGTTCGTTAAATCTTGACAGGTCCTTCTGATGTACACTTGGAAAGCTCTTCTGTCTTGCTCGCCCTTTTATCTACTGCGTCTTCAGATGCTTACATTTTATCTACTTCTGAACTTTATAGAACTCTAGAAAGCCTTTCAGCCCAATTTAATTTGGAATAAAAGAAAAAAAAAAAAGCATGGTTTGATTTCAGACCAAGTCAGCCAGGCAACGGTTAGAAAAGTATAATTAGACTTGTAATTGGAATGCGTCTTTGACAATTAGTTTTTGTAAATGCATATAATTTAGTCCAAAGTAAAGGGTCAGGAGGAACTTGCAGTGAAAGAGGTTAAGGAATAGCATGTAGAATTTCTAGGCCTTTTGATGGTAGTGTCTGACGCAGCTGGAGATGAGCATATCCGTCTTCTCAACGACAACAAAAATCCGACCTCCAGAAACCTGTAGGTGAGTCAGGGCTTCTGCTCTGACTTGCTCTCCCAGTGTTCATTCCAAGAACAGCCTTAACAAATCCATGGGATGATCCGAGGGCTGGAGCACCTCTCCTATGAGGAGAGGCTGAAAGAGTTGGGGCTGTTCAGCCTGGAGAAGAGAAGGCTCCGCGGAGAGCTTATTGCGGCCTTCCAGTCCCTAAAGGGGGCCTACAGGAGAGCTGGGGAAGGACTTTTTACTGGGGCATGGAGTGATAGGACGAGGGGGAATGGCTTCAAACTGGAAGAGGGCAAGTTTAGATTGAACATTAGGAAGAAGTTTTTC
>VUYV01000505.1:176634-197895 GCA_008711295.1 Anarhynchus alexandrinus
TTTTTTTTTTTTTGGAGTGGAAAAGGATGGATGGTTTTCTGTCCGGGCTAGCAAATATGTCTTACGCTTCTACAAGGCTCATTTTTAATTTCTACAAGTGTCTCCTCTTCGGTAGTTTTACGTTCCTCTTTTTTGAGCAGCGTGATCTTATCGTGAGGCGTGTTTCCTACACTTTGGCCAACGTTTTTTAATTCCAGCCCGTTATTCTCGTTGTTCGAGTATTGGAATAACCCTGAGGCTATCTGTAACAATTTCACCCCATTGTGTTTCTGCCCTTCAAGTGCTTGCCAGGATTAATGTACGAACAACAACGGATTGTTCTTCCTGTATAGTGGGAAATGTTTATAGTGCTCTTCAGATTAAAATAATTTAAAATCCTCTTAAAGATATGGATTTTTTTTCCCCCCTAAGAGAGCTACGGAGGAAGTGTATGTATAAGATGACTTAAGAACCCCAAAACAATACAAACAAAGCTTCTTAGCAATGGGAAAAGAAGATGAATAATTGGATAGAAGCTCATCGGCGTGGCAGCGAGGAAGTTTGTGCCGCGTGGCTTTGTCACAAATACGTTTAACTCCCGTGTTTTAATTGCTGTGCAGCTTCTCACATGTGCGAAGAAAGAAGTGGGATGTTTCTGACGTTTGTTGCTCTAAATGACAGTGGCATCAGCGGCATTACTGCATCCAAAATAATGACTAAGATTAATATGAGAGTTTGGAAGGAATTCACTTATGAGAAGTGCATCTGCTTTTCTGCCAGCTGAAAAAGTCACCGAGCCGGCGATTTCTTCGATGATCGCGGTGTTACGGCCGTGCGGAGGTGCTGGTGAAATGACAGATCTTGTCTTGTTTCCAAAAAAAAAATAAATATCTGGGTTGTGACTCGTGAGCGAACGGGGCTGTGTCTCCTGGTGCTGGGAAATGGGGAATCTCTGCGGTTTGACATAGTAAAATCGTTCGGCACAATTTTGGTCATCCTTTTCGGGAGACTGATGGGCTGCAGTGACCTGGAAGACATCCAGCTGGTGTGTCTCCTCCGCTACCAGCGCTGCATTTCTGCATCTTTTAACTCAATTCCTACTGGTGTGGTGTGGTCCTACGCCAGCGGGTCTGGGGACCACACGGGTGGGTCATCTTCATGTCTTCGGCACCTCAACTGTAAATTGCGAAGGGTTGAATTCTGGAAGGAGAACAAGGGAAAGGAAGGTGGCCAGCTCAGTCTGGGGGGAATTCGGTGCCTTAGCCTCTTAGCATCTTAAAAAATATCCCAGCATGTATCCTTAGCGTCTTAAAAAAGTCTCAGCGTCTGTACTGGGACCTCTCCAGCCTCTGCTGGGTTCCTGCATCACTGTAGACTCTTGGGTAATATTCAAAAAATGAAGCAAGTCTATAATTTATGAACGTGAGATGTATTGAATGTGACAGGGAAAACAACTGAAAATTAGGAGACACAGAATGAACATTTGTGAAAGCAACAGAGAGGTCTTGGAAGCTGATAGCAAATCTTAATGGAACTGATACGGAGGGGAAATAAACCTTTAGTAAACATCAACGTGGCTTTTTTGGATAATTGATGTTTATGATACATGTATTTGGTTATATTTGACTCTGAAAATCGATACATCTTGAGCTTGGGTCTGCTGGTCAGACATAAGAAAACATTTGAGGCTTAACAACATATATAATAGCCCTTCCTCTGTCTCTGTATCTACGTATCGTGTCTTGAGGTGTCCAGAGGAGAGCCACGAGGATGATCCGAGGGCTGGAGCACCTCTCCTATGAGGAGAGGCTGAAAGAGGCTGTTCAGCCTGGAGAAGAGAAGGCTCCGGGGAGACCTTATTGTGGCCTTCCAGTCCCTAAAGGGGCTACAGGAGAGCTGGGGAAGGACTTTTTACTGGGGCATGGAGTGATAGGACGAGGGGGAATGGCTTCAAACTGGAAGAGGGCAGGTTTAGATTGAACATGAGGAAGAAGTTTTTCCCTGTGAGGGTGGTGAGGCACTGTCCCAGGTTGCCCAGAGAGGTTGTTGAGGCCCCATCCCTGGAGGTGTTCAAGGCCAGGCTGGAGGTGGCCTTGGGCAGCCTGGTNAGGCCAGGCTGGACGTGGCCTTGGGCAGCCTGGTCTGGTGGGAGGTGTCCCTGCCCATGGCAGGGGGGTTGGAACTAGATGATCTTCAAGGTCCTTTCCAACCTCAACCATTCTATGATTGTATGATTGATGCCAGTGCTGGGCAGCCTGCATCCTGGTCCCCACGTGGGAGCACACCCCCGCGGGATGCTGTCCCTGCTCTCTGGGGCTTGGCGTCCCTGTCAGCGTCCCCGAACAGCCTCTGTGTCGTGAAGTTTGTCTGTCTTTCAAAATAGAAGAGGGGACTACGGTCCGTGGCAACACACAACGATTTTATTTAAAAATACTCCGTTTCTGGGAGAGTGGTTTAACTGCGGGGTGGAATAAAACTATGAAATCCTTTCTCTCCATTTTCATAAAATACATATATGTAAGGGTGACCATGTACAGACTTGCAATAAATTAATTTTGTTTGCAAAAGTGCTGTAATTATACAGTTCTCCTGCCAATTTGGCACAGGAAGACAAGTAAAATCTCAAGTGGAATGCCTTCCCCATGAAAAGTCTTTCTGTATGGTTTTTTTTTCTTTTTCCTTTAGCTTCAACATAATAATCTGATTGGCAAACCTTTCTAAACAACGGATTGCACGGCTTTTAAGCGTGAAATGATTACCTATATAGGAGTTATCGCTTTTGCCATATATGAAGGGGGGGGGAAATGCAAACTGTGCGCCGCTAGGAGCTGCAGGGTCATCCTTTTCGGGAGACCGATGGGCTGCAGTGACCTGGAAGACATCCAGCTGGTGCGTCTCCTCCGCTACCAGCCCTGCGTTTCTACAGCTTTTAACTCAATTCCTACTCTCGGTGGCAGCTGTTTAATTCTTCTGCCAAAGATAGTTTTGGGGGGTGGGGGAAAAGAACTGCAAAGGAAGGAATTGTTTAGAATATTGGGTCTAAACATAGATGCTGGTGGTGATCGCTGGTTCCATTTTTAGCCCGGCTTCCTACAGAAATGAGGATTACACAGCAGTGACATCTGTTTGTCTGCCGCTTCCTCGCCGATTTTGAGCGTGTGGGTCAACTTCAACCAAATTTTGATTAAAAAAATAAGTTCTCCACCGATGTTTGATGTGTGGTTGATGGTGACATTTTGGGAAGGGCAGATTTTGAGTTCAGCAGTGATCTCTCTTTTGACCGCCTGACAGCAGGCACTGGCAATGGGGTACAAGAGGGAATCAGAGAATCATAGAAGGGTTTAGGTGGGAAGGGACCCTTAAAGGCCATCTAGTCCAACCCCCTGCCATGGGCAGGGACATCTTCAATGAGATCAGGTAGCTCAGAGCCCTGTCCAACCTGGCCTGGAATGTTTCCAGGGATGGGGCATTTCCCACCTCTCTGGGCAACCTGGGCCAGGGTCTCACCACCCTCACAGGCAACAATTTCTTCCTCAGATCTCATCTAAATCTCCACTCTTTCAGTTTAAAACTGTTCTCCCTCATCCCTCATCCTATCTCTCCATCCCCTGATCAAGGAAAGCTGGGGAAGCTTTCCTGGAGCTCCTTTAGGGACTGGAAGGGGCTCTAAGGTCCCCCTGGAGCCTTCTCTTCTCCAGGCTGAACCCCCCCAACTCTCCCAGCCTGTCCTCCCAGCAGAGGGGCTCCAGCCCTCGCAGCAGCTCCGGGGCCTCCTCTGGCCCCGCTCCACCAGGTCCATGTCTCTCCTGTGCTGAGGCCCCCGAGCTGGAGGCAGCACTGCAGGGGGGTCTCCCCAGAGCAGAGCAGAGCGCAGCAGAGGGGCACAATCCCCCCCTCGCCCTGCTGGCCATGCTGCTGGGGACGCAGTACAGCGAGAGGGGGTTTTGCAAAGCAGGGGAGCAAGAGAGGTGGAGGAGAACCGGGTGCCTCGCCGGTGGGTGAGCTGTGGAAGGTGGGTTAACACAGGAAGTTCCATCTTAACATGAGGAGGAACTTCTTTGCTGTGAGGGTGGCAGAGCACTGGCACAGGCTGCCCAGAGAGGTGGGGGAGTCTCCCACTCTGGAGCCATTCCAAACCCGCCTGGACGCCGTCCTGTGCCACTGCTGGAGGTGCCCCTGCTCTGGCAGGGGGTTGGACTGGATGATCTCCAGATGTCCCTTCCAACCTTGACCGTTCTGTGATTCTGTGATACGACTCTCAGGGTAGAGAATAAAAATGATGGGAAAACCAAGTTGCGGTAGTTCCCTGGCTCAGAGAGTGGCCTGTTCTGTGTCACTAGGTGGGGTCCCACCAGAAAGAGATGCCTTCTGCTCTGTTCCCACCTCTCCTTGTGCTAGCATGAGCATTTGTGGATCACTGCTACTTAGGAAATGTTTTTTTCTGTGTTATTTGGAGCTCAGAACAGCTTAAAGCAATCGTGAAAGTGAAGCCCAGCGAGGCGGCCGTGGGGGAAACCTGTTTGTGGTGTGAGTCAGTCCTCCCGTCGCACAAAGCCGCTTTGATTTAACGAGCTTGGCTTTGGGCAGGATTAGTCCCGCTGGCTGTACAGGTTGAGTGGGATCCAAGTGAGTGAGCAAGTGTTACTGGGAGAGGAATATCAGCCAGCACCTCAATGTCGACCACGGTGGTTGAGCAGAGAAGTCGGTGGAGTCTGGTAGAACTTTTGAGTCCTCTTGTGTTCTCTGTTGCTTTGTTCCACACCATCCAACTTCTCCTGCTCATCTGCAGCTGATGAACACCACGTTCTCCTGCTTCCACCCCCAGGCAGGCTTTGTAGGCACTCGTTCCTGGTTCCACCAGCTGGGGGAAAGCAGCAACCCCATGTCTTTGGAAATCGTAACTGGCCTGGAGAAGAAGAGGTGTGACACTACTTTTGGAGAGGACCTTTGCCCCTGTTTGGGTCTGGCAGATGTGCAGAAATGTTTTAAGGGGCTCTTAAGACTTTTGTAATGGGGTGGTAAAATGCTACGACTGCAAAGAGTTCTTTAAGATGTCCTCCCGCGGTCTACGGAGAGCTCCCGGCGGAGAGAAACAAACTGGTGACCTGGAAAAAGAAAATGAAGGAAGCAAGATTAGTCTGCTCGGCAGGGAATGCCGTCGTGGGATTTATTTTGATTCCTGTGAAAGTACCAGTCTGAAAGACTTTATACGGCGAAATTCTGTGCTTTATAGTTCGAGAAAAAAAAAAAAAAAGTACTTTTGTTTTGTTGGCTTTTTTTTTGTTGTTGTTTCTGGGCGGGGAATTGTGAGTGCTTTGGAGAGGCCACTCTGGGTGATATACTTTATTTAGCAACTGTCACACCAGTTTGTACGATCTCCGGTGATAGAGCCTGTCCTGGGAGACGTCTGAAATCCAGAATCATGAAATATTTAGCGGACGGTTCGCTGCTAATGGGCTCCAGGTTTGCGCCGGGACCACAGGATCGGTAACAAAAGGCTCTGTGTACCAATGCCAAGTTGCCCGCGACTGCTCCTGATTTTTTTTTTTTCAAGTTTTATATCGGGTTTTATCAAAAGCAAAATCTGAGGTCAGCAAGGCAGGGTTCAGTTGGTTAAAACCAGCAAAAGCTTGGGGTTCTTTTTTTTTCCCCTGCTTGAAGGAAACCTTGAATATGGTACGCCTAACATACGCAGAAGCTAGTTATTTTTTTTTCAGCAGTAGATAAATTGATGTGAGAAAAAATATACGGTATTGATTTTTCTTTTCCTGTGGCTTTGGAGAGGTTGTTAATGCAGCGAGTACACAAGAGCACTCATATGTCTGTCTGCGCAGTAATCTCTAATAAATTGACTTTTTTAAAAACCATTTTTAGTCTTGTAGTTTCAGTGACTTGATTTGTGGAGTAGATGATATCTCCTGGCACATAATTACTCATTTTTGGGTTGGTGTAAAAGGTTGGAGGATAAATTTTGATGCATTATCTGTAGCACTAAACATCCTTCCTATTACTCATACAAGTTCTTCCTCTCCGTCTTCTTCCTTATTGCAGCTGAGTAGAGAGGTTTGTAGGGATTGGGGTTTTTTTCAGTGGTAAAATTTATAGTACAGACACTTTTAGAGCTAATTCTTGCGCATCGTGACACGGCAGTGGTCGTGATCATGGCAAGGGCAATGATTTATATTCAGGAGGCCAACTGTTTCTTTCTCTCAGGGTCACCAACTGTGTAAACAGGTTAGTGACCACAATGAACCGCGACCTTTTGCTTCTTGGTTTTTTTTGGGGAAAGAAATAAAAAACCTGCAGCAGGACACATGGCAATAATCATATTAATGATAAAATGAAAGCAATTTGATAACATACAATGGAATTTGACATCCAAGGAGCTGTCAGTCTGGTGGTGGTAATTATCTGAGGATGCCAAGGAAGGCAACGGGTAGGTGCTGATGTGCAGCTGGACGAGATGTTTGTGTGTGGTTGGGTAATGGTGTGTGTTGGATGTCCAATGGAAGTGCTTCTGAGACCGATGAACAGGTAGGCGGATGGTGACGCTTACGAATTACTGACATTCAGGGCTGCTTTCTGTGTGTGCGTTCCTCTTTGTTCAGGCTGTTCTGGGCTTGCGGTCAAAATTTTGGGGTCATTAATATTTTCTTCTCATTATCCGACGCAGGACGGCATTGTGTCCAATTTCTCATGGCCTTGCTGCACGTGTTCCGTGTTACCTAGGGTTTGTTGTCCCAAGCCACTAACATTTTTCTTCTTTCTATATTCTGTTCTCTCCATGTCTGAAGGCTCATAGGTTGCCAGAGTGGTACAAGGACCGTGTTGTCACTGGCTATGAAAAGAGATTGATATTGATTATGTTGCTCTGTGATGGTTTATTCCAAATAACTCATCATAGAATCGTAGAATGGTTTAGGTTGGAAAGGACCTTGAAGATCATCGAGTTCCAACCCCCCTGCCATAGGCAGGGACACCTCCCACCAGACCAGGCTGCCCAAGGCCACCTCCAGCCTGGCCTTGAACACCTCCAGGGATGGGGCCTCAACAACCTCTCTGGGCAACCCGTTCCAGTGCCTTACCACCCCCAAAGTGACAAACTTCTTCCTAATGTTCAATCTAAACCTGCCCTCTTCCAGTTTGAAGCCATTCCCCCTCGTCCTATCACTCCATGCCCCAGTAAAAAGTCCTTCCCCAGCTCTCCTGTAGCCCCTTTAGGGACTGGAAGGCCGCAATAAGATCTCCCCGGAGCCTTCTCTTCTCCAGGCTGAACAGCCCCAACTCTTTCAGCCTCTCCTCATAGGAGAGGTGCTTCAGCCCTTGGATCATCCTCGTGGCTCTCCTCTGGACACGCTCCAGCAGGTCCATGTCCTTCTTCTGTTGGGGACTCCAGAGCTGGATGCAGGTGGGGTCTCACGAGAGTGGAGTAGAGGGGCAGAATCACCTCCCTCGCAATCACGAAACAATGACATTAATATTTTTCTGGCTTCTGATATTTTTTTATATACTTTCCAGGAGGCCTTTTCTTGCTTTAACAGAGACATGCGTGATCCGTATGGCTTCTGTTTTCCTGTTGTCTTTACTTTTCCTCTACTTTCCTTTATAACTCCATCCAAGTGGTTGTTCTCACTCGACTGTTTATATTCCTTTGTATTAAGGAGCACTGCTTTTTGTCTTCTTTCCCAGTTGTTGAACATCTCAATGCGCTGGATGCAGTCTTCTGCAACCATGCTAAAGGCGTTAGGTTTAACTTGTGGGGTTTTTTTAAGGAATCGGCTTTGGTGGACCAACCGTGGGAGTTCAGTGCGTGACGTTCTCCCCCTTAACTTTTTGCTCAGTGGGCTGTAGTAAGAGGTATTTTGTGTTTCTCTGAATTAAACCCGAAGACAAACTGCAGAAGATACCATGGTGCCAGAAGAGCAAAGCTTGGTAGAAAATGCAGAAGCCAAAAAGCTTCTTGATTCCCTTTTGATTGAAGGGACATAAGTCTGCTTGGGAGTGCGTGTTGTGAGATATAGAGAGAAATTGAGGACTTTTAATTCTTACATGTTCATAGCATTTCTTTTGAGTTTTTTTTTTTTTTTTCCTGGAAACGCTGATCTTTATTTTTCACTTTTTATGTACTGTTTAGAAGGTAATGGCTTCCACGGGAGGAACTGGTACATTCGTAGGGTCGGCTTTTTATTGCAGTAGGCTTTTAGCAGGTCAAGGAAGCGCACGTAGGGGGGCTCTTAAAGTGGACTCTGAAATGATTTTGCTTTGCTTTGTTTCATCACTTCTTCGACAAATCTCTCTCTCTATCCCCTCACGTTGCAGCTTCCGAAGCCGCGCCAGCAAAAGCGAACCGGTAATGCTCTGCCAGCGCGGCTGCCTTCAAATAAAACACGGAGCATACTTAATTTGCGCTTGTGCCGAGGCGTTGTTGCAAACACCTCTCTTCTTGCCATAGTACTCGCGATAGGTCCTCGCTTGCCGCTGGTAGGGGAATGACGGGCTCTGCGGATGACGAGAGCACAGTGGATGTCATTTGTTTAGATTTAGCAAGGTTTTCTCCAGCCATACTGGGGAGTGGTGGACTACGAGATGGGTGGAAAACTGGTTGCAAAGGTCAGTGGTTTGATGTAACCAGAGGACTGGTTATGTGTGGCCTCCCTGGGGGTTAACAGTGGGCCCAACACTTTTTAATGTCTTTCTCAACAGCTCGATAGATGGGATAGGATCTTTTGTAAATTAATGGATGGAGCTGAATGGGGAGTAATGTTTGTTGTGATTGTGGGCAGGGACTCCCATTCAGAAGGATTTTAACAAGGAGGAGAACAGGGCTGATTGAAACCCATGAAGCTCAGCGGAGCAGTCCTTCACCTGGGATGGAATAATGCCATGCAAGAGGCTCCGTGGCACAAGAAGGGCAGTGAAATGCTGGAGAAGCTTCCAAGGTGGTTGTGAGCTGGAGTGTATGATGTTAGAAGAGGTGATGAGCTGGGTCTGCTCAACCTGGAGAAGGTGCAGGGTGAACCTTATTCATAGAATCACAGAATGGTTTAGGTTGGAAAGGACCTTGAAGATCATCGAGTTCCAACCCCCCTGCCCTGGGCAGGGACACCTCCCACCAGCCCACGTTGCTCCAAGCCCTGTCCAGCCTGGCCTTGAACACCTCCAGGGATGGGGCAGCCACAGCTTCTCTGGGCACCTTGCACCAGAGCCTCACCACCCTCACAGTGAAAAATTTCTTCCCAATATCTAATCTAAACCTGCCCCCTTCCAGTTTGAAGCCATTCCCCCTCGTCCTATCACTCCATGCCCCAGTAAAAAGTCCTTCCCCAGCTCTCCTGTAGGTCCCCTTTAGGGACTGGAAGGCCGCAATAAGATCTCCCTGGAGCCTTCTCTTCTCCAGGCTGAACAGCCCCAACTCTCTCAGCCTCTCCTCATAGGAGAGGTGCTCCAGCCCTCGGACTGTCTCCGGGGCCTCCTCTGGCCCTGCTCCAACAGGTCCATGTCCTTCTTGTGTTGGGGCCTCCAGAGCTGGATGCAGTACTCCTGGTGGGGTCCCAGCAGAGCAGAGTAGAGGGCAAGAATCACCTTCAGATATCAGATATACTGCCGTTATCTTCATTTACCCAAAGGGGAGGTTCCAGGGAAGGTGGTGTGTGCTTCTCAGAGGAGTGTGGAGATAAGAGGCAACACACACAAGTTTGATTTAGGTTACACATGGAGGGGGAGGAAAAGCAACTCCAAACCCTGAACTGTTGCCTGAGGAAACATGGGAATCCCCGTTAGAAAGATCTAGATTAGAAAACACATCTGCCAGGAATAATTCCAGTATTGTTCTTGCCTTGCCTCTTGGACTTCCATGAAGAAAGTCTCACCTTCTTTTCTTATAAAGATCAAAAAAAAAACCCCACCAAAACCCATCCCGTACGCATGTCTGTATTATTTGGCCTTCTAGAACTGGACATCCTCTTGCAGTGCATCCGTATCTTCTCAGAGCTGGACACTGGTGTATTCCGAGTCCTGGTTTGGTGGACACTCAAGCCTTGGATTCAACATGAAAATCATAGAATCATAGAATGGTTTAGGTTGGAAAGGACCTTGAAGATCATCGAGTTCCAACCCCCCTGCCATAGGCAGGGACACCTCCCACCAGCCCAGGCTGCCCAAGGCCACGTCCAGCCTGGCCTTGAACACCTCCAGGGATGGGGCCTCAACAACCTCTCTGGGCAACCTGTGCCAGTGCCTCACCACCCTCAAAGGGAAAAACTTCTTCCTAATGTTCAATCTAAACCTGCCCTCTTCCAGTTTGAAGCCATTCCCCCTCGTCCTATCACTCCATGCCCCAGTAAAAAGTCCTTCCCCAGCTCTCCTGTAGGCCCCCTTTAGGGACTGGAAGGCCGCAATAAGATCTCCGCGGAGCCTTCTCTTCTCCAGGCTGAACAGCCCCAACTCTTTCAGCCTCTCCTCATAGGAGAGGTGCTCCAGCCCTCGGATCATCCTTGTGGCCCTCCTCTGGACACGCTCCAGCAGGTCCATGTCCTTCTTATGCTGGGGACTCCAGAGTTTGATGAGATTTGATCAGCTGGATCAAATCATGGGAGAAGTTTTTGCTACACATTTTTGCTGCGCAGTGAAATACAAATAGCCCTTTTTTCACTCCTTCAAGAAACGTTAAAGTCTGTTTGGAGGAATAAAAGTGCAGTGCAACAGTTAGTCATAAATTGAAGATTTCCAACACCGTGTTGACTTAAAGCATATGTTAGTGAAACATGTCTCCGCTTTGCAATTTTTGTACTTACGCTGTGACAAGCACATTTAAAACCGGCACGGAAAGTGCGCTGCCGGGAACAATCCAGCGGTGATGGTAGGGTCATTTAGATGACTTAATAGGTCTTTTTTTTTTCCTCTTAGTTATCTGTATTAAATCAATGATTCATCTAAATTGTGCCGAAGGGAGTTAATTGTTATTACATGGTGTAAAAAGCTGCCAAACTAAGGGCAAAACCCTCATTGCAGTGCACAAAATAAAATGGAGTTACGTTACGATTGCTGAAAGCGTGACATGGCTGAACCTTTCACCCCTACCAAACCGCATGGGCTTAAACGGCCTCGATAATGGCGGGAACCATGAAATTTGGGAAGCGAAGGTTTGGAGGTTGTGGCAGGTTTGGAGGCTTTGGCGCATTTGGAGGTTCTCCAGGACATGCAGCAAAAATGGAACGTGAAATACCCAGCTGAAGGAGAATGTTGTCGTTCTCCCTTGCCCGTATCTGCAGAGGAATTTAGGAATTTAACTTCATTGGTTCAGTGGGAGTTGAGCTCCTAAATATCTTCGCGGGATTAGGCTGCAGTCTGTGTAATATGGTTTATTTCTTATCTGTACAAGAGGGGCACTGCTACCGTTCTCTCTCCCAGAAATGTTATAAAGAAAAATGCTTCAGATAGATAGGTTGTTTTTTTTTTCTTTTTTGTGGTGAGATACTGTGAAGATGAGGCTTTGTAGGTATTTTAATTAGCTCGCTGTGGGCAGGGTAATCAGCTTGGCTCAGAATAGGTTCTCCAGGCACATTTTCAGGGCTGTTTGAAGATGAATTGTAGCTTCTCTGAGAGAGGGTACATCAAGGGCGCTTGAGCAGAAGATGATAAGCTTTGGTGTTGGCCATCGCGTGCTGTTGCTTTGGAATGTTTCTCACCGTAGTCAATGAAGAGGAAAAAAAATATATCTGTCACACATCGCCTAATTTCAGCGTGCACTTTGCACAAAATTTGACCTAGCCCTTTCCAAGGGAAGCTGCATTTTAAATGGACGAAGATAATCATAGAATCATAGAATGGTTTAGGTTGGAAAGGACCTTGAAGATCATCGAGTTCCAACCCCCCTGCCATAGGCAGGGACACCTCCCACTAGACCAGGCTGCCCAAGGCCACGTCCAGCCTGGCCTTGAACACCTCCAGGGATGGGGCCTCAACAACCTCTCTGGGCAACCTGTGCCAGTGCCTCACCACCCTCACAGTGAAAAACTTCTTCCTAATGTTCAATCTAAACCTGCCCTCATCCAGTTTGAAGCCATTCCCCCTTGTCTTACCACTACATGCCCTTGTAAAAAGTCCTTCCCCAGCTCTCCTGTAGGCCTCCTTTACATACTGGAAGGCTGCAATAAGGTCTCTCCAGAGCCTTCCCTTCTCCAGGCTGAACATCCCCAACTCTCTCAGCCTCTCCTCGTAGGAGAGGTGCTTCAGCCCTCGGATCATCTTTGTGGCCCTCCTCTAGACACGCTCCAGCAGGTCCATGTCCTTCTTGTGTTGGGGCCTCCAGAGCTGGATGCAGTACTCCAGGTGGGGTCTCACGAGAGTGGAGTAGAGGGGCAGAATCCCCGCCCTTGCCCTGCTGGCCACACTTCTTCTGATGCAGCCCAGGATGTGGTTGGCCTTCTGGGCTGTGATGTAACGAGAAGAAAATGGGAGAGTGGAAACCCTGGCTATTGTGTAAAGGAGAATGGGTAAAAGATATATTTTTTTAGGAATTGTTTGGAGGAAAGACTGGATGTTTTGTGCAAGGAAAAGTAGGAGTCAACATGGCCAAAACCAAAGGAGGGGGTGGAAGGCGTAGGGTAGAGAGGAGGTCTAGGGTGGAACAGAGGAGCACAACTGGAGTGGAGCTGATGGCACGGCAGAGCTGCTGAGAGCGACCTGCCGGAATTTTGACTGAGGACGCGGATTTATTAGAGTTGATGTGGAAGTTCAAGAGTACCATGACACACCAGAAACTTAGGAAATGGCGTTACTGAAAATGGTGAAACTCAGCACTCTGTAGTAAATAAATAATTAATAACGGGTAATTTCTGGCCTGCTTAGTGACCTGACCTGATTGCAAGAAATTAAATGTGTGGGGTAAGGGTTAGAGTGCTGTTCGGCGTGGTCTTTGCTGTGACTGGCCAGCACTGAGAGAGCAGATGATTAAAGTCCTTTCCAAAGCCGTTACAGGGCTGGAAAAAAGCATTTTACTTTATAGAATCATTGAATCATAGAATGGTTTAGGTTGGAAGGGACCTTGAAGATCATCTAGTCCCAACCCCCCTGCCACCAACAGGGACATCTCTCACCAGTCCAAGTTGCTCCAAGCCCCGTCCAACCTGGCCTTGAACACCTCCAGGGATGGGGCAGCCACAGCTTCTCGGGGCAACCTGCGCCAGGGGCTCACCAACCTCACAGCCAACAATTTCTTCCTAATATCTCATCTAAATTTCCCCTCTTCCAGTTTGAAGCCATTGCCCCTCGTCCTATCACTCCATGCCCTTGTAAAAAGTCCCTCCCCAGCACTCCTGGAGCCCCTTTAGGCACTGGAAGGGGCTCTAAGTTCTCTGCGGAGCCTTCTCTTCTCCAGGCTGAATCCCCCCAACTCTCCCAGCCTGTCCTCCCAGAAGAGGGGCTCCAGCCCTTGCAGCATCTCTGGGGCCTCCTCTGATCCCGCTCCACCAGGTCCATGTCTCTCCTATGTTGGGGGCTCCAGAGCTTTTTCTCTAACATTAACAAGACTTTTTGTGTTATCCATCTGCAGTATTCAAGAAGGTGGAATAATTGTATGTGTGTTCCTATGGTCTCTTTAAGAACTTCTGGATATTGCTTTAAATTTTGATTAGCTTTTCCCCTGGCATTGCTGCTGCAATATCGGTGTCTCTCCGCATGGCAAAGGGAAGAAAGTGAAGAAAAATGAAGTCTATGGTGACAAAAATTGCTAATGACTTCCAAAGGAGGGAGAGATTGGGACTGCTTTAAACAAGTGCTTAATAGACCCTAGTGAAAGAGATGTTGACTTAACTAGTTTTAATTGCTTTAAAGCTTATTTAAAAGTGAGTTTGTTATTGAAAAGATAAGTAATTAAAGTCCTTGAAAAATTGTGGTGAACTTTGGAAACACCTTTATGGAAAAGCAGTTACCCACCTTAAAATCGTTTTTATTGCTACCTAATCCGTATGACTAACTCAGTTAACCACGTGATTAAGTGTTCAGTGCAGGGATGCTGCTCAGATACGTCAACATGTGTGTGCTTTGGGTATAACGGAAGGCAAAAGATCTGATAAATAAATAAGATCTGATAAATAGTCAATTGTTGCTTTAGGAAACTTTATGGATAAGTAAAAAAAAATTTAAAAAAATCACTTTTGTGAATCACTTTTTTGACCGGAACTCCTTCTCCCGACATAGAGGACAACTGGATTGAGTGTAGTTTCTAGAGACAAAAGGGTTGGTAGCAAAATCATAGCTTATGAGGTCAAGACATAGCTTATACTGGTAAAACAATGATTTCATCCGTGGAGCTTAGCTGGTTTTTCAAATGGAAATAACTACAGCAAGAAGTCGCTTTGTCAATACAACAATCTGCAAATTGATTTTGGTGTCATGTTTTTGTTGTCATGAGGACGGCGGAGAAAAGATCACACTTCTGCCTTGTGTAGCTGCATTAGCGAAACATCACGGAGCGATCAAGGTCTATTCTTAACCTGTAATTTTGTTTTGGGGTTTGACTACAAGCTTTAGTTTTCTTTACAGGACAGGACAAAGGATGGATAAAACCATCAGAAGTGGTGAGAGGTGTGTGTTCAGGTCTTGTTCTATTGCTTTATCTCGCTGTCCCTAAATAGAGTATTCTGCTTGACAAATAAATGTCTTATTTTGGAAAGAGTGTCTTTCTTTGCTGGAAACATCTACTTTTCTCCCAAGAGATAAGCCTCCACGGGGAGACTTCATCCAACATCCCTTGGGCATAGTAAAGGAGCATCAATGAAAACCAGATTCCAAAACCCAATCATAGAATGGTTTGGGGCGGAAAGGGCTTTCAAAGATCATCTAGTCCGACCTCCACACCACGGGCAGGGACATCTTTCACTAGATCAGGCTGCTAGATCAAGGATGGAGATTGTATCTCCTCTCTGGGCACCCCTTCCACTGCTCTTCAGCCCCGAGATGAACTTTTTTCTACCTTATACGCAGCTGGAATTCTCCTCGCTGCCACTGTCCCTGTTGCCTGACTGTGCACCTCTACGAGTCTGGCTTCATCTTCTCTGTAGGTACTTGCAGGCATCAAGGAGGAATGCCAAAGCCTTCTCTTCTCCAGGCTGAACAAACCCACCTCCTGCAGCCTTTTCTCACGTGCTCCGGCCACCTGACCATCTCGATGGCCCTCTGTTGGACTCTCTTGTATTGGGGACCCCAGTACTGCTGGTTTTTATGAGCTAGTATTTCAGATAAAGCTTCAAAAGTACCAAACCAAGGAGGAGAATAACTTCCCATGCCGTAAAACCTGTGCTGCGGTTGGCCTTCGCTGTTGCGAGGGGCTGCTGACTCACAGGCCAGATCTTGTCTACCAAGAGCCCAGGTCCTTTCCTGCAGAGCTGCTTCCCACCGCATGCTCTTGCATGGGAGTGCTCCATCCGAGGTGAGGGACTCTGCCATTGCCTTTGCTGAACCTCCATGCGTTTCCTTGTTTGCCCATTTCTTCAGTGTCACGAGATCCCTCCAAATGTTACCGATTCCTCTAGTTTATCCTTAATTTTATATGCTTTGTGAACTTACTAAAAACGTTTTTTATCCTGTCTACAAAGTTGTTGAGAAAGCTGTTAAAAAGTATTGGTCCCACTATCATCCCTGAGGGACGCCCCATGCAACCAGCCATGGACAACCACCTTTTCAGTCTGGCAGCCAAACTGGGGAGCTATGAAGGGAATGAGTAGATTACAAGGATGTAATGGTGGGGGATCATAGAATCATAGAATGGTTTAGGTTGGAAGGAACCATAAAGGCCATCTAGTCCAACCCCCCCTGCCATGAGCAGGGACACGAGGGGGAATGGCTTCAAACTGGATGAGGGCAAGTTTAGATTGAACATTAGGAAGAAGTTTTTCACTTTGAGGGTGGTGAGGCACTGGAACAGGTTGCCCAGAGAGGCTGTTGAGGCCCCATCCCTGGAGGTGTTCAAGGCCAGGCTGGACGTGGCCTTGGGCAACCTGGTCTGGTGGGAGGTGTCCCTGCCTATGGCAGGGGGGTTGGAACTGGATGATCTTCAAGGTCCTTTCCAACCTAAACCATTCTATGATTCTGTGATCTTTAACTAGACCAGGTTGCTCAGAGCCCCATCCAACCTGGCCTGGAATGGTTCCAGGACATGTGGAAATGGTGCAATGGTGGGAGATCAGGTGGAAAACCTTGCTGCAGTCAACGTAAGTGACACTCGCTGTGCTCTCATCATACGCAGAGCTGGTCATTGCCCTGCCAGAGGCGATCGGGGTGTGATTGGTGTCGTCCTTCAAATTTGATATCGAAAGGCCTCGCACGGATATTGGCCACCTTCCTCGGCATAGAATGGTTTGGGCTGGAAGGGACCTTAAAGATCATCTAGTTCCAACCCCCCTGCCATGGGCAGAGACACCTGCATCCTCGGATGTGTCCTGTCTGGTCCTGGGGACTTCTGTGTCCCTGCCTTATTTAATTAGTCCTTAATTTAGTCCTCTATCCTCTATTGAGGGTAGCACCTGTCCCCCCACACTCTGCTACTAGGCAGTGCATTGAGCCTAATTTTTCTGATAGCGTTTGGAGATTTAAGAAAAACCTTCTTCAAAGACGGACCGTATAAATTGATGTCGATCATTAAACTAGACTCGAACATAATGCCGTTTCGATTCTAAACGTAGTAAAGTGAAAATGAAGAACGAGTGCGTTTGTCTCCAGTGGGTATTTTTCTGGATTACAAAATGTAGCCGATGTGGTACGTAGCGACATTTCTTCGTAAACTGGTGTGTTTGAAAGGCTGGCCTTATAGGAATTAGTCTTTTTTTTTTAAAAATAGATGTAAATATAAATGCAAAACAGATCGCACTTTGTTTCTTTAAGTCTCTCTTATCTGCTGATGTGAGTTCGGATTAGAGCTGCTGACTCAAATATCTTAAGTCCCCCCATCCTGCCGCTGTCTCGGCTCCCCGCTCTGCACCTGAATCCTCTGCGGCGCTGAAATCCGGAGCTCAGAAGCAGCAGGGAGCTGAGCCGCGCAGGCAAAACGCTGCTGGTGTTTCGGTAGTGGTTGTCCTTTTACCAATCTTTGGCTCTGAAAGCAACTCCTCCAGTTTTCCAGTGGATTAAACTTCTTTTTTTTTTTTTTTTTAATCAGTAACTGGCAAGTAAGTAAAAATGGGGATGGGATTTGCTGCTTTTCTTAATCTCGCTCTGCCCTCCTAGCCTTGATAGGGCATCCTTCAAGCAGGAAGGTAATTCTGACAATACAGAGGAAGAAACGATGTAAAAGGGAGGTGCGGTCTGGGGTGATACTCAGCGGATGAATACCCACGTCCGCCACTTGTCTGTCTCGCAGGCTGAGACCACGGGATGTTCCTGGAGGAAGGATGATGCCCAACTCTGCCACTTTTAACGACTTCCGTGCTTTTATTACATCTCTATTTCGCACTTATATCCTGTATGTAAAAAAAAAAAAGGTTGCTCTGTGTGATGTTTAATACTCCGTGTTTACAGAACCCTTTAATTTTAGAAACTTGTTGCGCGCCGTGAGATTTTGAAGAGTCGCTTATCTTGACCTTGCGGTTTCGTGGATGCCCGTGACATTGCTAGTGAAGCACGTTGTGTGGGTTCCCGTGCTGCTTCCAGTCCCCTTTTCACCCTCTTCTTCCCAAAACTCTCCTCTAGACTGGCCAAAGTCATCGTTGGTGATCCCCAACCTGCCTCCGCCAGCTGGACAGGAGAAGTGCCAGGGATGGGGCTTTGCTCGCCCGGCTCTTGGCAGGAGCAACCTCAGGAGATGCGAGCGGTCCCGGTAACCTTTCTCCCCTGAGCACCACCACCGTGCTGCGGCGTTTGGGGAGCCCGGGGGTGAATTTCTCCTTCTGCTGCCCTTTTCACTCGGCGCAAATTCTCTTGGCTGCGTCTTTTCGTTTCTTCCTTCAGGGGGAAGTATTTTTCTTGGGAGTTTCCCCCCTCCTCTGCTGCCTGTTCCCATTGCGGAGGTCCCTTAACTCTGCTGCTACAGCTATCCGAGGGCCATGTGGTGAACCAGAGCAGTGAACAGCCAAAAAAAAAAAAGGTTATTTTTAACCCAGGTGGGATCTCTAATCTGGTTTGCTGTACAGCTCCGTAGCAGTCGTGTTGGTACAACGGCAACGGGCGATTTTTGAGGGGAGGAAAGACGGGAAGGCGCTTCCAGCCAGGAACGGCCCTGCGGTTTCCTGCCATGTTTTCTGCCTTCCAAAATGATTTCTTTCCATGCCTTTATTTCCTGCTAGGTATTTTCACAGATGTTTTGCCTTCCAATTCCTCCAGGTGGATCTCATCTGATAGTTTTTTTTGCCAATACCTCTGGTTTCTCGGGGTTTGTTTTGTTGGTTTTTTTTTTAATGTGCTCCGAGAAGAACTGAACTCGGCTTCACTCTAAATAATCTGTGTCTATTCGTTAACATTTTGCCCTATTCTTCCTTAATTTAGATACTAAATGCATTAGGGTCTGTGACAAATATCTCTGATATCCTCTCTATGGTATCTCCTTGCTCCCAACGCAATACCCCACCCTGTGTTATTATTGCCATTAAATTATAGTCCTTTAATTATATTCACTGTGTGAGTAAAGGCGTCTGAATTAACTTTCAGACTGAAACACTGTCAATGCTTTTCCTAATGTCTGAATAGATTCTGTCACGTTCTCGTGAATCCCTCTTTTGTAATGATGTGGGGGCTTGTGTTTGAGTGGTTTTCTTAGATTTTATTTTTTTTTAATTGAGGTAAAGGTCAATCTGAGGCCGCTGTCACCGAAAGATTTATTTTTATTTTTAAGACGATGGCTGCATACGATTTTTTAATACTGAAACTTTCCGAAGGTTGAGTATTGTCAGTAGTGCCGTGAATTGTTTCCTTCAATTAACACTAATCTTAGATAATTAAATTGTTTTCTTTTGATTACGAAGTCATCTGTGACTTAGAAACCTCGAAGTGTCTTATAGTATATAAATTGCACAAGTGAGAATAACTAACCTGGAATCCATACTTGAAGAACCGGTTTTGAAAAATTGATGAAAACAGGAGGTAAACAACTTCAGCAGCTACTTTTGAAGAATTTTTCCTGCTGGAATTAGAAATGTGTTTGATACAAGGACAAGCCCGATGTGTGAGGTGATGCGATCTCAATGTCAGCCCTCCCTGCTGCCCTGGGGGATGTTTGTTCGCTCATCACGGTCAATTTAATTTTATTTATTGGAGCCCAGAAGATCATAGAATCATAGAATGGTTTGGGTTGGAAGGAACCCTGAAGATCGTCTCGTTCCAACCCCCCTGCCCTGGGCAGGGACACCTCCCACCAGCCCACGTTGCTCCAAGCCCCGTCCAACCTGGCCTTGAACACCTCCAGGGATGGGGCAGCCACAGCTTCTCTGGGCAACCTGCACCAGGGGCTCACCACCCTCACAGTCAAGAATTTCTTCCTAATATCTCATCTAAATCTCCCATCTTCCAGTTTGAAGCCATTTCACTCTGGAGTGGAGGGATGCCATCCAGAGGGACCTGGACAGGCTGGAGAGGTGGGCCCAAGCCAACCTCATGCAGTTCAACAAGGCCAAGTGCGAGGTCCTACATCTGGGTCGGGGCAATCCCAAGCACAACTCCAGGCTGGGCGGGGAATGGCTGGAGAGCAGCCCTGAGGAGAAGGACCCGGGGGTGCTGATTTATGAGAAGCTCAACATGAGCCAGCAATGTGCCATCGCAGCCCAGAAGGCCAACCGCATCCTGGGCTGCATCAGAAGAAGTGTGACCAGCAGGGCGGGGGCGGGGATTCTGCCCCTCTACTCCACTCTCGTGAGACCCCACCTGGAGTACTGCATCCAGCTCTGCAGGCCCCAACAGAAGAAGGACATGGACCTGTTGGAGCGTGTCCAGAGGAGAGCCACGAGGATGATCCGAGGGCTGGAGCACCTCTCCTATGAGGAGAGGCTGAGAGAGTTGGGGCTGTTCAGCCTGGAGAAGAGAAGGCTCCGGGGAGACCTTAGAGCCCCTTCCAGTCCCTAAAGGGGGCCTACAGGAGAGCTGGGGAGGGACTTTTTACTGGGGCATGTAGTGATAGGACGAGGGGGAATGGCTTCAAACTGGAAGAGGGCAGGTTTAGATTGAACATTAGGAAGAAGTTTTTTTTTTTAAGGGTGGTGAAGCACTGGCACAGGTTGCCCAGAGAGGTTGTTGAGGCCCCATCCCTGGAGGTGTTCAAGGCCAGGCTGGAGGTGGCCTTGGGCAGCCTGGTCTGGTGGGAGGTGTCCCTGCCTATGGCAGGGGGGTTGGAACTCGATGATTTTCAAGGTCCTTTCCAACCTAAACCATTCTATGATTTTATGATTCCCCCTCGTCCTGTGGAAAGATCCCTTTCCATTTTGCTGTGTTTGGATGCTCAGAGGGTTAAACACCAAACCTTGTGGAATAGGGTTTAAAGGAAGGTGCCTGGCTCCAGACAAGCATCCTTAGACCCTGTCCAGTTGGATTTTAGCTCCTCATGTTTTTTTCTTCCTTCAAGAATCCCACTCTCAGTGAATGTCCTGATGGATGGCCGTGCAATTCGAGGGACTCAAGCGGTATGGAAGGGTTTTGAGACGGAAAATTGGCTCATGAGGAAAGTTTTGCAGTGCTGTCCAACTGAATAAAGTTCTTTTCTCGGTGGAGAATGTGGGATTTTTACTCTCCACCACATCAGGCACTTAGTGAATGTTTTAATCTTCATTTGATAAGTAGTTGTGGAGTGTATTTTTAAATGAATTATGCTAACGCTATTTTATCATAACAATCTGCAATCTACCAAGGCGGGTTTTTTAATCAACACGTTCTAATTAATTCTTAATCTATTTTATAATCCATGTACCCAGCTCCTACCACTGGAGTCCAGTTTTATAGAAAGACAAACAAAAGTAATGGATAAAAAAGGGGACTTACAGAAGAATACTTGTAATAAGATAATCATAATGGTGTAGCTACCGAAACAAAAGCAGCAAACTAAATTTTGGTCCTCGGGAGGGGAGGAGAGAATTAAAATGAAAAATATTGTTTCCCGGCTTAAAAAACCGCATGCCGTTGATGAAGATCACGGAATCATGGAATTTTCAGAGTTGGAAGGGACCTCTAGAGGTCATCCAGCCCAACTCCCCTGCCAAAGCAGGATTGCCCAGAGCACAGCACTCAGGACTGCATCCAGGCGGGTCTTGAAAGTCTCCAGAGAAGGGGACTCCCCCACCTCCCTGGGCAGCCTGTGCCACTGCTCTG
>VUYV01000505.1:197944-221795 GCA_008711295.1 Anarhynchus alexandrinus
AGTTGCCCTACGCTGGACTCTCTCCAGCAGTTCCCTGTCCCTCTTGAACTGGGGAGCCCAGAACTGGACCCAGTATTCCAGTTGTGGCCTCACCAGTGCAGAGTAGAGGGGGAGAATGACCTCCCTCAACCTACTGGCCACACTCTTCCCTATGCAGCCCAGGATTCCGTTGGCCTTTTTGGCGACAAGGGCACATTGCTGGCTCATGGATAATTTACTATCTACCAGGACCCCCAGATCCTTCTCCTCAGAACTACTTCCCAGCAGGTCCACCCCTAACCTATACTGGTGCCCAGCATTCTTCTTCCCCAGGTGCAGGACCTTGCCCTTGCTTTTGTTGAACCTCATTAGGTTCTCCTCTGCCCAGCTCTCCAGCCTGTCCAGGTCACACTGGATGGCAGCGCGGCCCTCTGGAGTGTTGGCCACCCCTCCCAGTTTGGTATCATCAGCGAACTTGCTGAGGATACTCTGTCCCCTCATCCAGGTCATTAGATATTTGGGAAGAAGTTGTTTTACTGAGTAGCTGTAGTCATCTTGTAAGGAAACGTTAAGGGATTTAAACTTTTCCACCCCAAGAAGAAAATAGGAGGGGAGAGAGGGCTTCGCTGTGGCTGCGGGAACCCTGCGAGGTCTCTTTGCTCAACTTGATAGAGGTAAATTGCTTTAAAAGCCAGAGCGTGTAATCTAATAATTAGGAAATGAGAAGTTAATGAGAAACTTGTGCGAAATGTATTCTGCATTAATTAATGAATTTATTCAGCAAGTTGGGGCAACTTTGGCTCTTGAAAAGGAGTTGACAGGGGGTGGTGGGACGTCAAACGCGGTAAGCAGGAGCTGGAAGAGTCTTGACTCTCAACCGAGCTGGTTTTCCACTTCCCGTTCCAAAAACCCGGTGCGTAAGCAAAGAAGGCAAAAATCTGTGAGGGCTGAAGAGAGAAGGTTTAGCAACATCTTTTATCTGTAAAAATCCCGAACCAGGACCGCTCACCACCAAGATACAAGCACCTCCCAAACTCCATAAGGCATCCAAGTGCCTTCTTCATCCGTCTCGGCTGTTGGTGGCTGGCGGTGTCCCTGTCCACAGAGGGGTTGCCTGGTGGATGGGTGGATGAAGACGGTTCCAGCGTCTCTTCCAGACCCTTGAACATCCAGATTGTAACTTTAAAATGAATAAAAAGAGCAATAGCACTTACCAAGCATGAAAGCATTTTCTAGTTAGTGACTATTTCTCCTTTTCTTCTTTCCGTATTTCATTTCAGGAAAAACTATGTAATTTTTTCAGGCAGTCCTACCTCTGGTAACGATGTCAGCTCAATAACCGGGGGAGCTGGTGCTCTACCTTTGCTAAAGGAGGTGGATTCAAGCTTCCCATCGGTGTTTGCCTCGCCTGAGCTCACTGGTGGGAGACCAGCACTTGGCTTCCCATGGTACCAAGGGGTGATGGCCATACCTCCGTCAGCTCTGAAACTGAGTCTGCAAGAGCTCGCCGGGGTGGCAGGAGTGGGAAAACACAACTTGTCTCCCTCGGGCAAGGCAGGGTTGGTTTTTCTGTACTCATAGAATCACAGAATCATAGAATGGTTTAGGTTGGAAAGGACCTTGAAGATCATCGAGTTCCAACCCCCCTGCCATAGGCAGGGACACCTCCCACCAGACCAGGCTGCCCAAGGCCACGTCCAGCCTGGCCTTGAACACCTCCAGGGATGGGGCCTCAACAACCTCTCTGGGCAACTTGTGCCAGTGCCTCACCACCCTCAAAGTGAACAACTTCTTCCTAATGTTCAATCTAAACCTGCCCTCTTCCAGTTTGAAGCCATTCCCCCTCGTCCTATCACTCCATGCCCCAGTAAAAAGTCCTTCCCCAGCTCTCCTGTAGGCCCCCTTTAGGGACTGGAAGGCCGCAATAAGATCTCCCCGGAGCCTTCTCTTCTCCAGGCTGAACAGCCCCAACTCTTTCAGCCTCTCCTCATAGGAGAGGTGCTCCAGCCCTCGGATCATCCTCGTGGCTCTCCTCTGGACACGCTCCAGCAGGTCCATGTCCTTCTTGTGTTGGGGCCTCCAGAGCTGGATGCAGTACTCCAGGTGGGGTCTCATGAGAGTGGGGTAGAGGGGCAGAATCCCCCCCTTGCCCTGCCATTCTATGATTCTATGATTTTTGCACGGTGAGTGAGGGCAGCGCTGTGGGTGTGCCGTTAGATAACCTCCACCTCCGTGCAGCTCATCCCCACTTCTCTCTGCAGTAGCAGCATCCAGTTATTATGAATCTAATCGTTTTGACTTCTGGTCAAGAAAAACTAGAAAAGAAACCAAAAAACCCCCAAAACAACCCAAAAAGGGTCATTCTACTGAGCGTCTGTGTGACAGCACAATACAAGGAGGTATTGATGGTGTTGCAGCTAAAGAAAAATCCCACCGACGAGGTTAATGGGAGGTGGGTACGGTACTGCTCTGCGTCTCTTTAGCAGCTAGAGACGAACAAAAAGGTGAATTTCCTGATAATCCCCCGGCATTAAAGGTTGCCGCAATACTGTCCTCCTGCTAAATCGAGGTGGTGCCTGGAAACCCTCGCGTATTCAGCGCACGCAGCGGTGTTGGACACGTACGGGGAACCTTTAGTATTTGCTAAGCAGAGCATATTGACTTCCTCGGCTGTACGAGTATAAAGATGTAAAAATGCTCCGAAACTTGGACTCGAAGCAAATTTAGCTATCAAAGCGGCTCTGCTGAATGAAACAGTGATGGCAAAGGCACGGAGCTTGGAGGTGGGAAGCAGGACGACGTATCCCACGGCCAACGCTGAGCCTGGTGCGGCGGGAAGGCGCGCGTTTCGTAAAATGGCCGAAGGGTGGAGGAAGACTTTGGGGGAGGTGGTTTTCTCCCCCATTTGCTCGGACTGAGCTTATTTTCTGCTTCTTTCTTGCCACAAAAGGAATCGCTTGTTTAATTTTACAAAATGTTACTGAAGCTTGTTGGAACTGCAACCGCAGCCCACGTCTTCTTGATAAACGACTGTGTGTATTCCTGGAAGGAAGTTAAAACGGGGCTGTGTTATATTTGGTACCTCCCGAAGCACTGAGGCTACTTTGAGTACAGAATGTGCTCAAAGAGAGACTAATTTGCCACTGCAGCTCTTGATGTGATGAGATTTGTCAAGTCGTCGTTTCTGCTGGAATTCACTTACGCTTTTTTCTCTCTCCTGAAGATGTTTGCTTTATATATTTTAGAGTTATAGCTTTGAACTGGGGGACCATAAAGGCAAGCCAGAAAGCCTAAAACCAGAATTAAATTCCAAGGGATGAATATGTTTGTTATAAGGTGGAACTACAGAAGTCAACCACCTGTAGAACAGGTGGAAATATTACTGAGATGTTCCTCTGAGGGTGCTCACGCTCTTGGTAGCAACAATGTTGGGATTCTCTGGACCTTTGAGCATCAGCAGGGCGGGATTTGACTTCTCTCCAGGGATGCCATCTCAGATGGTATGGTGGTGGTTGCCTGCAGTTGGCGATTCTGGGAACTTCAGTAAAAACAAAAAAAAGATTCAGTAAAAATGAAGGTTAGATATGAGGAAGAAATTGTTGCCTGTGAGGGTGGTGAGCCCCTGGCGCAGGTTGGCCCGAGAAGCTGTGGCTGCCCCATCCCTGGAGGCGTTCAAGGCCAGGTTGGACGGGGCTTGAAGCAACCTGGGCTGGTGGGATGTGACCCTGCCCATGGCAGGGGGGTTGGAACGAGATGACCTTTAAGGTCCCTTCCAACCTAAACCATTCTGTGATTCTATGATGATCTGAGGGCTGAAGCCCCTCTGCTGGGAGGACAGGCTGAGAGGGTTGAGGTGTTCAGCTTGGAAAAGAGAAGGCTGACCTTATAGCGGCCTTCCAGTCCCTAAAGGGGGCCTACAGGAGAGCTGGGGAGGGACTTTTTACAAGGGCATGGAGTGATAGGATGAGGGAAATGGCTTAAAACGGGAAGAGGGAAGATTTAGATGAGATGTGAGGAAGAAATTTTTCACTGTGAGAGTGGTGAGCCCCTGGCGCAGGTTGTGCAGAGAGGTGGTGGAAGCTCCATCCCTGGAGGTGTTCAAGGCCAGGTTGGACGGGGCTTGGAGCAACCTGGGCTGGTGGGAGGTGTCCCTGCCCATGGCAGGCGGGGTGGAACGAGATGATCTTCAAGGTCCCTTCCAACCCAAACCATTCTATGATTTATCTGTTTTTCCTGTTCATTTCCAATTTTGGGCCGTTCCCTTAGCTGGGCCTGCAGGGCCTCCTGGTGTAACACTGCAGGGAAAGGTGGGATGGATCAGCCCTCCCAAAGAAACTCTCAGTTGTCTTCCTGGTTTTGACGTTTTCTGTGGCCTGTTTTCTCCCCGAGAGTGTTTTCTGAGTGAACGTAAACTAATACCGGATCAGTGGTTAGGAGCGATGAAAAAATATTTAATGTAAACCTTTTGGTACTGGGTTGATTAAAATAAACAACTGTTACGGGGAGCACTGGTCCTGGGTTGGGAACAGTAGGTTTTCTGTTCCTCTGCCTAATGCAGAAAGTATGTGGAGCTGCTTGAGAGCTTTTTTTTTGTGTGCTGTACTTAATTTTGAGGTATTGCGTTTTCAGTTCTCCGAGCTTTTGTGTCAGCTGGGGAGGGAGGGTGTAGGAGTAAGGGGTAAAACTTTGTTTGGCCTGTTCAGTCCCGAATCCTGACAAATAGCTGCTTAATGCCTATTTAAATGAAAGCTTGAGCTTTGTTTTCTCCCTTTTGAAAGCCGAGAAGACCCTCTTACTGATTTCATCCCCTCCTCATGCTGTTTGTTTCTAGTTTCCGCGCAGTTCGGCAGAGAGTAGGCGGGGGAATGGCTTCAAAGTGGAAGAGGGCAGGTTTAGATTGAACATTAGGAAGAAGTTTTTCACTGTGAGGGTGGTGAGGCACTGGCACAGGTTGCCCAGAGAGGTTGTTGAGGCCCCATCCCTGGAGGTGTTCAAGGCCAGGCTGGACGTGGCCTTGGGCAGCCTGGTCTAGTGGGAGGTGTCCCTGCCTATGGCAGGGGGGTTGGAACTCGATGGTCTTCAAGGTCCTTTCCAACCTAAACCATTCTGTGATTCTATGATTCTATGTAGGCTTTGATGTAGACGCGCCATGGGAGTGTTCCACCCGAAGTCGTTGAGCTGTGGCTTATCGGTGCGGAAAGACGTCGTGTCTTGACAGTGCAAATGTTGAATTTCTGCTGTCTTTCTTCCTTTAGCTGTAGCGATGGAAAAATGTGTCCTCGGTATGTTTAGGGGAAGGCAAATTAAGATATTTATTTGTAGGAGAGGCACAGTAAATACGTGTATCTATTTGTTTAAGGACAGCAGGTAGGAAATGGGAGCGACAGACCGTTCTTTTTTTGCGACTGCCGGTCTTGTAGCCGCCTCCCTTATCCCTTCCCTCTCCTCCTCTTACCCTGAATCTCCATCACTCCTCCTTTTTCGACTGCATCTTTTACATGTACCCATTCCTCCTTTTGCTGCGGTGGAGATAAAGACCACTCTTTGCTAGAAAGAGCCGTGTTTTCTGCCCGACAGGTTTGCCCGCGGAGCCTCACGGGTCTCTCTCTTTCTCTCTGTTGGTTGCTGCTGCAGAGCTGTGGAATGCTGTGAAGACTCACTGCCCTCCAGCCGTAGGCAGACTCCGCTCCGGATTATCTCCATCCGAAGGCAGCTCGTATCCAAGAGGTATCTATTCATGTTTTACGTGTTCCCTTCAATTGTAGCGCTTGAGTTTACTCCTCCAAACACCCTTTTCCCTACTCCCTCCGCGAACAGAAAAGATTCGGATGCCACGGAGATTGCAAGTGTTGATTAAAAAGTGTTGGTGTTCGGTATGGGTTGGACCTTTTTTTTATATTAAATGAACTTTGGTACAGAATTACATTACATTTTAAACGAAGCAAGTAATTTCTGCGTCAAGAAATGCGTAAGCTGAAATTCCAGCAACACTGTATGTATGTCTAACGTATTTTATTGTGTTGATTTATAAAGTTAATAAACCTAAGGTAATCAGCAGGCTGGAGTAGAACACAGTAGATATGTGCTGCTCCTAGAAAGAATTGTGAGAGTTAGGGGTTTTTTAGTGTTTATTAGTCTTAATATCTTCTTAGTAAATAATTTATTTTTGGTTTATATTAAAAAGAAGGCAAAAAATACTGTTTGTGTTGGGTCAAAATCAGTGGGTTGGCAAAGGCGTGATTCCTGGTATAAATGTCTGTCGTTTGCCTGCAGACAAGCAAATTATTTTCTAATAGTTTATATTGCAGCTTTTCATAAACGAAAGCTGGAAACAATTTTTTAAAAGATAAACTTTGCAGCGTGACGTGCTCTTGAAATTGGTCGGAGCAGATTCTATCTTAATTATTGATTTTTTTATATGGTACGTAGCATTGTGAGTCCTGAACAGGCCGAGCCCTCCGGGCATTTATATATAAGAAAATCAAATATGTTATAGTAGCGGTATGACATGACACACAGGTAGCTATTAAATACATATGTGCCACTTGGGGAAATCCCCGTGCTGCACACCGTTAGGGGCTGGAAGGTACGACGGGCAAACGTCGCTGTACACCCGCCCTGGGCTTAAATCTTCCCCGAGGTGTTCACCCGCGGTTGTTGCTGCGGAGAAGACACTGGGATAGCTGGAGCGTCGGTCTGACCCACTCCAGCTGTTCTTGTGCAGGAGTATGGAAAAACCAGGACTGACTCTTTTATTTTTTTTTTTTTCCTTTTTTCCCCTTTTAAATGTTTTGCTGCTTGCCTTAATAACATGAACTTTAAATGTCAGCTGCCAGGATACCCACTGAGCGTTCTGCTCCTACTCAAGTCAGATTTGCTGAAAACCAGATGCAGACAGACAACAGCAGTGCTGACGGGTGCTCTCTGCTTCTTGGATCCGCTGCGCTGCACCGGGGCCGTCCATTTAGCCATGCTGGGACCCTTATCCTCCCAATATTTTAGCACGCGGGAGCGTTCCAGCCCTGCTTTGGGAAAAACCTGCCCTGCTATGGGAAAAACCTGCCCTGATTAGATGCCTGCTCTTCGGGTACGGACAAAATCGAGCTGTTGTTTCTTCCTCATCCCACCCTCAACAGCTCAACCTGGTTTAGGTGGGATGGAACAGAAAGCGCCAAGTGTTTCAGAAGAGCTTTGCTTCCTCCTTGCTTGTGCTCGTCCCTGAAACCACAATGATGGACCCCTTTCCATCTCCCTCTTCCCCTTTTTCTAGAATATCATGCTAGATAAAAAGGATAAAAGAAAAAGAAAAAAAAGGACCTTTATGCTGCTCCTGTCCCCTTTTTCTGCCTCCTGTATCTCCAAGTTGAAGTAAGAGACGTGGTTGGGGCTTCTTCTGGGCCTGAGAAACAGAGGTGCAGAAAGGAGAGAGACAAAGCCCAGGGTTGTGAGGGAGGGAGAAAACAGAGGTGGGGGCTGAGTTGCTCAGACTGGAGAAGTGGGGCTGGCATTGATGGGACATCTGGAAGACTGGGATGTTTTTTCAGATGAGGATACGTTGTTAGGTGTTGGCTTTGCAGGAGAAAGAGAGCTGCTGCTCCAAGGGGCTCCTGGTCCAATTCAGTTCCAGATACAGAAACTTGAGCTTGAGCTTTGTCTGTGCTGGGTATCTGAGCTCCCAGCCCGGTCCCTGGAGGTGTGCCCTTGTTGTCCTTATGTGCCCTTGTTGCCAAAAAGGCCAACGGAATCCTGGGCTGCATAGGGAAGAGTGTGGCCAGTAGGTCGAGGGAGGTCATTCTCCCCCTCTGCTCTGCACTGGTCAGGCCACAACTGGAATACTGGGTCCAGTTTTGGGCTCCCCAGTTCAAGAGGGATAGGGAACTGCTGGAGAGAGTCCAGCGAAGGGCAACCAAGATGATGGAGGGATTGGAGCATCTCCCTTATGAGGAGAGGCTGAGAGCGCTGGGACTCTTTAGCCTGGAGAAGAGAAGGCTGAGGGGAGATCTTATTACTGCTTATAAATATCTAAAGGGTGGGTTGAAGGAGGATGGAGCCAGACTCTTTTCAGTGGTTCCCAGTGACAGGACGAGGGGCAATGGGCACAAGTTGGAACATAGGAGGTTCCGTTCAAATATACGGAAAAACTTCTTTCCGGTTGGGGTGGCAGAGCAGTGGCACAGGCTGCCCAGGGAGGTGGTGGACTCCCCTTCTCTGGAGACTTTCAAGCCCCGCCTGGATGCAGTGCTGAGTGCTGTGCTCTGGGCAATCCTGCTTTGGCAGGGGAGTTGGGCTGGATGATCTCTAGAGGTCCCTTCCAACTCTGAAAATTCCGTGATTCCGTGTCAGGAGTGGGGTTGATGGAGCCTGGGGACTTCTGGCTGACTGGTTGTCCTCTTCAAGTCGATCGGGGTTGCTCTCCAAGCTGTGACTGCCCCGCTTGGGATCTCCACCGACCACTTCAGACATTTGCTTTTCAGGTGTCTTTATCTTGGATTGAACCTCCCTCTTTTCGACTCATGATGGTAAATAGTCTTCAGAAATCAAAAGGCCGAAGAAATTGAGTTAAACTCTTGAACGTGTGTGTGCCCAACCTCTTAAATTAGTTTACTTAGGTTACGTTATTTCCTGCACAGGAAGTACCCCACTCCCCAAATCCTAAGGGGAATTCCAGCAATTAAATAGTTAATCAGTGTGTGTAAAATCCATGTGTATCTAAAAATACCTCTCTTATCTGTGTAATGGGTTGGTTTGATGTAAATATTTTTAAATGTGCTTTCACATTAGGGTGGTTTTTATACGGTGCGCGTGAGTGGAATTTGGCGTGTGGTTGACTGGATTTTATAATTTTGCTGCGTTCACCTCAACGTTTCTGAACTCATAAGGAAAATTTCTGATCCTTTATTCTCTTGGTCATTTACACCAGTTTGGTGGGGTGTGTTTGGCCATCTTCGCCGGGCTGGGAACGCACCAGATCCAGAGCTGAAGGGAAGCGTTGTGCAGCGGGTGATGGGTACTTCTCCGCCAGTGGGGCATGACTACCCTCACTTAGCGATTTTCTTCTCTACTGCGTGAGCAAATCCTTTGTTCACAGATCTTAAGTTTTCTTGAATTGCCAGCTCTGGTTTGGAGAAGAAATTTCCTTTCAGAGAAGATATGATATAGAAGGTGATTTCTGTTAAGCGAAGTTATGTACTGCATCCTGCTCTGGAGTCTCCAGTACAAGACAGACATGGACCTGGTGGAGCGGGGCCAGAGGAGGACCATGGAGATGCTGCGAGGGCTGGAGCCCCTCTGCTGGGAGGACAGGCTGGGAGAGTTGGGGGGGTTCAGCCTGGAGAAGAGAAGGCTCCGGAGAGACCTTATAGTGGCCTTCCAGTGCCTAAAGGGGCTCCAGGAAAGCTGGGGAGGGACTTTTTACAAAGGCATGTAGTGATAGGACGAGGGGGAATGGCTTCAAACTGGAAGTGGGGAGATTTAGATGAGATCTGAGGAAGAAATTGTTGCCTGTGAGGGTGGTGAGCCCCTGGCGCAGGTTGCCCAGAGAGGCTGTGGCTGCCCCATCCCTGGAGGTGAAAAATTTCTTCCTGATATCTCATCTCAATCTCTCCTCTTCCCGTTTGAAGCCATTCCCCCTCATCCTATCACTCCATGCCCTTGTAAAAAGTCCTTCCCCAGCTCTCCTGAGGGAGCAAATCCTTCTCTTAGTCAGGTCCGCTCCCTTAAAGACATCCTCTTTTAATGTTTTTTTGCCTCAGTATTTCGTGGCGGTCAGGTCACCTGTTAATCACACACCGGGACTGCGGGTCCCCGCGCTGGGCTGTGTCACTTCCCGTACCCACTGCAGCTCTCCACGGGCAACCTGCGGTGTCCTTTGCCTGTCTGCGGTGTGTGATGGATGCTGTGCCACAGGGATGTATTGTAATCGAGTGTCAGGATAGGAACGTCAGCCTGAACATCCCACGATGATTAGTTTGGGGCGTAGAGGAATTATTTTATTGGCAAAGCGGCTTCGTGATTCTTTATGGCTCAATACTGCTGATATACAGTAATTGGTAGAGGAATAAGGAGTGAGGCATCTTTAGGAAGATGGCATTTCCCGTAACAAGGAAAAAAAAATCAACTGTCAAAAACTGATTTAAAAAACAAAGGAAGGTTTTCAATAAGATTTATGGACATAAGCAGCAGAGAGGATCTCTGACACCACACTTTTTAAGACGTTGTGGACTGACTTTCTACCTTTGATCTATGAGTTTATTTGCATATTAAACTGTGCCATAGATATTGCCCTGAGGTACGTGGAGAGTGCACCAAAATACTTTTTGTCTGTCTACTCAGCCAGAAAGACGCAGTTAGGGTCTCTTTTCTTTCTCTGTCTATGACGTGAGTCGTATCTACATCTCTTATTAAAAAAATATGTTTGTGTCTTGAAAGCTTTGTGGCCTTCACTTCTTTTTGGATTGAGGGTTACCACGTTGGTATCTTTTTGTAGCCATGTGGTAGCTGCTTCTCTTAGAATCATAGAATTGTTTAGGTTGGAAGGGACCTTCAAGATCATCCAGTTCCAACCCCCCTGCCATAGGCAGGGACACCTCCCACCAGACCAGGTTGCTCCAAGCCCCGTCCAACCTGGCCTTGAACACCTCCAGGGATGGGGCAGCCACAGCTTCTCTGGGCAACCTGCGCCAGGGGCTCACCACCCTCGCGGTAAAGAATTTCTTCCTACTATCTAGTCTAAATCTCCCCTCTTCCAATTTAAAACCATTCCCCCTCATTAGAGGCCAGACCGATGTCCAGCAGACTTCCAAAGTGAAAGTCCCAACTGGCCGCTGCATGGAGAGTAACAGAGATTTCAGAAAGAATACAAAAATAGAATCATAGAATGGTCTAGGTTGGAAGGGACCTTTAAGATCATCGAGTCCAACCATAAACCTAACGCTGCCAAGGCCACTATTAACCCATGTCCCTCAGCACCGCGTCTACACATCTTTTAAATCCCTCCAGGGATGGTGACTCCACCACTGCCCTGGGCAGCCTGTTCCAGTGCTTGACAACCCTTTCGGTGAGGAACTTTTTCCTAATATCCAATCTAAACCTTTCCTGGCACAACATAAGGCCGTTCCCTCTTGTCCTATCTCCTATTCCTTGGGAGAAGAGACTGAACTCCCCCTCGCTACACCCTCCTTTCAGGTAGTTGGAGATCTGTGTTTCCTGACGAGGGGAAGAAACAAAACCCTAACGAGAACTCTTCAAATGATGCATCGAAACGAGCGCAGGGCGCTCCAGAGAAGCCGCTGACAGTCCTTGCCAAGTGGGCGACGGTAGGAGATCTACTTGAGGACCGATTTTCTCTTCCTGCTGAAGAAGTGCAGTAGCACACTCGGTTCTTGCAGTCGCTGTGCCCGAGATGAGATTATAAGGAAACATCCAGTATGTTCCCTCCGCCTTTCTGTAGCGCCTTCCCGCAGTGTTCGCTCCACATTTCTGCTCTCACAAAAGCCGTGCTGGAAGCGGTGGCCTTTCCTTCAGATGTATAATTTACCGCCTCTTCCCGGTGTGCCAGCCTTGTTTGTATTGATAAATGAGTGTTCTCTGTGTACAGCCTGCAGATAATTCCGCTTGTCGAGTACAATGCTGCTAAATATACCTGTTTCTGATTAAGTGCGTTTGAATTTGTGAGTTTGGTTAATAAGCTACACCTTTCACAGATTCTTTTGTTAACTCATAAAAGCTGCGTGTTCTGATTTATAGTGCCAAAAGGGGTAAACCGACGTTAAAAGCATTAATTAGTCTTGGTTGACTGCACAAAGAATAGCGTTGGTGTGCGCCAGCTTTTGATTTAGCCCTTTGTGGGCCTTTGATTTTTGCCTAAGCTTGTTAAAGGGTCTGTATCTCTGCCTTTTTCGTGCTAGATTGTATAATTAGAGTGTAGTGAGAAATACAGTGATTGGGCTCGAAGAATCATCATAGAATCATAGAATGGTTTAGGTTGGAAAGGACCTTGAAGATCATCGAGTTCCAACCCCCCTGCCATAGGCAGGGACACCTCCCACTAGACCAGGCTGCCCAAGGCCACGTCCAACCTGGCCTTGAACACCTCCAGGGATGGGGCCTCAACAACCTCTCTGGGCAACCTGTGCCAGTGCCTCACCACCCTCACAGTGAAAAACTTCTTCCTAATGTTCAATCTAAACCTGCCCTCTTCCAGTTTGAAGCCATTCCCCCTCGTCCTATCACTCCATGCCCCAGTAAAAAGTCCTTCCCCAGCTCTCCTGTAGCCCCTTTAGGGACTGGAAGGCCGCAATAAGATCTCCCCGGAGCCTTCTCTTCTCCAGGCTGAACAGCCCCAACTCTTTCAGCCTCTCCTCATAGGAGAGGTGCTCCAGCCCTCGGCTCATCCTCGTGGCTCTCCTCTGGACACGCTCCAGCAGGTCCAGAGAGAGCGTTCAAAGAGCGAGAGGTCCAAAGAGCGAGAGCCCTGTACAATTATAAGCAATAACGTTGCAAAAACAATTGGGCAGAACTTTACATATATTTTAATAGAGAAACGTTCTTTTTACCACGTGGATGTGATAACTCGGTATTGTTAGATTCGCAGTAACGCTATCCAGAGGATTTGTTGGAAGCTGTGGGCACCCTTGGTGAACCTCACAACGGATACATTTGCAAGAGCCTTGGATTTGCCCGTTGGGCGGTACTTCAGCAGCATGGGAACGTCGTGGAAGTTTCGTAAACCGCATTGCAGGCGGCACTGAGGTTTTTTGTTTTCCACTACATCTTCACCCGTTTCGTACAGGCGAATAGGAAAAAAAACACCAACCCCAGACCTTGCAGCATTGCCTGGGTTTTATACTTGGAATTCTCACGTTATAACATTTATGAGCGTATTTCAGTCTGTGGTGGTTTCTGTAGTACCCAATTGTAGCAGCTATTCTCCACGCAAAAGTTTGAAAATTAATTGAGATGCAAAGTGTAGGCTGCATTTATTTTTTAATAGAACTTCCATAATTACGCTTGACTGCAAAACAAGAACGAAAAAAGAATACCATTGGTATAATTTTGATAATTGCCTCTGGTTTGTTTGTGAATTAAGATTTCCCTCTGTCTGTATAAAGTTTCCTTCTGTCTTAGATATTATCACATTAACTGCTCTATAAAAAGAATGTTGGATCGGGTTTCCATCCAAACTTGTGATTAAAGAGCCGACAGTTGCCCAGTGTGGTACCTCCAACACTGCCTTCATTTCCTTTCTACGGCAGTATGTATTTATCGTAACAGTTGGCTGAGGGCACGTGTGATGTTGCTAATGGTGACCCACTGTAGAAATGTTTTTGAAGCATGCAAATACCCAACTGCATATGGAAATCTCCACATTTCCCACTGTTGGACGTTGGAGCTCAAAAGATCATAGAATCATAGAATCATAGAATGGTTTAGGTTGGAAAGGACCTTGAAGATCATCGAGTTCCAACCCCCCTGCCATGGGCAGGGACACCTCCCACCACACCAGGTTGCCCAAGGCCACGTCCAGCCTGGCCTTGAACACCTCCAGGGATGGGGCCTCAACAACCTCTCTGGGAACCTGTTCCAGTGCCTCACCACCCTTAAAGTGAACAACTTCTTCCTAATGTTCAATCTAAACCTGACCTCTTCCAGTTTAAAGCCATTCCCCCTCATCCTGAGTCCTTAGATGATGGAGAATGGTGAGATACATCTGAATCTCCACGGCTTAACAAAAAGCCTTCTGTGGTCTCCTGAATATTTTATATGTGTATAATGACATACTGATGTCTCCTATTGTAATTTGTATTTTAAAAGATGTTTGCGCTGTGAAGTTGTCTGCCGTTCTCTGTGTGCCAGTTCAAGGTTTGGCAGCTTTGAAGGCGTAACAGCGTATGCTTTTCTCTCCTCTCGCCATTAATTATGTCACTAGAAACCCAATAGCAACTGGAGACCTCCTCTGCAGGTAGATGTCAATGGTGGCTTTATTAGAGGGTATCGCGGGTCGCTGCTGGAGAGACCCTCCTGGCTTCTGCTGGGGGTAGGGCACGGTGAGAGCTCTCATCTCTCTCCAGGTACCATTCAAAACCCGTCCATGTGGGCTACCTTTGGCCCCGTGGCCAAAAGCTGCCGGGCTACGGACTGGCGCCTGTCAAGGTGGTGCCTTTTTCCAACCCTATGGAAAATTCCCTCCTGGTTTAAATAACCGAGTTCCGGTAAGCGAAGGTGGAAAGGGACTTCTGATTTTCTGGCATTTTAGCAAAGTTACTAGGCAATGCTAGGATGGGTTTGGGGTTTTTTATCATCCTCCTCTTGTTCAGAGTCCTTGCCTGAAGGCATTTATGAACGGAAATGGAAAGGAAAATAGAGTGCCATTGCAAAGAATTGTGATGATCATTCTGCCTTGGTCCAGTGAAGAGTTGGGGTTAGAAAGAAACCTGGTTTATTTGTTAAATGTCAAATTAGAACCGCAGAATCTCCTAGATTGGAAAAGACCTGTCAGATCATCTAGTCCAATCCCTAACCTAACCCTGCCAAGCCCACCACTAAACCATGTCCCTGAGCGCTATATCTACACGACCCCTAAATACCTCCAGCGATGGGGACCTCCACCACTGGGTAACGTGTTCCAATGACTGATGACCCTTTTGGTAAAGAATTCTTCCTAATATCCATTGGTTTTTTTCTTTGGGTTTTTTATTTTTTTGACAAGTTGTAATTTAAAAATCAGCCAGCTGCACAAATCGTTAAATCGCCGAACATTTAACCAAGTGTCAAATTTTGGGTACCCATCATGGGTTTCTAGGTTCTTTATGGAGATAATGTGACAAAACAGACGACGCATGCGGGTCCCCAGAAGCTCTGCCCCAGGATGATGCTCTGCACCTCTCGGCGAGGCTCGATGAGATGAGAGCGGGGTGAAAGCTTGTGCTCGGGTCAGGTTTTGGGGTTTGCTCAGAGGTGGATGTAAAAAGAAGCATTTTCAGAAGAGGATGTTGCAATTACAATAAAAAGTGTGGCCTGACCAAGTACGTACCTGTGTCAGCGCTGGCGAGTGCGTGTGCTGCTTCATCACCAAATTAGTCTTCGCTCCTGAAGGTTTTTTGCGAGCGCTTGCCTGCTGAGTATCATCCTCTCGCTCGTTATCATCATTGTTCCCTCTTGCTCGGGCTTTTTCTTTTGTCATGTAAACAATTTCTAATGGTTCCTTCCTTCTCTGCTATCAAATAATGGCAAAAGAGAAAATTAGTGATAGCTGAAGACCTATTTTTCACGAGGCAGGCTGAGTTTTATAATAAAAACGGTTTCCCCTCGCCTGCTCAGTTAAAAGTTGATGATAATTTGTCATCGCTGCAATATTTGCTTTATAGAAGGAGTGTAAACCATATTCTTCTCCTTCAGATATTAAGTTTGCTCATGGTTATTAGTGTAAGACAAAGCATGTGATACGCTGTGGGGATAGTCCAGGAGAAACTCCCCCTTCCCTGGGAAGCTCATGATCTAGAATAGAAAAGGGTGAACTAGAAATTTGGGGTCATTTATTTGAGTTTGGGGAAAAGCCAGTCTTTAAGAGGGATGGGGGGAACGTGGAACGTCAGCAGAGGACTGTGCAGGGAGAGGACGTGGGCAGAAGAACAGCGAGGAGGTCCTAGGATTGGGTCTTGGTGGAAGGATGCTTTTATTTTCCTGAGCCTTGTAAACGTCGCTAACCTAATTTCTTGAAAGAAATGGCTGAGCTAGGTGGTAGGGAAAGCAGAGCAATTCTGCGGGGAGTTTAGTTTTAGATTCATTTAGAATCAGGAGTTAGGCTTAAAACAATAATTAGGATTTAACCGTTTCTTTTCAAAACCTGATATCCCGGAAAAGTCGGGCTGTACGCGCTCTGTGTGAGCATTTCCATTCTGAAAACTTTGGAAGTCTGGGAAGGGAAGAAGTCTCGGGGATGATTAAATTCTTCTTGGTCTCATGAAAATGAAGGCTTTTTGTAAGTGGGTAAAGTGGCACTGGCGCAGGTTGCCCAGAGAAGCTGTGGCTGCCCCATCCCTGGATGTGTTCAAGGCCAGGTTGGACGGGGCTTGGAGGAACCTGGTGTGGTGGGAGGTGTCCTGCCCCGGGCAGGGGGGTTGGAACTGGATGGTCTTCAAGGTCCCTTCCAACCTAAACCATTCTATGATTCTATGTATTCACACACAAGGTGCCAGAAAATCTCCAGCGATCTGATAAATGCCCACTCATGGGAGGAGCTTTGTTTTGAGTCTCCACTTGGCCAAAGTCAATCGATGTGAGAAACAACTCCATGGGAAACCAAGGTGCAAGGAGCTCCTTGTTTTCTATTTTCTTTTTCTTGTTTTGTTTTGTTTTTCTGTCATTGCATCAATTCATCATACGTCTCAAGCTTTTTTCTTTAGGGGAAAAGGTAAAAGACTATTTTGAGTGATGAGGTAAGATGATGAAAGTTAGGAGTGGGGTAGTTGCATGTTATTTCAGGAGTGTTTTATCTATTCAAAATACACTCTCCAAGAAACTTTAAAATATGCGCGCGCGTATGTGTATATATATGTGAGAAAAGATATTTACTCTTTCCTTCCCTGCAAAACCCCAAACTCAGACTTGCTGCTTGGCAATTTGTCCAGTTGTATTCAGGAAAGGGCAGTAGAAGCAGAATTGTTTTTAATGGGTTTAATTAGACTGGTGAAGGGATTAAGGCAGGATTAGGAAGCTGTTGTAACAGGTCTTCGACTACCTGGAGAGAGGGAACTCTCTCCGCCTTGCTTTTGGTTTTGGTTGGGGCTTATTCACTTATTTATTTGAGTTAACCATTTGGAAAAAAAATGGTAGTGCGTTTATAGAATCGTAGAATGGTTTGGGTTGGAAGGGACCTTGAAGACCATCTAGTTCCAACCCCCCTGCCATGGGCAGGGACACCTCCCACCACACCAGGTTGCTCCAAGCCCCGTCCAACCTGGCCTTGAACACCTCCAGGGATGGGACAGCCACAGCTTCTCGGGGCAACCTGCGCCAGGGGCTCACCACCCTCACAGGCAACAATTTCTTCTTCATATCTCATCTAATTCTCCCCTCTTCCAGTTTGAAGCCATTCCCCCTCGTCCTATCCTTATACCCTAAAAGAAATCCCATGCGTATGTTTGAATGGCTGAATAGAGAAAATGAGACATTTGGGAATCCACCTACGCACCGCGAGAGGTGATGGTGGTTGTGGAGGGCTTTGGAGTATTGAACCGGAAATGTCCTCTGCGTATTCGGGGAAACTGAAATTGTCTTTAAACTGCATTTTTAGCAGAACTTGGTTCCTAACGGCAACACAGATCTAAAATGACAACTATCTTTAGCAGCACGGAGATTTTTAAGAGCTGGTTCTTCCCTCGCTTATCTGTCAGTTTGTTTAGACTCCCAAGTTTGTTCCTCCTGCTGCAGTTGGTAACGTCGTTAGCACTTGAAGCAGGGTAAAGGATGTGGCTCCTTTATCGGTGCAGTCGCTGTTGATGCTCCTGCCTGGAGAAGAGGCAAAATGCTTCGGGCCCGAGCTCAGGTTCTGACAGGTAAAACCATTTCCATTTGCTTGAAAGAGCTGTGTGCCCTTCTGTCTTCCGGGGAAGAAGAAGGCTCCGGGGAGATCGTATTGCAGCCTTCCAGTCCCTAAAGGGGGCCTACAGGAGAGCTGGGGAAGGACTTTTTACTGGGGCATGGAGTGATAGGACGAAGGGGAATGGCTTCAAACTGGAAGAGGGCAGGTTTAGATTGAACATTAGGAAGAAGTTTTTCACTGTGAGGGTGGTGAGGCAGTGGCACAGGTTGCCCAGAGAGGTTGTTGAGGCCCCATCCCTGGAGGTGTTCAAGGCCAGGCTGGACGTGGCCTTGGGCAGCCTGGTGTGGTGGGAGGTGTCCCTGCCTATGGCAGGGGGGTTGGAACTGGATGATCTTCAAGGTCCTTTCCAACCTAAACCATTCTATGATTCTATGATTCTATGGATTCTATTTTGGTTATTTTTTCACCGTCAGTCAGCACATCCTTAGCACTAAGTCCAGCGCGTTGGGACCAGCGGTGCACAGGGCATCGCACCGTGTGCCAGTACAGCCCGGAAAGTGTGAGCCCATCATCTCCTTCCAGCCGCAGCCTGAGGGCGGTTATTCACAGTTCCTACAAATCTTTCGGTCTTTGACTTGCCGTCATTTGTTTTCCTTCCCCACTTGAAGGAAGTGGTTCTTTCCAGTATGGAAGCATTACATTGACTCAACTACTTTGTTGGCTGAAGCAGCACTTTGAAGTGAATCTTTGAAGTTCCTTCTATGATCTGGGATTTGATTAGACCACTTTTACCCAGCGGTCTCGTAGCAGGGATTTTATTTGGGAGAATCTCACCAGCTATTTCAGCTCCAACAAGTATAAGCAGCCCTTCCTTCAATTTTAAGGCTATTACCTGCTCAGATTGTGCGGTAATTGAGGGAGTGGAATCGTACCGATACCTAATGAAAAAAAAAAAGTTCAAGCTATAGTGGAATTGATTCAAATACGGGAGGAGAGGTCCTCATTCTTGGAAACTATATAAAGTCTACTCCGTCCATCTTCCAGAGAGCTGTGCTGAGATTGCTGTTCTCAAGTAGAGCTGTTGAATTACGAATTACAGGTATACAAAATATTTAGCTGTGTTTTTTTTTTTTTTTAAATATATATTTAATATAAGGGGGAGGAAGGAAGGAGAAGACATCTTTTATTTCTGCCATTTTTCATCCTGACTCGCACTGTTTTCAACATTCACTTTTAATACTCGACTTGTGCTTGAGCAGGCAGACGTTATGGGGTCATCCGTGGTATCAGCAGAGTCTCGCTGGTCAGCTTTTCGAAGCATGTCTCTGGCGTTAAGTCTCAAACTGGAAAGGTAATCCCCTCCGGAGTCCTGACCTACTCTCAAAATTACTTTCTCCTGCGCTTTTGAGCCTTTGGGTTATATTCCAATGGTTTTTTTCCTCTTCATCAAGACAGCTTGCTTAATTGCTGTGACTGCTAGGCAGCAATCTTACTCTCCTGTCTTACAGACCTCCTTTTCTTCAGTTCCTTCATAATAAAGTACTTTCTGGACCAGGGCCAGGCCTTCAGCCCGAAATGTCTTCTAGCTTTCGTATCAAATGAGGGACAGCACCGCCAGATTTCTGTCCTAATCCCTCTTCCCGAAGACAAAGCCGTCGGCACTGTCTAGACATCAGAGTTCAAAAGATTTTATTTGCCTTTTCCCACGTGTTAATCCAAGGCTGAGGGTTCCCTCTTTCTCCTTTTCATCCCACGTAATAGTTCCCAAAGCCTCCCGACCTACCACTGCTCCATGGGCGAAATCCCACGTACGATTTGGGAGTAGGTGGTCTGTGCCCCTTTGGAGCGGAGTCAGCGAAAGAAGATGTGGCGAGTTTTGGCTGGTGGCCCTTGTGGCGGATGGACTAAGCGTTTGTAATTTAAAATCTCTCTTTTTTTTTGTTTTATATCAAATGCTGCATTCAGTCACAAGATATTACGCAACAGCCGCCAACAGTTCTTAACCTTTTATACTTTTTTATGGCTTAGTTAACGCAACAGCCTTTCCTTCCCCGTTGTACAGCTTTTCCACGGGGGAGTGGATCCTTACAAGCTACAGATTTTGAGTCGGAAAAGCTAACAATTTAGCTGCTTTCCTGGTCCTTTGATATTTTCCTTCTACCAATGGCGGGTTTTGACCTTTTTTTTTTTCCTTTGGAAGTGTTCTGCCGGGAAGTTTAGCTAATGAGAGATCATTAGGATGCTATTTACCCTTGGATGGGGTCTAGTTATGTAGTGAAGAGGAGGTCAGGTACAAAACCGTTGGGAAAACTGAAGACAAATTGGTAGAGGAGCAAAAGCTGCCTCAAGAATTTGTCATCGCAAATTCCTTTTTGCCCAACGTTCTCCCTCTTTTTGGAGATGGCTTCAATACGCATATTTATTTTCCATTTTTAATCTTGAAGTGTGGAAATAAGGGTCTCCACCTCAACCAAAACAGCCGAGGGATTCTCTTGCAGATGTGAAAGCCTTTTCCCAGTTTGTCCGCCTCCCCGATGAGGTCCGCGTTGGATCTGTGAAGGTGCTGGCCATGCTCATCCCCACACCGAGTCTTGGCACTTCAGCGCTTTCCTCTTGTCTCTCTGGTGGTCTTTCTGGATGTCACAGCTGGGGACAAGGAGAAACGTTGTGTTTTGTGTCTTGCATACAGCTGAGTGTGTAATTTCTAGTTAAAAATAAGACAGCTTAATGTCAAGATTGCAAGTTCAAAAAGCGTAACGGGGCCGTACATCACCATCCGCGCTGTCGTTGTGTTCTATATATATGTGGGTCTTTATCAGCATTATTTCTGTCCAGGTTTCTCTCACTTTATAACCACCCTTCATTCTGTGAAAGGTGCTGTGGTCTGAGGGCCGGGGCTGCCTCGGGGGAATTAATTTCTTAGAACTTTAGCCCCCTAAAAGAGAAGCACCTGGTTTCTTGTCTGGGTTCCTCTCATAGTTGGGGGGGACACATAGACACCTGCTGTAGACAGTTGTGTTAAAATGGGGTGAATTTGCCTTTGGCGTTCCTTCCAATTGATGATGGAGGACATGAGGACCGCTAACGTAGCTTAGGTACCAACAATTTGAATGGAGACAGTTAGGGAAGACAACCGGTGCCCTGCGAGTGTTGCCTCCATTGGTGGCTACTGTTGGATACACACATGTGCTTGTGTAAGATATTTAATTAAAATTAGTCTTCTTTATAAGAACCTAAACCAAGTATTGTAGATCAAATGGTCTATGTAGGAATCATACATCAGCTTTGAACCTGTTTTGGGTGGATGGGATCCTATTTCTCTTACCTTAAATGGGGCACTGAGAGGACGTAGATCTTGCTCAAGGAAGGAAAGCTGATCGGAGAAAGGACTGCAGTGCACTGTCCTCCAAAAGCTCTATGAGACACATCTGTTACCACAGCGTAAGCGGCAGTCTTCTTTCTAAAGGGACTTCTAAAGAGGCTTTGGAAACCATCATGGCGGCAGCTCTCTGCGTTTGCAAAGATGCTGTTGCCTCGTCTATGGGCAGGTCAGGTTTGAAAGGTTATTTCTTCAGCGAAAATGCCTGGAAAAGAGCTGAAAAAATTGCTGTTCATCACAAGTTAACAATAAAACGGTTTGTCAGTGGACTGTGAGGGTTGTTTCACGGGTACTGCTTGAGGATTATTGTGGTCAGTTCATTATAGGTTTTGATGGGGCTTGATAAGCCGTTAGCTTTGGTTGCTCTGCTGGACTTGCTTTTGGGTGACTAAATATTGTGCATTTAATGTTCAAATAATGTGGGATTTCAGAATCAGTAGCCAATTCTCTTGTTGATTTACAAAGGATTGTAGACAGAAAGCTTACAGACTAGGGAAAGTAATTGAGTGTCGTGATGTTGTATAGGAAGACCACTGCAGCTTATTTATCATAGAATCACAGAATGGTTTGGGTGGGAAGAGACCTTTAAAGGCCATCTAGTCCAACCCCCTGCCATGAGCAGGGACATCTTCAACTAGACCAGGTTGCTCAGAGCCCCGTCCAACCTGGCCTGGAATGTTTCCAGGGATGGGGCGTCTCCCACCTCTCTGGGCCTCCTGGGCCGGTGTCCCACCACCCACACAGTCAAGAATTTTTTCCTCAGATCTCATCTCAATCTCCCCTCTTTCAGTTTAAAACTGTTTCCCCTCAGCCCATCGCTCCGCTCCCTGATCCAGAGTCCCTCCCCAGTTCTCCTGGAGCCCCTTTAGGCACTGGAAGGGGCTCTGAGGTCTCCCCGGAGCCTTCTCTTCTCCAGGCTGAACCCCCCAACTCTCCCAGCCTGTCCTCCCAGCCGAGGGGCTCCAGCCCTCGCAGCAGCTCCAGGGCCTCCTCTGGCCCTGCTCCACCAGGTCCATGTCTCTCCTGTGCTGAGGCCCCCGAGCTGGAGGCAGCACTGCAGGGGGGTCTCCCCAGAGCAGCGCAGAGCGCAGCAGAGGGGCACAATCCCCCCCTCGCCCTGCTGGCCACACTGCTGGGGATGCAGCCCGGGATGCCGGGGGCTCGCTGGGCTGCCAGCGCACATTGCCGGCTCATGGTGAGCTTCTCATCCACCAACACCCCCAAGTCCTTCTCCTCCGGGCTGCTCTCCATCCATTTCCGCCCAGCCTGTATGGATACCTGCATTGATTTACCATCACTTGCTTCCTTTGGTGCCTCCCCTCCATTTAGCGATCTCTCCGGCTGGATTGATAACGCCGGTCCGTCACCGGAGCATCCTCAGGCTCCCTTCCCCCAGCTGCCAGCGTGGAGGAACGGCGAGCTCCTCTTCGTCAGCAAGCCCGCTCGTTGCCTTCCAGAGCGTCTCGCTGTAATTCAGTTATGAATCATTGCTTTATTTGTCATGTCAAGCTCCAGCAGGACGGTTTAAAGTGCTTTTAGTCGGCAGTAATTTGAGGCACTCTGCCAAACCGTTCCGTTGTTGTCAGAGCCGGCGGTGGCTGCGGCTGATACGATGATAAAACGCGTCCTGACTGCAGATCATTGCCGCGGTGGCGGGAAGGCTGTTCCTTTTCACATGTGGCAGGCAATAAGAGCTAATTAACAACCGGATGAATTTGTTGGGTTTATCCCTGGGGATTACGCAGTTGGGTGTAGGTATTCCAAACTGTTAATGTACGTCTTTCGCTCTCTTTTGTGTTTTTAAAAATTCATTTTCCTGAGCGCGATTTTACGCTGAAAGTGTATCAGCAGAATATGGGTCTCTATAGTGCAATCGGAATATTTTCTACACGAGAGGAAATGTGTCTTAAATTTTTCGCCTCAAACAGAAATAGAACTTGCTTTAAGGAAAAAAAAAAAAAATCCTTTTGCTGCCTTAAAATAATTTGTTGGGGAAAAAAAATGACTTTTTTTTTTTTTGTATGAAGGTTTTGTGTCTGCAGGACGGCGGCTGAATGCCGTGTTAGGAATCGGCCGGTGCTAATGTTGATTTAAAAATAAAATCGGAATTGCTCGGGCGCAGGAGGTTACCAGTCAAATACTGTTGAGAGAAACCGTTCTGACGTGCTGCCGGCGATACACACGGAGCGGTGCGGAGGGGCGGCAGGACGAGTAGTGTGGGCAACAGTGAAACCGTTGCTTTTCTCCCGATCCTTTAACTAAATCAGTTTAGGTTAGGGGTNCATCGGAATATCTGTGTTAGTAAAAGGAGAGGAAACAATGAGCTGTACACCCTCGTTGTTCTTGTCATCATCCCCCCGCTCCAGACCCCGCCGCTGGTGCGAGGCGAGCGTTGCAGGACGCCTCACGGCTCGACTCTATGTATTTTTTAAACAGTTCCTCCTCCTTTCTGCTCCTTTGATTCCACTTTTTCCTTTGAAAGCCAGAAGAGCAGCTGAACCTTCAGTTCTCATTATNGTGTCCATCTTTTTTTCATTTTTTTTTTTCAATCCCACCTGTGAAATAGGAGTGGTTTTAAAAAAAGAAAACCCAAATGTCGCATTTATGGTCTGGTTTTTGTATCACTCTGCGGTTGTGTCGGCCTCAGAATGGACACGAATGGATTTTAGTGGCTCTTAAATGTTTTTGCAGGATGATATCCTGCGTATCCTGGGCTGCATCAGAAGTGTGGCCAGCAGGGCGAGGGAGGGGATTCTGCCCCTCTACTCCACTCTCGTGAGACCCCACCTGCAGTACTGCCTCCAGCTCTGGAGGCCCCAACAGAAGAAGGACATGGAACTGCTGGAACGTGTCCAGAGGAGAGCCACGAGGATGATCCGAGGGCTGGAGCACCTCTCCTATGAGGAGAGGCTGAAAGAGTTGGGGCTGTTCAGCCTGGAGAAGAGAAGGCT
>VUYV01000505.1:222076-234780 GCA_008711295.1 Anarhynchus alexandrinus
TCTTCAAGGTCCTTTCCAACCTAAACCATTCTACGATTCTATGATTCTATGATAAATTTCAAGTAGGGGGAATGAAAATGTTAAGGATATGCATGTGAGGAAGGATGTCTCGTATCTGGAAGAATTGGTTGGGTTTTGCTGGAGCTGAGCTACAGGCAACGTTATGACTTATGATTTGAGCTTCAAATGGTGCTGTCCTCTCGTATTAGTGTTTTGCCGGTAGTGTGACCAGACCAAAATAACAAAGCAAAGAACCTCACATTTTCTATTTATACTCGGGAATACTCGGGATGGGATGATGTTCTAGTGGGAGGTGTCCCTGCCCATGGCAGGGGGTTGGAACTCGATGATTTTCAAGGTCCCTTCCAACCTAAACCATTCTATGATTCTACATTACGCTCTCGGGTCTTTCTGTCTGACTCTTTTTTTCCCACCTCCCAAAGCTGAACATGGTGGCAGCTCGGGGAGTTGTCATCTCATGCTGAAGAACAGAGCACGGCTAGGAAACCTTCCGACTTCGTATCTTCAGGAAGGCAGAATTATAAGGGGGAAAAAATGTGCCTTCTCTTGGTTCGGGTTAGGAAGGAACGTCCTCCATGGCAGGTGGTGGAACTGGATGATCTTTAGGGTCCCTTCCAACCCAAACCATTCTATGATTCTATGATCTGAAGGGGACAAACCTGCTCTTGGAGATCCCTTCCTGTCCCCTGGTCCTCCCCAAGCTCTTCACGGCAATGACAGGTTTCACGCAGGGGCAGATTTAATGCAGAAATGCTGTTAATTTCTGCAAAAAATGAAGCGTGGCGTTTAATGCAATTTTTTTTAATCAGTCCTTCATCTGGCCAATTGCTTTTTATCGCGTGGGTACAAAAATTGCAGCATTCAATGACAGATTCAAGAAGCCCCATCGCAAGGAATTTTGGAAGAACCTGCTTCTACGAGATCCTTTAATCCATTTTTTTTATATTTTTAAGTCCTGATACTTTAGTTTTTTCACCTTTAAATGTGTGTGTGTATGTGAATTGGTTTTAAACTTCAGATCTCTTCTTGAATCACACTACGCTTTTACCCACAGTGTTTCCTAGTGAGTTTTGCAAACTTGGAGGAAATCGCAGTTGAATTTTACTTTTGTTCTCTTATCCCTCGTTCCTGTACTATGTGGTGGGGGAAACGGTGGCGTTTAATTTCATTTTTCATATTTTCTTTTTTAAGATCCTGCTTTCGTGCAGGGTATTTTTTTCTTGAAGTTAAACTGTTGCAAAACTTTCTGGGTGAATTTTTCCTAGCATCCAATTCATCTCATCAGCCAGTGGTGAAGTGGTGAAGGAGAAGAGGTAGGAGAAAAGGGAAAGGGGAAATGTGGGTGCGTTGGGGGTCAGTATGTTACACCGCTTCGCTGGTTGGTGACATTTGGGTTCTTTGGGCTGTCTTCCACGTTCTTTGTTCAGTTCTTCTTGGCACCATTGCTTAATATCTTCATATTTTGATAGACCTTTTGTGAAACTATTAAAAACCAAATATAATTGAGCCCTTTATATTTGTTGTCCGTTACCAGTGCAACGCAGTATTATGGAGGATTATTGCCTGAATACTTGACCTTGAAAGCAGCTTGCACCGGGGGTGGAAGGGCGACGAGATACAGCCTCATTCAGCTTTCGAGGGCATTTTGCCTGCTCTGCACATCACTCTCCTGCAACGATTGCCCCAAAATATCCACCTTTCGTGAGCACCTCGGACATTTTGGTGTCTGGGCGAGCGGCAGTGTGGTGCTTAGTTTGCAGAGAAGATGCTGCTACCCGGGTCGTTCCTGCATAGCTGAAGTCCTAATTATAGATGAGTGGGATATATTATTTTATTCGATATACACAAATACTGCCCTGCGTCTCTCAGCAGATGATTTAATTGGCTGCAGTTCTGTCAGGGCTCTCTGAATCTCCCCACGTCAAGAATGCTTATGAATAATTTCAGTTCTGCAAACATCACCTTATCTCTTTCGCTCGCTTTTCCAGTTTTAGCGCCGTACGCGGAATACTGCTGATCCCGGCAAAGGATCTCGGAGCACCTTGCCGTTACCCTCTTGGCAGCCTGAAAATCCAATGTTTAATACTCGGCTGGTTCTTAAAGCTTAGCTGCTCTCTAATCCACCACAGTCCCTTTCCCTCTTACCCTGCAACGTTAGTTTTTTAATAGTATCTTTCTAGGGCTTTTATGAATAGCTTTCTGAGGTCATCCCCCCCCAATTATGGACTCTTTAGTCATTACTATATATCCACAATGGAAGGATTTTGTCCAAGTTACTTTGTTTTCCTTGCTGTGCCTGTTTTTCTGAGCGTGGTAGGGCAGTGCATCGTTACAGCCAGTTCGCTTCATGTGGAATAAGACATTGGGTAATTCCGTGATAATCCTTAATGCACTTATTAGAGATAAGTCCAAGTCTTCTGCTGTTATGCAATGAGCGATTTGAATACGATAGCGTATTTTTGTAAACGTTACGGACAGGTCATTCGAAGTTCTTCATGAATTGTTAAGTGCACAGTCTTTGGTTTTATTGACTTTAGTATATATTTACTTTGTCTTCCATCTTGTATTTGTCTAGCAGCTCTCTGGAGATGCCTAATCTCTCCGTACTTGAAAAATAATACACGTGGCATAGATTTATAATTGGTATATGCCATTTCTAGGTCGCTTGTGGTATTTTGTCTGTTTATGCTGCTCTTGGTTTGGATTTTGACTCATTTGCTTCCCATAATCTTGTTTCGTGATGAGCCTTCTCCTCCCTGCTGTCCTCTTCTCTGCCTGTTGGAGGTTCTGTTACACCTCCTCAAGTAGAAAACAGGCAGAGTCTATCATCTTTAATTTTCTCACCTTTTGATTTAAGGCTCTTCCACCCTATGATCCTTATTTTAAAATCCTCCTGTAAACAAATGCGTCAAATTTCCAGGTCACCATGCTCATTTGTAGTTGAAAACACTGGTTTCCGTGACATCGTGACTGTTGGTAATTAGTGACCACAACTGTTGGTATTTTCAAATCCAGTCTTGTTATTTATGTTGTTTTGGACATTAGATGAAAGTAGCCTCAATTCTTAAATGCAATAAAAATAACTGTGTCAAGAAAAAAATGCTTAAGTAGTGGAGAAATTGCTTCTCTGAACTCTGCTGTGACGGTTGATGCCATTCGCCTCCTCCCATGTCAACCAGCTGCGTATCGCCACACCTTGAGCAGTTCCTTTTCCAATAATCAATTTATGGCATTGAAGAAGAAAGACTGTTCTTATGTGCTGAGGGATCTACTGACGTAGAGACACCAGAAAACAAATGGTCATAACACTTTGAAGACCAGTGCCATGGAGAGCTGATCATGGGATCTCTTCTTGTCGTTGGGATGTCCATCAAATTGAAAGCTGAGGGACTTGGGGCTTTTTAGCCTGGAGAAGAGAAGACTGAGGGGGGATCTTATCAACGCTTATAAATCCTTCAAGGGAGGGTGCCAGGGGGATGGGAACAGTCTTTTTCCAGTGGTGCCCAGTGACAGGACAAGAGGGAACGGGCACAAACTTGAACATAAGAAGTTCCATCTCAACATGAGGAGGAACTTCTCTCCTGTGCGGGTGGCAGAGCAGTGGCACAGGCTGCCCAGAGAGGTGGGGGAGTCTCCCCCTCTGGAGCCATTCCAAACCCGCCTGGACGTCGTCCTGTGCCACTGCTGGAGGTGCCCCTGCTCTGTCAGGGGGTGGGACTGGATGATCTCCAGAGGTACCTTCCAACCCTGACCAGTCTGGGATTCTGTGATCATGAAGTCCACGCGCTGGTTAGTCTTTGTCCCACGTCACCTCCAGGAGACAACGAATACACAGCCTTCGGAGGTGTGTGGTCAGCAGTATTTTACAGTCTGCTTGGTCCAGGTAGGCATAAATCCGTGATCAGACCTTTGGAAAGATGAAAACGAGAGAGCAAAGGCAGAGCCAACGTGCTTGAGAGTGAAACGGCGCAGGACACGAGCGGTACGTGTAAGTAAGTGGTGCAGGTGGCCTTTCCTGGCTGTGATGATCGCTCCTGGTACACCAGATCCTTAGGCAGGGCTCGGGAGATGGAAACTCAGCCGGGTCTCAGGAGTCATGGGCTTTCGGGGACATGGNCGGCGCAGGACACGAGCGATACGTGTAAGTAAGTGGTGCAGGTGGCCTTTCCTGGCTGTGATGATCGCTCCTGGTACACCAGATCCTTAGGCAGGGCTCGGGAGATGGAAACTCAGCCGGGTCTCAGGAGTCATGGGCTTTCGGGGACATGGAGAGGCAAAAATAAATCATAGAATCATAGAATCATAGAATGGTTTAGGTTGGAAAGGACCTTGAAGATCCTCGAGTTCCAATCCCCCCTGCCATAGGCAGGGACAAATAATAATAATAAAATACATATATAAAAATTAAAGTGTAGTTTTGAAATGGAGTATTTTAAAATGGAATATTTAAAAATGGAGTGATTTTATACTGTTTCACACCCAAAAAGCCGACGTGCGCAAGCATCGAATTGTGGAGATCAGAAATGTGCTCGCGAGACGGCTCTGAAATGCGGCTAATTGAGCAGATATTTAAGATATAACGAGACATGTTATGTCATAAAAATGTAACTGTGTCACTCCAAGTGGAATGTCCTTGGAAACAGCTTCAGTTGCAATTTTTCCCTCTCCCAAATCAGCTTTCGTTATTGGCAGCGAAGATCTGAAGCGCTGTTTGTTCGCAGAATTTACGGGTGACTGACAGCGCGCTCAGTCCTCTGAGTCCTCGCGCGAAAGGCAGTGCTTCACTACTGAAAAATAGCTAAGAAATTCAGAATAAACCCAGGGAGTGTACGATATTCCCGAGTTAGGAACAGCACACGTGGCTTTTAACTGTAGTGTGTTTGATTCTGGGCTATAGAAGTGAGATTTTTCAGATGCATTTCAATGAGAGCCAGGGACATTTTTTTTCCCCCTTTTCCTACTCATCCGGAAACACTTGAAAAAGAGCAATTCCACCTATTTGTCTTGCTGATGGCTGTTTTCTTCTCATATCATAGAATCATAGAATGGTTCAGGTTGGAAAGGACCTTGAAGATCATCGAGTTCCAACCCCCCTGCCATAGGCAGGGACACCTCCCACCAGACCAGGCTGCCCAAGGCCCCGTCCAGCCTGGCCTTGAACACCTCCAGGGATGGGGCCTCAACAACCTCTCGGGGCAACCTGTTCCAGTGCCTCACCACCCTCACAGTGAAAAACTTCTTCCTCATGTTCAATCTAAACCTGCCCTCTTCCAGTTTGAAGCCATTCCCCCTCGTCCTATCACTCCATGCCCCAGTCAAAAGTCCTTCCCCAGCTCTCCTGTAGGCCCCTTTAGGGACTGGAAGGCCGCAATAAGGTCTCCCCGGAGCCTTCTCTTCTCCAGGCTGAACAGCCCCAACTCTTTCAGCCTCTCCTCATAGGAGAGGTGCTCCAGCCCTCGGATCATCCTCGTGGCTCTAAGGAAATAGTTTCCACTTATATTACACCATTATCTCATACAGATGTGGAGCAGATTTCCATCCACTGCTCTTGGCTGGAGAGGAAATAGTGAAAGAAATCTGGGGGAAACTGGGGAAAGAACGGGAAAATTTTAGGTAACTTAAACCACTGAACTCTTGTGTCCTGACTTTGCCTCCAAATTCCTCATTTTTGGGGTGACAGCGATGAGAATAACGAAGGAAAATGCTGTGCCAGGTCACGCCGATGGTGGTGGGGGAGTGCTGCTGTAACATTTTTGCTTGAGGCCGGTGAAGTATCTTACTGCCGATAAGATGCTGAGCTGCAGGATGGCGTAAGGCCTTCTGTAACTCGAGCAGTGTTCATTTTAAATTTTTTGTAATTATTATTAATAGATGTATCTTGGGGAAACAGGTCTTTCAGGCAGACTGGTTCTGCAAAGAGATAACGCTAGTACGGAGCATCCCATATACCCAACCCAGGAATATATCTATCCTTGCTGTTACTGACCTTGGAAAAGATTCAGGAATTCGGGTGGTCTACAGCTGTTTGTAAATGTCTGAGTCTTTTTTTTTAAAGTGGTAGAAAATTGTAAAATATGTAGCCGAAACATTATTTTCCCTTAAATATCATGTTTTCGTAAGCCCCAGTAAGTGATGGGCCATTGGCAGTGTCAAGACGAATCCGATGACTCAAACCCACCGATGCAATTAGTACATACGAAGGATCAGTTTTTAAAAAATGATGCTCGCTAGCTATTCAAATAGCGCATGTATATATTAAAAAAAATATATAAAAAATTAGTAGAATGCCTTTGGGGGCTCCCCTTTTCCCCAGGAGTGTTAAATCCCTCTCCTAGAATAAATCCCAGCTTTCACCTGTGTTGCAGATAACCTTCAAAAAAGGGAAGTGTCGGAGCAGCTTTTCTTTCTGCTGGACCCTGGTAATAACTAGAAACCCCCTGGAATTTCTTGGTACTGACCTTCAAGACAGGCTCCTGCTATAGGGACTCAGCAAACTCTCACCTTGGGCCACTGCAATAGTGAAAAAGGCATAAGTAGATATGTTCTTGAAATTACATTTTAGAATTTGTTTAGGCAGTTTTCATCTTTAACTCATTTTGCAGTTAAAACCTAATTATAAATAGTTAAATTCAGGTTAAAGAATCCAATTTTCTTCTAGTTCTGCATTAAGCAAGTTGGCAGAATTTACTTGGTGGGAATGGGTTGGGTAGGCAGCAGTCTCGGAGACGGCATTGCTAAATTGCAGACTCCATTTACACGTGTAGTCTAAAATTTTTAAATTTAAAGTATTTTTAAAACGTTACTTTGCATAGAATGCAGTTATTATCTTTCAGAAAAAATTAATTACCCCTCCCCCACCTACACCTATCTATGATTAAACTGAAATCATCATCATCACAGAATGGTTAGAGTTGGAAGGGACCTTGAAGATCATTGAGTTCCAACCTGCCTGCCCTGGGCAGGGACATCTCCCACCAGCCCAGGTTGCTCCAAGCCCCGTCCAACCTGGCCTTGAACACCTCCAGGGATGGGGCCTCAACAACCTCTCTGGGCAACCTGCGCCAGGGGCTCACCACCCTCACAGTGACAAATTTCTTCCTCACATCTCATCTAAATCTCCCCTCTTCCAGTTTGAAGCCATTCCCCCTCGTCCTATCACTCCATGCCCTTGTAAAAAGTCCCTCCCCAGCCTTCTTGTAGGCGCCCTTCAGCCACTGGAAAGCTGCTATCCAAAAGTAGGATTCACACTTTTTGAAAAACGTGTGTTTGCCAAACTCTCATCTGAATTGCAAATAGCAGCTTTGGGTTTGAAATGTGTCATGGGTTTACAGTCCCGTTCTGCTGATGGGTAAATGAAAGATGGATTTGGGTAGTGTTGTCTGTTTTTCTGGTAGTTCTTATGAAACGAGCAACTACCGAACATAAAAAAAATACCAGCTTAAAATTCCTTCATGTGTTTTGTGTTGCTGGAAGTTCAGATTCTATTTGTTGATTTAAAATTGGACATTGAAATCATATGTTGGCAGCGGTTGAAAAGTACGGTGTTTACTTGTCGTCAGAACTGGTTTCATCCTGGAAAACATCGACTATTTATTTTGCTCCAACCGCTGACTAATGCTCCTGGAGACGGGGGGGCTCCTGCAGGCTTGGTGGGGGGCTGCAGCACTGGGGGGGTCACTTTGAACCCGTCCCAAACTGACATCTCAGTGAAGCACAAAGAAACATTATACTGCCCAAGATGATGTCTTGGATGTAATGTGGAAATTGTAGGTAACGGGGATCAGTCAGAGCAAATTCCATCAAAGCCTTCACAACCCCAAGTCCTTTTATGAATTATAGCTGATTCCTGAAATTAGGAACTTGAGAACGATGCTCTTGGCTGAATTTGTCTTCAGATTATATTAGCTTAATTTAGTAAGTGCCTTGTTCTTGTTTTTCTACTCTGAACCATGATCACTATGAAGAGAACGAGAAATAATTGTATTAATTATTGAACGTGAGAGTCTCTGTCCTCAGAGACGCTAAAACTCTGGCTGGATAACCCGAACACAGCTTTGGAGTTCTCCCTTCTTGGAGCTGGAGGCTGGAGAAGATCCCCACTGGAGGTCCCTTCCAACCAAAATTATCCCGCGATTTTGTGATCCCAACAGAATTATTCACTGTTGAGCGCTTCTCTGCAAAGTGGTTGGAGATGGAGATAGTGGGGATTCCCCACCAGAACTTTTATTGACTGTGACATTAAACGTGTGTATCTGCATCGGATGGACGGGGATGGACAGGCACCTTGGCTGTTGGGTTGTGGATTGGATTTATACTAGTAATTAATGTTTTTATATGCGACAATCATAGAATCACAGAATGGTTTAGGTTGGAAGGGACCTTGAAGATCGTCAAGTTCCAACCCCCCTGCCCTGGGCAGGGACACCTCCCACCAGACCAGGTTGCTCCAAGCCCCGTCCAACCTGGCCTTGAACACCTCCAGGGATGGAGCTTCCACAACATCTCTGGGCAAATGTGATCCCTTTCTTTCTTCGGTCCTCAGCTGGGGTTCAGTAACATCCCTGTTCAGTCCCAAAGGCATTTTAGAAGAGGAGTCTTTCTCCATATGTGGAAAACCTTTGGGATTTTGAATAAAAAAGGAAAAGGAGATGGACACGCTCAGCATAGAAATACTCCGTTTACCAAACGTTCATCTTCTCTGCAATGATTAAATATCTTTAAAAGGTCCCTTCCAACCCAAACCAGTCTATGATTCTATGTTCCTATTAATGAGGAGTAATCCACTACACTGTTAATGATAAAATACGACGGTAGTTGAATGGGTGCAGTATGGCAGTCTTCGAGGTTGCTGCCTGAATAGCTTCAGCCCTTTATTACAGGTCGCCTGAAAGCAGTTAATCTGGAGTAATTTAGTTGTGATATGACCTGGCTAGTCTCAAAATGACACTTTTAAAGAAGTTGCCAAATAGAGCCATCTGTTTTCTTATACTCTAATTGCTCATTCAGCCCAAACAGCTCAGCAGATCTAAGGAAACCAGTTAGCGGGGAGGGCCAAGTGTTGATGTGCTGTTCTGAAGCTATCTCGGTATGAAATAAGACTCCTTCTTGGGAGCACAAACCTTAAAGTCCTTTTCTTATTATTTTTTTTTCATACTTCCCTACTTATCCGGTTGTGCTTCTGTTCACGTCACCTATTCTGCTCTACAGATGAGGCTGTTGAGTTTTATCGTCTCTCCTGCTTGGTAAGGAGTGACCTTTAAATTGCTTTTCCTGCAGCTATCCGGGCACCGTGAGCCTCCTCTGAAATGATATTGGGAAGCCTCAGTTCTCAAGGCTTTAAAATTCTTCTTTAGGATGCACTCTGTTACAGAGGCTGGAAGAAAGGTGCTTCTTCTCAAAGGGCAAAACCTCCATGTTAAGTTGGGTTTTATAATCTTACAGAAGTTTCAGTTGCTGTTTCCTTCGGTGTCCCTCTTTAGATGACAGGTTGCCAGGAGAGGCACCACCAGAGAGAGGAGCCCCACGCACTCAGTCATTCCCCAAAGCACATGTTTTTCCAGCGCGTAGGTCTACGCAATCCCAAATCAACGTGAGCTTTCTCTGTCCATGCTCAGAGCTGACCGAAAGCACGCCAATACCTTTATAGAATCGTAGAATCATAGAATGGTTTAGGTTGGAAGGGACCTTGAAGATCAGTGAGTTCCAACCCCCCTTGTTATGGTTGGAAGAGACCTTTAAGATCATCGAGTCCAACCATCAACCTAACATTGCCAAAAACACCACTAACCCATGTCCCTCAGCACCACGTCTGCCCATCTTTTAGATACCCCCAGGGGTGGCGACTCCGCCACTGCCCTGGGCAGCCTGTTCCAGTGCTTGACAACCCTTTTGGTGAAGACCTTTTTCCTAATATCCAATCTAAACCTCCCCTGGCACAACTTGAGGCCATTTCCTCTTGTCCCATCGCCTGTTCCTTGGGAGAAGAGACCGATCCTCCCTCACTACACCCTCCTTTCAGGGGGCTGTAGAGAGTGAGAAGGTCTCTCCTCAGCCTCCTTTTCTCCAGGCTGAACACCCCCAGTGCCCTCAGCTGCTCCTCATGAGACGTGTCCTCCAGACCCCTCACCAGCTCCGTTGCCCTTCTCTGGACACGCTCCAACACCTCAATGTCTTTCTTGTAGTGAGGGGCCCAAAACTGAACCCAGTACTCGAGGTGGGGCCTCACCAGTGCCCAGTACAGGGGGACCATCACTGCCCCGGTCCTGGTGGCCACACTATTCCTGACGCAAGCCAGGATGCAGTCCTGGGAGCCAACGCCGTGGCTGGAGCAGGCGCTGCACCAGCGACATCCGTGCGGCTTTGAGTGGTTTGAGGAGAAGCAGAGCAGCTTCATGGCTGCTCTGCGACTTTCTGTCTAGAGACGGGCGCCGTCCCAGCTCTGTTGCCTCCTCCTTCCTTTGAGCAGTTTGCTGTGGAGTCCTTCGCCAGCTTGAAACTATTTTGGCTCTCGGCACGCTCTGCTGTTATTGCAAACAAGGAGGGGGAATAAAAGCTCTCCGCGTTTCGTGTGTGCGTGTGCCTCGAAGCAGGGGAGGGAAGGAGAGGGTGCAGCAGGCGGCTCCAGACCTCCAGTTGCACCAGGGTCACTCGTTAGAGCCCGTCTGCTTTATGGGCCACAAACGAGCCCTGGGGCTGTCGCTCCTTGCTGTGCAATATTTGTTCTTTCTTTCTTCTGGGAACGAGGTTCGTTGCTATTTTTATCTGGATTGTGTAGTGTTTAGTCGAGTTTTGGGTGCTGGAAGAAGCGATCAATAATAGTTGTCGACTGACCTCGGAACAAGGCTTCCAATTGCTCCCAGAGAAACAAACGTCGGGAGCAACTTGCTAAAAGCAGCTCTAATTCGGCAGAGAACCCTGGGGAGAACCGCAGCAGAAGCTGCTACCGATTCTGAAGGGCGTCTCTCCTTGCTGGGCGAAGAAGGAGATAGCAAGTGGAAGAAGGCTGGCGTGTGTCCGCAGGGTGGGTTCCTCCTGATTTGCTTCCTAGAATGACATCTCGCACTTTTGGAGGCTTCTTTTGGTGGAGATGTTAACAGTTGGGGTAGATGAGGGGGAATGGCTTCAAACTGGAAGAGGGGAGATTTAGATTAGATATTAGGAAGAAATTCTTCACTCTGAGGATGGTGAGACACTGGAACAGGCTGAACAGAGAAACTGTGGCTGCCCCATCCCTGGAGCTGTAGCTACATCTGTAGCCTTCATTGAACGGTTTCAAGTGATCGATCATGGTCATCCGATTCAAACTTTCTTTCTCTTACACTGGTTATACGTTGTTTTGCCACATATTTTGCCCTTCTTCTTAGGAAGAAGTTTTTCACTGTGAGGGTGGTGAGCCCCTGGCACAGGTTGCCCAGAGAGGTTGTTGAGGCCCCATCCCTGGAGGTGTTCAAGGCCAGGCTGGACGTGGCCTTGGGCAGCCTGGTCTGGTGGGAGGTGTCCCTGCCCACGGCAGGGGGGTTGGAACTGGATGATCTTCAAGGTCCTTTCCAACCTAAACCATTCTATGATTCTATGATTCTGTGGAGCTCCAGGTCTGTTGGCAGCTCAGACGGGTACATCCGTAAGAAATTGCTGTGGCACCCGTGGTGCCGTTCCACGTGCTCTTAATACCCCTTGAAAAAAAGCTCCCCACTCTCAGCATGAGAGGTACCTCTGGGAACTCACCTCAGGACATAATTCGGTATTTTTACCATAAATCTTCCTTTTTCTGTATCTTTTCTGATAGAGGTGGAACTTATATCTCAGAAGAAGATACCTGACTGGGGTTTACAGGAAGGCCGTTTGGATGATAATGTGCATGTTATTACCTTTGGCCGACCACCTCCTCTGTGAATAGGGCAGCGGCGGGTAATCCCATTTGTCATGTCTGTTAGCTCAAAGCCCGCGCGAGGGAGGTGACACTTCTCCTTTCAGCTGGACAGAGGTTGCAGGATGTAACTGTAATGTTTGTGTTTGTTTATTCCAAATAAACAGATCTCGGTTTCAGATCTGCCACCTAACAGGCGTACAGTGGTGCTCCATCACTGTGATAGGCGGGAAGAGGACTCTGTGAGGTGCTTTTTATCCTTTGGATCGCAGAAATAATTTCCTTGGTTGTCCTTGATCAAGTCATCCCTCTGTTTACATCCTTCTACTGCCTCCCCTCCTCAGTCTTCTCATACAAAAGCCCTTTGCAGCCAATCTTTCATGGAATCACAGAATCATGGAATGGTTTGGGTTGGAAGGAACTTTGAAGATCATCTTGTTCCAACCCCCTGCCCTGGGCAGGGACACCTCCCACCAGCCCAGGTTGCTCCAAGCCCCATCCAACCTGGCCTTGAACACCTCCAGGGATGGGGCAGCCACAGCTTCTCTGGGCAACCTGCGCCAGGGGCTCACCACCCTCACAGGCAACAATTTCTTCCTAATATTTCATCTCAATCTCCCTTCTTTCAGTGTAAAACCGTCCCCCCTCATCCTATGGCTCTCCTCCCTGATCCAGAGTCCCTCCCCAGCTTTACTGAAGCCCCTTTAGGCACTGAAAGGAGCTCTGAGGTCTCCCCGCAGCCTTCTCTTCTCCAGGCTGAACCCCCCCAACTCTCCCAGCCTGTCCTCCCAGCAGAGGGGCTCCAGCCCTCGCAGCA
>VUYV01000505.1:262973-273274 GCA_008711295.1 Anarhynchus alexandrinus
GGTCTCACGAGAGTGGAGTAGAGGGGCAGAATCCCCTCCCTCGCCCTGCTGGCCACACTTCTGATGCAGCCCAGGATGCGGTTGGCCTTCTGGGCTGCGATGGCACATTGCTGGCTCATGTTGAGCTTCTCGTCCATCAGCACCCCCAGGTCCTTCTCCTCAGGGCTGCTCTCCAGCCATTCCCCACCCAGCCTGGATTTGTTCTTGGGATTGCCCCGAGCTGGCTTTATAACCGTGATTTCCTTTGCTTTGAGAATTGCTCCTTCTGTGCTAACTTGGGGGTGGAGGGAAGGCTAATTAATTAAGCAGTAATTGTTGTCAAGTCAATTGGTGCTAACATTTAACATTTGACTTGGTTGCTATCCTGAGGTAAAGCGGAAGGAGTTAATGATCTAACAAATTGTGCATCCATCATGAGAGACTTGTTTGGAAAGAACGGTTTTATTTATGAACTGTAAAATAATACATTTTAAAAAAAAACAAGCACCACATTTTGAAGCAAGATCGTTGAGGTTCTCGTGTGAAATTGTCACTAGATAGCTGTGGAGACAAATGCGTCGCCTAATAAAGCTTAATGACTGATTTTCCCATTAATCAGAATGGAGAATGTGCTTCATTAAAGATAATTAACTGAGCCAGTTACTTAACTGACAGTTAGTAGACACAAATTCCCAAGTTACGTGCTTTCCTCTAAATAAAACTCACAAGGAGCTAACCCGGTACTGCTTCGTCATCTTTATTGGAGAGGGAAACAGAAGGGCTGTTAAAATCTCCTTGCCCGCCTTCGGTCCGTGACTCTATCTCCCCGTTGGGGACAGCGGTGGGATGCAGTGGGGTGGCCCTGGGTGCCCTGCGCAGCCTCGTGCAGCACCCAAGCCCTGGGTCTCCGGGTTCCTGTAGTCGGCTCACGCTGAAAAACTCACAGATATTTGCCGCTTCCCATCTCGCCAGCAGCAAATGGTCTTTTATCTGCTAATTTCGGAAAGCTCAGGTCTTCGTTGTGGTTGTTTTTGTCACCCAAGGACGATTCGCTCCGCCAAGGGGGAGAATTCCTCGTCTGAATTGGTGGCTTCTCCTCTTTGTTCATCGCAAGCCATGAGTGGGGTCATGAGTCCTGAGCCCCCCCGAAGGCAGGGATGCGGAAGATCAATCTTCTCCGGGTACATTTGTAGGCAGAATATGCAGCGCCGAAGAAGTTGGGGGAATTAACCGAGAGATCCAAAACTTGAATTATTAAATATGCTCTGTGGTTGTAACGGCTCGTTGTCAATCCTTTCCTTCGCAGCTACTCTGTGTCTTGAATTATAACACGGTAATGCTATCACGGAGCGGAAGATGACTCTGGAGCTGACGTAAGGCGGTTGTCTCAACTCTGCTTTTCTTTTGTCCTCAGAGTTCCTGGTCTTCCATCATGAACCCTGTTTACAGCCCCGTCCAACCTGGGGCTCCCTACGGAAACCCGAAGAACATGGCATATACAGGTAGGACCGGTGTTGAGCGGCTCTTCCGGGAATGGCCGTATTGCGGTGGTGAGAGCGCATGATCGTTAATGAGTGATTAATTCCTTGATGAAGGGGGAAAGAGTTCCCATCAGGGCGCCAGATGGGAACGTGACTTGCAGGAAAAACTCTTCAGCAAAGCCAGTGCAGTAAGGTCAGCGAGGAGGAATGGCCCTGAAGTCGTTAAGAGGAGGATGCCCTGGAAATCCTAAAGAAAAGGATGAAAAGAGGGTTTCTTTAGACAAATAAAACCAGAAGTTGCTGGGGGAGTCAGCGGGGTGGTGGAGGGCTTCCCTCCGGAGCTGAACTGAGCGACTCGGGTGCAGGAATAATCCTGCGGTAGAAGTGCGGATCCACAGGCGAGAGCCCGTTAGTTGGATAACGTGCAGTTATTGTTATAGGGGATGACTTAAACTGCAGTATTGACTCATGGGGTTTGTTCTCAAGTTACGCTTTGGTTGAGTTCATCTTAGGTTGAACGGCAAGTCTGGTGTCTGTTTGAAGTCCGTCTTTAGAACGGAGTTGTCTAAAAATGTCATCTTGAATACTCGAAAGCGGCATTGAGATATGTTTACCATAATTACGTAACCAGTGGGGAACTAAAGCGTGCTGGTACGGAAAGAATTTTGCTCAGAGAGACATAGTGCTTTGGAAAAAGAAAAATCTCAGCTGAGGTGTGTCTGTGGTTTTCCCCGTGGATTATATTTGCCAGCAGTTGTTCTTCTGATCTCCTACAAAATCAGCTTTGGAAGACATTTCATTCTAACACTTAGTTGAATGTAATTAGCTATGAAGTGTCATACTGTGTTAAGACTCCCTTCTTTATATTTACATTGCCGGTTGTATGTGGTGACTTCCACCTAATGCGCGAAATTCCTCGGGAATGTGCTTTTGTGGAGGAGCGTGGTCAACAGCAAATGGAAACGACCATCAAATGCTCGGAGCTACTTCGTTTACCAAATACTCTCATTGACTTTGGGAGCTGTTTCAGCTGGTAGATCGGTAGCGCTGACCGTGTTGCTGTGAGGAGACCTCTCCAATACTCTGCGGAGCAGAGAGTTCCTCAAAGGTGTTTTGCCCCATTTTTATTCACCCTTTCTTTTGTTTTTTTTTCCCCCCCCTCTCAAATTTATGCACGCGGTTTTGGTGGAGATCCCGTACCTCGAGGGAACTTTGGTCTCACAGTCAAAGCACTGGAGTATCTTCAAAAAATATCACCGTTGTAAGAAGACTTCAGGCTCCGGAGGTGCTCAGGTGATAGAATGAGCTCATAAGTGCACAGTTATTTTCCTACACTAGAAATAACAGTAATTTGGCGCTTTCCAGCACAAGGATGGTTTGGATGAGAGTCTACTTCTCTCCCACTTTTCTTTTTTTTTTCTTTTTTTTTTTTTNTCCACCTTAATATCTGTGCAATGGAGATGTTCTGTGTCTGCTTTCAGACGATCCCGAATGTTTTCGAAGCTCCTTTCTGGCACTCGAGAAGACAATTTTATTTAAATATTGGAAGCGCCGATTGGATAGTTTGTACTTTTGACCCTTCTGGAAGGAGAATTTGAGAGGGTGATTTTTTTGGGGAGGTGTCCCTGCCTATGGCAGGGGGGTTGGAACTCGATGATCTTCAAGGTCCTTTCCAACCTAAACCATTCTACGATTCTATGATTTTGGTGGTTTAGATGAATGAATTCTACACGACTGCCTTCGCACTAAGTCAAATGGCAACGTGAATAGGATGTTATCTTCTAAAATAACCTGCTGGTTCATCACCACGGCGATTATACCGTGCACTTCATAGATATTCATATCTATATATTTATCTATTCATAGATAAAGCTATTGTCTGCCTTGGCCGGTGTGTGCCAGCTATGGTCAAGGTGAGGTGGCCCCCAAGAGACCTGTTTCACCCCAAACCATCGCACTTCGGGCATTTGTCTTCCTGTGTTTGTGGCAAAGGAAGAGAAATCAGTGGCAGATGTGCAGGATGACCTCGGAGAAAAACGTTGGAGGTGGATCAGACTGGAAAAAGCATAAATATAGTAAGATCCTTAGTTATGTCAATGGAAAACCGAGGAAGGGGAGGTTCAAGGTGACTGCTTGAGCGTAGGACACTGAAGGAGGAATGGAATCGTGTTGGTGCTTGGGTTTTCCGTGGCGCAGGTGTGAGGGAAGGAGTCAGCACGCTGAATTCTTACCGTGAAGTCCCAAAATAGGTAATAGGTTAAAAAGCGTTTAAACGAAGAGCTGTTTTCTTTGCCAGGCAAACGGGTATTGCAAAACCTTTTAAATATGAATTTGTTGGAATAGTTAATGAGAGACCTAAAGTTATATGGCGAAAGAGGGGGAGAAAATTTAATTTTTATCCTTTGTATAGAAAAGACAGGCGACTGCTGAGGGTTATTAAAAGGCGGCTGCCACGTCTCCTGCGTTACGAGCACCGGGCTCTGTCTATCCAACTTTTGCTTTCTACGCTTAGACTTCATTTATGTTGCTTTAATTTGCGTTGTTTAGCTCCGTATCAGTTTCTAATGTAGCCACAAGTTATTCTGGAGGATATTTAAACTCGGAGAGACACACAAAATAGACTTCTCACAGGAGGGCTTGCGGATAGTTCCTTCTCAAATTGCTTTGAAAATAGTCGGTAAAGCATATGACAGGGTAGATCTGGAGAGGAGGTTGACTGCCATCGCGTCTACAAACCCCTTCTACGGCCCCGGGAACTCGTTACAGCATTGGGGCTTAACGAGTGTCTTGGCCCCGATCGGCAGCCGAAGGGAAGAGTCTGCTCCTGATTTGGAATAGCTCATCAGCAAACCGTTCCCACGGTCACTTCATGAGACAGAGCACGCGACATCCGTCCCGACAATTTGATTTGAGATCTGATTTGGGATACAATGTAGAATTTATACAGTATAAGATACGATTATTATTTTTTTTAATCTCATCTTTTTGCAGTCGTGGAGGACACTGAAAAAAACAAATGCGAAGCTTTATATTAGGCAAGAAAGAGAATTAAAAATGCCTCCTGAAGTGTAACAAAGCTGAAGTAAAGGTGGTTAGCCCTAGGCTGTGTTCTCCGTTTGTTTTAGAGTTCGGGTTTTTTTACTCCAAATCTAGTACAGCACTTGTGTTACTTCAATTTTTGTCTTTAAAGAGCATGCATAAACCATGGATTTCTAACCTTGTGGAATAAAACTCAGGTGGGATATATGCGGAAAGAAACCAAGGTTGGTGATCAGGATATCGGCGGGTTGAATCCTGTGCTCTTGTGGTTTTTTAGTGCTAAATGTGAATGCTTTATATTGATTAGATTGCTTTTGGTTGAAATAAGCAGTTTTAATCTGATTTTTCTTCTCGTTCTCACTCCTTTGTTGTTTTCCACGACCGGTGGGTTGGGGAGAGAGGTCCATTTCAAGATAAGTAAAAAAATTTTCTACCAAATTGGCTGCTCGTGTATTAGGGAGAATGGGAAACCCTTGGCACACACTCAAGTACAAAACTGGGAGGGGTGGCTGACACAGCAGAAGGCTGTGCCACCATTCAGCGTGACCTGGACAGGCTGGAGAGTTGGGTGGAGAGAAACCTTATGAAGTTCAACAAGGGCAAGTGTAGGGTACTGCGTCTGGGGAGGAATAACCCCGTGCTCCAGTAGAGGTTGGGGGCTGACCTCCTGGAGAGCAGCTCTGTGGAAAGGGACCTGGGAGTCCTGGGGGACAGCAGGATGCCCATGAGGCAGCAATGTGCCCTGGTGGCCAAGAACGCCAATGGCATCGTGGGGGGCATCAAGCAGGGTGTGGCCAGCAGGTCCAGGGAGGTCATCCTCCCCCTCTGCTCTGCCCTGGGGAGGCCACATCTGGAGCACTGTGTCCAGTTCGGGGCTCCCCGGGTCAAGAAGGACAGGGAACTGCTGGAGAAGGTCCAGCGTAGGGCTACAAAGATGATGAGGGGACTGGAGCATCTCTCTTATGAGGCAAGGCTGAGGGACTTGGNCTGCCCAGGGCAGGGGGGTTGGAACTGGATGGCTTTTAAGGTCCCTTCCAACCTAAGCCATTCTATGATTCTATGATCTGTTGGATTGAAACCTCCTTCCTGTTTCCCTTCCTAAATGGAAAGAGGAAAAGGAGCCTGGTGCCATTTCTGGTAGCAGTGCTTTCTCGCTCTTGGGTGAGCTGGGTGCTGAGCTGAGCTGAGGCGACACGGAGGGGATATTCTCGCTGCAGACGGACCTATGTCTGTCCAACACCTGGTTTGTGTTCCAGCAAGTCCTGGTTCCCCGTGCTGGGCTGGCAACTGCTTCCACTTCGCTAATTCGATGTATTTTACAACAGCAGCAGCAAACAGTGCTTGAGTGTTGTTTACTGTTTAATTAACACAGACTGTAATTAACTTGGATCTTCATGTAAGCTGTCGTTTTAATTGAGGCTAACTTTAAAATGCGTTTAAGGACTCTCATTTGCTTTTCTGTTATTGGTAGAATTCGCTTTACCTGCCCCGAATGTGAGCTGCTGAACTGCCCGGTTTTCCTGTGGCGCGTTCTCCTTCCCCTTTTCTTCACAGAATCACAGAATCACAGAATTTTCAGAGTTGGAAGGGACCTCCAGAGATCATCTAGTCCAACTCCCCTGCTAAAGCAGGATTGCCCAGAGCACATCACTCAGGACTGCATCCAGGCGGGGCTTGAAAATCTCCAGAGAGATTTCTTGCGTCCACTTTAGCGATACACCGGTCCTGCAGCAAACGTTCTGCCTCGTTGGTGTGGAGTTGGGGATGAAGAATCAGTCTCTCCTGTAGCCTGTCTGACTTCAGGCGTGAATCTATAAAAGTGTTTGTTATAGCTCACACTGTTATCGGTTTCCCTACCAGAAGCTGATTAATATGCTGATAAGATGATAAGATAGTGTGGCCAGCAGGGCGAGGGAGGGGATTCTGCCCCTCTGCTCCACTCTCGTCAGACCCCACCTGGAGTACTGCATCCAGCTCTGGAGGCCCCAACAGAAGAAGGACATGGACCTGCTGGAGCGTGTCCAGAGGAGGGCCACGAGGATGATCCGAGGGCTGGAGCACCTCTCCTATGAGGAGAGGCTGAAAGAGTTGGGGCTGTTCAGCCTGGAGAAGAGAAGGCTCCGGGGAGATCTTATTGCGGCCTTCCAGTCCCTAAAGGGGGCCTACAGGAGAGCTGGGGAAGGACTTTTTACTGGGACATGGAGTGATAGGACGAGGGGGAATGGCTTCAAACTGGAAGAGGGCAGGTTTAGATTGAACATTAGGAAGAAGTTTTTCACTTTGAGGGTGGTGAGGCACTGGAACAGGTTGCCCAGAGAGGTTGTTGAGGCCCCATCCCTGGAGGTGTTCAAGGCCAGGCTGGACGTGGCCTTGGGCAACCTGGTCTGGTGGGAGGTGTCCCTGCCTATGGCAGGGGGGTTGGAACGAGATGACCTTTAAGTCCCATCCAACCTAAACCATTCTATGACCCTGCCTGGGGTCTCTCCTGGTCACCCAGATTCAGAATCGTTTTGCCCAGTTTTAGGTACCTGTAGCGGGGATGTGAGTGATCCCCTGAGCTGCTTTAATGGGAAGGGGCAAGAAAACAGCGTCTCCCGTGTCGTCTGTTTTACTTTATGAGCCATTGGATCACGTCCTAGAAGTGCTCGTTTCTCTCTGATACTGAAGGGTGTGTTGATGGCTGACTCAGATGTAGACACCGACACGAAGTTGTCTGTGTTTGGTCTTGAGTTCCATCCCTGGGGTTTGTGTCTGAATTATTTACTGCAGATCTTCAAAAGCAGTAAAATCCATTTTAAAGACATTCTGTCTTGACCAGATTATGAGCCTGCCCCTTGGGTGGGAAGGCAAAGGCAAACCCGTCTTCAGAGGTGTGGGGCAAGGAAGGATGGTAACTCTTTCTGGACTGAATACTCCCACCACCTGTAAAACGTGGACACCTTGACCACTGAAGGCCAGCTGGGCCGGTCATTTCTCAAACACAAGGTCTCGTCTAATCCCTGCAGCCCATACCCGTCACTGCAGTCTGTCCTCAAGGCCATCAGATCATGGTTGGCTGAATTGCTGAAGACGTTTGGTCCAAAGCCACGTAGGTCACTGATCTTCTCATGTCTTTGGTCTTGCTCAGGACAGGGTCAGGGTTATGCAGCTTGGTGGCAGCCGAGGACAGCGTGGCAGAAAGCAACGGCAAGGAGTCCTCAAGAAGGAGGGTCCCACCCTCACAAGGAGCGTAGAGAAGACAACTGAATCTTTGTTTCTTTCAGCAGATCACGGAGTATGAATGTGAGCTGCTGTCATCAAGAAGCTTTTGTTGGGTGACAGCATTCATGTGGTTTTCATAAATAAAAATGTGCATTTCAGAGTTCTGATATCCGACGCACTTGTCCCACTGCTACAGGTCTATAAGGAGTTCGCTTCTCCCAACGTGCTGCTCAGTGGGTGCTACCGCAGAGGCCCCCATCTCCGACCTGCCAACTCTCGAGGGATTTCCCCCCAAAACGTCTTGGGATCAGCGTCATGCTGTCTGGGACAGTTTATCCTTACAGGAGGCAGTGCCTAATGTCCTTAAATCTGGTCAGGTACAGGCTGGGAACTCCCCTCTCTTCCGCCTCCGTTGCACGTAAGGCTCGGGAATCCCAACGGCAATATCGTAACGTGATGGACGTTCTCCTTCTGGTGGCATCTGCTTCTCCCAGGGCTCTTTCCTAACCTGGTTTGTCAGGTGGAGTCCCCCAGCCTTCCCGTCTCATTGGAGCAGGAATTCCCTTCTCTCTTTCGCGAACGAACCTCGTCTCTTTACTCCATTCCTTTTTTCTCTTTTGCTAATCACTTGTTCCCATCATGCATTCACCTTTCTGCCGTGAATCTTCTGCTGCTTCTCCACTTGTGTTTTTATCTCGGAGAAGACTGGATGGTAGCACCCTCCATCACCTCCTTCCCTGCCTCTTTGGGGCAAGGTGAGCGATCAAGCCCCTCTGCTGCTCTTCTGGTCCTCCTCCTTCTTGCGTTGCTCCTTCCCTGGAGTCTTTCCCTCCATCCCGGCTACTTTTCCTTCTCTCTCGCAGCTGATCAGCCTGGCCCAGCTGGCAAACACCTGCACGGGTCCGGCAGAGCTGGGCTGGTTTGACCGGGAGGAACCCCACACCTTTTACAGAATCCCAGACTGGTCAGGGTTGGAAGGGACCTCTGGAGCACATCCAGTCCCACCCCCTGCCAGAGCAGGGGCACCTCCAGCAGTTGCACAGGACGACGTCCAGGCGGGTTTGGAATGGCTCCAAAGTGGGATACTCCCCCACCTCTCTGGGCAGCCTGTGCCAGTGCTCTGCCACCCACACAGGAGAGAAGTTCCTCCTCGTGTTTAGATGGAACTTCCTATGTTCAAGTTTGTGCCCGTTCCCTCTTGTCCTGTCACTGGGCACCACTGGAAAAAGACTGTTCCCATCCCCCTGGCACCCTCTCTTGAAGGATTTATAAGCGTTGATAAAATCCCCCTTCAATCTTCTCTTCTCCAGACTGAAAAGCCCCAAGTCCCTCAGCCTTTCCTCATCAGAGAGATGCTCCAGTCCCCTCATCATCTCCATAGCCCTTTGCTGGACCCTCTCCAGCAGTTCCCTGTCTTTCTTGACCCGGGGAGCCCAGAACTGGACACAATACTCCAGATGTGGCCTCCCCAGGGCAGAGCAAAGGGGGAGGATGACCTCCCTGGACCTGCTGGCCACACTCTTCTTGATGCCCCCCAGGATCATAGAATCATAGAATGGTTTAGGTTGGAAAGGACCTTGAAGATCATTGAGTTCCAACCCCCCTGCCATAGGCAGGGACACCTCCCACCAGACTATGGCATGGGGTTGGATGCCATTGGCCTTCTTGGCCACCAGGGCACATTGCTGGCTCATGGGCATCCTGTTGTCCCCCAGGACTCCCAGGTCCCTTTCCACAGAGCTGCTCTCCAGGAGGTCAGCCCCCAACCCGTACTGGTGCATGGGGTTATTCCTCCCCAGATATTATGGAAGCTCTTTGTGCGACTGAGGTGTGTTTAGCTGCGTTTCCAAAGTGGATTAACCGAGACCGCCCAGAGGCGCTGGTACGGAGCCTCTGCAGCGCATGAACGGGAAATAAATATTCACAGGTTGCCGCTGGGTGAGTATTATCCTACACAAGATTCACCAAAGTATTTTGGGGAAGCAGAGGAGTTATCTAAAGCAAGGAAGGCTTTGAATCGCGTTTCCAATTCATCTGCGATCTCGCTGCAAGATTCAGTCCGTTCCTCCTCCAGTAACAAATGTGCCTTCTTCATTTTAAAGCATGAAATTGTTTTATTTCTCAGGATTTAAGGAGAAGGCCTGGCTAAGAGCTTTGTCATTTGTACGTAGGAAAGCGTGGTGTCTCCCTCTGTCACTTGTCAACCCTTTTTACGCTGTCTGCGAGGTCTGGGTTCATTTGCTTTCCAATTTAATTGATTTTCCTGCTTCTTCAAGTGGCAATCTCTCCGTGGGGTTTTTGAGAGCACTGAGAAAAATATATGACGGTAATGTAATTTTAATTTACGGTGTAATGCAACGCATGCCGTTAGAGTTACAAGGTTCTGTGATGGCGAGTGGGTGTGGCTGGCGGGCAAATATGCTGGTCACCATAGAATCATAGAATGGTTTAGGTTGGAAAGGACCTTGAAGATCATCGAGTTCCAACCCCCCTGCCATAGGCAGGGACACCTCCCACCAGACCAGGCTGCCCAAGGCCACGTCCAGCCTGGCCTTGAACACCTCCAGGGATGGGGCCTCAACAACCTCTCGGGGCAACCTG
>VUYV01000505.1:275611-291094 GCA_008711295.1 Anarhynchus alexandrinus
GGCGGTGAGCTCATCAACGATGGCTAATTCACCGGCTTCGTCAGAAATCAACTCATGGACTTTCCTGAAGTTGTAAAAAGCATCAAACCCCCTAAGGAAATTGGGGGGAAGTTTTCTTCTTCAAGGAACAAGGCAGAAGGAAGCAGAGGGGGTTTGGGTGAGATTAGGGTTGTTTATGAGTGTGTGCAATAGCTGTAGGCTGGTTTTGGGTGGTTCTCCTGCCACCGGCAGCACTGTTGGATGATGGGCATGGAGGTCACCCCACTGCACTCACCCATAGTTGAGCTGTCCAAAATAGGTCTTGGTAGACAGAAGTGTGGGTGGCATATCCCCGTGTTTCAAGGCAAAAGACTTCTTTCTTTTTAGCATTAGAAATGGGGACATAGTAAAGCTCCGCTGAAGAAAATCTTAGAACCATAAAATGGTTTAGGTTGGAAGGTACCTTGAAGTTCATCCAGTTCCAACCCCCCTGCCCTGGGGAGGGACACCTCCCACCAGCCCAGGTTGCTCCAAGCCCCATCCAACCTGGCCTTGAACACCTCCAGGGATGGGGCAGCCACAGCTTCTCTGGGCAACCTGTGCCAGGGGCTCGCCACCCTCACAGGCAACAATTTCTTCCTAATAACTCATCTCAATCTGCCCTCTTCCAGTTTCAAGCCATTCCCCCTCGTCCTATCACTCCATGCCCTTGTAAAAAGTCCCTCCCCCGCTCTCCTGGAGCCCCTTTAGGGACTGGAAGGGGCTCTAATGTCTCCCCGGAGCCTTCTCTTCTCTAGGCTGAACAGCTCCAACTCTTTCAGCCTCTCCTCATAGGAGAGGTGCTCCAGCCCTCGCAGCAGCTCCAGGGCCTCCTCTGGCCCTGCTCCACCAGGTCCATGTCTTCCTATGTTGGGGGCTCCAGAGCGGGACACAGTACTCCAGGTGGGGTCTCACGAGAGTGGAGCAGAGGGGCAGAATCCCCTCCCTCGCCCTGCTGGCCACACTTCTTTTGATGCAGCCCAAGATGCAGGTGGCTTTCTGGGCTGTGATCGCACATTGCTGGCTCATGTTGAGCTTCTCGTCAATCAACACCCCCAGGTCCTTCTCCTCAGGGCTGCTCTTGATCCATTCTCCACCCAGCCTGGATCTGTGCTTGGGATTGCCCCGACCAATTCATAACATCTCATTACAGCTGCTTGTAGGCTCAGCTGCTTTGGAGATCGGTCCAACTGACGTCAACCTTCTAAGGAGTTTCGTAGAAACTTCGGAGAACATCCTTCACCTCTTGTTTTGTAACCGTTTGTGTAAGGTTTGACATGCTTTGGAGTTTCCCTGTGTTGTAAATAAACAGAACAGCCTCAGATCTGAAAAGCAAACAGAACTCATGTTATGTTTTGCTGAATGACCCCATTGTGCGCCTTTTAATCCTACATGCTCCGTTAGTACGTGGAACTGGTTTATGCTCTGCCTCATTTCTTGGCTACGATATTGATTTTGTTTTTTCCCGTAGTGGAAAAGAAATAAAAAGATTAAATGACTATGGCTGAAGAGGGCTGGAGAAAACGTGTGTAAGGCACAGAAACAAAAAAAACCCATAGGTGGAAAAAATAAGAGGTGGCCTTGGAAATATGTTTGGAAGGGGAGAGTACTCCTTCATTTAAAGAAAATAAAAGGTGAACAGAGAATTTTCTTGTGTGTCCGTTACTTCTGTAGGGTATTCACACATAATCTGAAATTCTTCACTCGCTTGGGGCAGAAATAAGCTTTATTTTTAAGCATGAGCCCTACCAAAGTTCTGGTTTTTGTAGCACGTAGACAATCCTGACCAGTGATTTAGACTTTTAAAATATATACTCAGTATTAAAATTGGTGAATGTATTTTTTTCCCCTAGTTTTGATTCTTAGTCCCTGTATATCCTGGAAGGAAACTCTTTTTTGGTGGCTTTGTTCATTAACAGTGTGTTTCTAAGCCATCTTCTTTTTCTTTGTTTTAGCCACCGTTGTATTGTTTTACAACATTTAAAACTTCTTTTCCTCTATGTTTGCTTTCGTGGAATCATAGAACCATAGAATGGTATAGGTTGGAAGGTACCTTGAAGATCATCCAGTTCCAACCCCCCTGCCATGGGCAGGGACACCTCCCACCACACCAGGTTGCTCCAAGCCCCATCCAACCTGGCCTTGAACACCTCCAGGGATGGGGCAGCCACAGCTTCTCGGGGCAACCTGCGCCAGGGGCTCACCACCCTCACAGGCAACAATTTCTTCCTCATCTCTCATCTCAATCACCCCTCTTTCAGTGTAAAACTGTTCCCCCTCATCCCATCGCTCCCCTCCCTGATCCAGAGTCCCTCCACAGCTTTTCTGGAGCCCCTTTAGGCACTGGAAGGGGCTCTGAGGTCTCCCCAGAGCCTTCTCTTCTCCAGGCTGAACCCCCCCAACTCTCCCAGCCTGCCCTCCCAGCAGAGGGGCTCCAGCCCTTGGAGCATCTCCATGGTCCCCTCTGGACTGTAGCCAGGCTCATAAGGAGCCACATTCCCGTCACCTATTGCCTCCTCTCAGATATATAACCAAATAAAGCCCCGCGCCTTTCATTTGAGAAAAGTTTGACATCTTTAAGGGGAAGGAGGCCTTGTGTCTTCATTGGATGAAAAGTGAAATGGCTAATTTGTAAGCACAAAGCAGCTCTGGACTTTGGAATTTACTTCCGTATGTTTTCCTACATGTTTGCTTTACTTCACTACTGAACCACATGGAGCCTCTCTACAGGCAGTCAAAGGTCACGTTGGCCATCTTGGTATCTCTGTGGCACTTTGGTTCTCCATGATGCCTTCAGGTCCCATTGCCAAGTCACTCTTGATTTGCCGTACATCAAATCTTAAACTTAAAGCCTCATCGTTTTGCAAACCCCCATAATTATTTCCTCCCTCCCCGTAACCACCTTTGGATGTCCAGTTTGCTCTGTTGAGAAAGCTGCTGCCATGGGTGGTGTTCCTACTATGAAGCCCCTCTACCGAGAGGCGCTTTTAGGGACCTCCCTCCCCTTGTTCCCCATTTAGCACATCTCCTTTCACGAAGCCGTGGCGTCTCTCTTCTTCCAATGGTAGCGATTGTGGAAAAAAATATTAGATGAGTTTTTAAATTCCTTCCTTCTGGAAGTGGAGAGCACCAGCACGGGTTGGCAGAAGTTCGTCAGCCGTCGCTAACTGGGTCAGCGATTCTCCGCGGAGCGCTTCGGGAGCCTCTGCCGTGGGCCCCGTGGAGCCGGAGTGTGACCTTGGCGTTGCGTGAATTGGAGATGGGGGTTGTTCGTGGAACGAAATGAAAACGTCTCCTCGCACTGAAACCCCCACGCCTGCTCGGAACCTCTCAGCTGTGAGTTAAAATCTCACCCGAGTCTAAAATAAATGGCTTTTTCTGCGCATTTTTTCTGCCATTGGCAGTTCAAATTCCTATCCTTGCTTGTTTTTCTCTGTGCATACTTGCACACCGCACAGTCGATAGCTCTGAAATCCCCGGGTGCTTCAATTAAATGATTGAAAATAAGCTCCAATACCGCCTCACGATCCGTCAAAACCCCTTAATATTTGCTGCCTCCATCCCCCTGATATTTTTATTTTTTTTTGTCTGGCACGGCAAATAAGCAGTTAGATACTCGTTATATTTTTGCAGTCTGAAGGTAATAAATTAGAATTTTGTGCCTTGACTTCTGGAAACGTGTTTGTAGATTAAATATTGAATTTTTCCCCTCTCCTGCCGCGCAATTTTGGTTTTTTTTTCACCCCGCGCGCACTCAACGCGATACGGCGCAGAGGGCTGTCCGTACGGAAACGTGATCTGCTACGGGGTCGTAAAAGACTTTTACAAGCTTCAGAAATAGTTCCCCGGGTTGTACCACATCTGTAAATTACCCGGTTTAGTTTTCTACCGCGCTTTGTGCCTAACGTCTTAGTTTGAGTTTAATGGGGATCGGCTTTCCCAAAGTGGCCGCGGTTGAGCTCTGCCTCGTTAATGGGTTTTGCTATTCTGTTGGCGTTAGGTTTGGCCTCGGCTGAAACCGAAATCCGGAGTCGCTTATATGCAAAGGCGGTCGTATACTTATTTTAAAGCGCGCGTGCCTGCCTTTCCCTCTCCCTGCGCTTCCTGGCGTTTGGCCTCGTTTCATCTAATGCAGTACCGGGCTAGAATTTTAATGTCTCTGCGGCCGGCGATGATTTATTAGATCCCAAAGCCCTGGCTCAGAGTGCAGGAAGAAAATATTGCATCAGTGAGCTGCCTTGGCACTGCTCGAATAAATGAGTCCTGAAAGACTCTTTAGTGTTACGGCCTTTTTTTCCTTCCCCTCCCCTCGCCCCCACCGGTCCTTCCCCCGTCCCCGACCCCTGAGTTTCTGCTGACGTTGAGAAATGCACATTTTCTTGCAGGAATTGCCATCTCCGGGTCTTTTTACGATAAAACGCGTTTGTCAACGGCCTCGTCCTATCAAGCCCTTTGAGTCCCCGTGGTGGCTTTGCGGTGGCTTCCTGGGGTGCATCAAGAAGAGTGTGGCCAGCAGGTCCAGGGAGGTCATCCTCCCCCTCTGCTCTGCCCCGCTGAGGCCACACCTGGAGTATTGTGTCCAGTTCTGGGCTCCCCGGGTCAAGAAGGACAGGGAACTGCTGGAGAGGGTTCAGCAGAGGGCTACAAAGATGATGAGGGGATTGGAGCATCTCTCTCATGAGGAAAGGCTGAGGGACTTGGGGCTTTTTAGTCTGGAGAAGACTGAGGGGGATCTTATCAATGCTTATCAATCCTTCAAGGGAGGGTGCCAGGGGGATGGGAACAGTCTTTCTTCAGTGGTGCCCAGTGACAGGACAAGAGGGAACGGGCACAGACTTGACCATAGGACGTTCCATCTAAACCTGAGTAGGAACTTCTTTGCTGTGAGGGTGGCAGAGCACTGGCACAGGCTGCCCAGAGAGGTGGGGGAGTCTCCCACTCTGGAGCTATTCCAAACCTGCCTGGACGCCGTCGTGTGCAACTGCTGGAGGTGCCCCTGCTCTGGCAGGGGGTGGCACTTGGGGAGCTCCAGAGGTCCCTTCCAACCCTGATGAGTCTGTGATTCTGTGATTCTGTAATCCTCAAGTTGGGGAAAAAATAAAGCTTTTGTGGAAGGGCACAAGGTTGGGCTCCTGGTGATGAACTAGTGGGGATGTGGCCTCGTGGTCCTTCTTCTGGCTAGCACATAGTGCTATTGGCTCTATGCTTGGCACCTCTTTGGGGTGGCACGCTGCCAGCGCAGCCCTGTGGGTCACCGTGGTTCGGAGGTGAGCTCTTGGAGTGAATATTTTAGCTACTGTAGGTTTTCAGAGAGTGGAAAACATGGTTTCTCCATTGAGCTTATAGCATCTAATAAATCTTTGTTTAGCTTGGAGGAAAATTGTGCTACTGCTTGAAACGTCCCCGCAGGTCGAGGCGCGAGGAGTTATGTGTTATGTGTCACTGCGGTTTTTTTCCTCTCGTATGCGCTGATGGAGAGGGGATTTAATTTGGTAAGTATGCTTTGCCTTCTTCGCAGGGCAGGAATGAGAGCAGTAAACATCGATGTTGTCATTGCTCCACCACAGAATCACAGAATCCCAGACTGGTGAGGGTTGGAAGGACCCTCTGGAGCTCCCCCAGTCCCACCCCCTGCCAGAGCAGGGGCACCTCCAGCAGTGGCACAGGACGGCGTCCAGGCGGGTTTGGAATGGCTCCAGAGTGGGAGACTCCCCCACCGTCTCTGGGCAGCCTGTGCCAGTGCTCTGCCACCCGCACAGGAAAGAAGGCCCTCCTCATGTTGAGATGGAACAGGTACCACTGAAGGGACTGGGTTTTGGCCATCTCTGCTGCCGTTATCACAGTGCTCCCGGCCACCCTACCAACATGGCACTGCGGTGGGCTCCTCCGCGACAGCTCTACTTGTGGTTTAAAGTAAAGCACAAAGGATCTAATCTCACTACTTTACTGATAAGCCGGCTGGGTTTGCTGCTGGTGTTGGTCCCAACGATGCTCCTCGTGTCACCAGCAGAAGGCAGGTGTTGGGTGGAGATGGTCGGTCTCCTGCAGGCCGAGAGGAACGTGAGAGTTGCGTTAGGTGGGCAAAGCTAGCTGCCATCCACCGCTCGTCCGAAATAGTGAGGGCACTTCTCGCGTCTGCATCAGAGCCTGTCATGGAATCACCGGGTGGTTGAGGTCGGAAGGGACCTTTGAAGTTCATCTAGTTAAAGCCGTTGCCCCTTGTCCTGTCACTGCAGGCCTCGGTACAAAGGCTTTTATGGGGTACCGATGAGTGTCTACAAGTACTTAAAGGCTGTATGCGCGATGAAGGCAGAGGAAGCAGAGCTAAGATTTAGGGTAGTATTAACCGTAAAACAATTTAAGGTGGCTATCAAGAAACTACATAAAAACTATAATAGTTATTAGACGTGGAAAAAATTCCCAAGTACAGCAAAAAGCCATTTGCTGAAGGTGTGATGAGTAGCAATGAAATGCCTACAGAGTCTCAGCCACCTTCAGGAGAGACCTCCAGGCTGAGACAGAGAGCATTAGATATTCCTCACAAATACAAAGCCACAGGCGATGAAGTGGAAGAGGGCACAGAACTACGCACGGACAGGAGGCTTTGATCCCCTGTGCTGTTTGTGGAGCCCTACAGAGAAAACCCAATCGTCCCCACCAAGGGATGGATCAAGCTGACATCAGCTGCCTACAGAAATACTCTTTTTTTCAATCTTTGTGGAAGAAACATAGAATCATAGAATGGTTTAGGTTGGAAGGGACCTTGAAGATCATCCAGTTCCAACCCCCCTACCCTGGGCAGGGACACCTCCCACCACACCAGGTTGCTCCAAGCCCCGTCCAACCTGGCCTTGAACACCTCCAGGGATGGGGCAGCCACAGCTTCTCGGGGCAACCTGCGCCAGGGTCTGGGCAACCTGTTCCAGTGAATAACAAATCCTGTATTTATACACCGAACTACATGGTCTGCTCAGGTGTCCGAAAGACATTTGTGGAAATCCATTCGAAGGATGAATTTAGAGGCATCCCTGAAAGGTAGCACAAAGAATCTGAAATTGGGAAATAAAATCGTAATTCAGTCTGATAAAATAAATGTCTAGCTCAGCGTTAGCCTGACAGTGATCTGCCCTGTTTCACCCGTATTTAACCCAACTTCCTCCTCAGCACATCGTGCCGGGGTGAATCACTGCTGACTCATGTGCCCAAGTCAGACATTTTACTGCAATTTCAGCCACATGAAATTCCTCCAGCCAAANAGGGGCAGAATCCCCTCCCTCGCCCTGCTGGCCACACTTCTGATGCAGCCCAGGATGCGGTTGGCCTTCTAGGCTGCGATCGCGCATTGTTGGCTTGTGTTGAGCTTCTCATCAATCAACACCCCCAGGTCCTTCTCCTCAGTGCTGCTCTCCAGCCATTCCCCACTGAGCCTGGATCTGTGCTTGGGATTGCCCCAACCCGTGTGCAGGACCCTGCTCTTGGCCTTGTAACATGAAGTTTGAATGATCAGTACTGCACAGACAACAGTATACTGGAAGGTGTTCTTTTTGAAAATTTAAACAGCAAGTGCCTAAATGTAACGAAACCCAGATTAATTCATGGTGTCACCTCTCTGCTGACCGTCTCCAGCGCAGCACAAGGGGTGATGCCATCTCAATTTTGCCATTTTTTACCTTGGAGTAGCCATGCTCACACCCACTGAAGAAGGAGAAAGATAAATACTTCATGTATGGCAGGGGGGTTGGAACTCGATGATCTTCAAGGTCCTTTCCAACCTAAACCATTCCATGATTCTATGATGAATCAATAGTAGCTGATGGTCCCCCTTGCCCAGCTTTTGGGAAACAGCGCAATGGATGCAACCTGGTTTTCTGCTATTCGTTCATATTACTTTTAATTTTTAACGGCAACCGGTGAGGGGGAGACTCCCGTGGATGGCATGAAGTGCCTACTCGGGGAGAAAATCAAAGCACAGGAAAAAAGCTCACAAAGTAGTTTTATTTCCTTTTATAATTGAGGTAATTTGTAATATTGCTTAATGCTAAGCTGGTACATTTTTAGCTGATTGAGCAAATGTTACACCAATAGAACTTCCCTGGTATACTTTTAGAAAGACAGAGAGAAAACTTCATTTCTGTGCACATTTTTCCCCCAAAACAACCACATAGTGACTAAAACCAAATTACTGCTTTAAGCATCCTGTTCACAGTCTTCTATAGTTTTTCTTTTTCCCCTGTAGATCACAGAATCACAGAATCCCAGACTGGTCAGGGTTGGAAGGGACCTCTGGAGATCATCCAGTCCCACCCCCTGCCAGAGCAGGGGCACCTCCAGCAGTGGCACAGGACGGCGTCCAGGCGGGTTTGGAATGGCTCCAGAGGGGGAGACTCCCCCACCTCTCTGGGCAGCCTGTGCCAGTGCTCTGCCACCCTCACGGGAAAGAAGTTCCCCCTCAGGTTTAGATGGAACTTTCTATGGTCAAGTCTGTGCCCGTTCCCTCTTGTCCTGTCACTGGGCACCACTGGAAAAAGACTGTTCCCATCCCCCTGGCACCCTCCCTTGAAGGATTTATAAGCATTGATAAGATCCCCCTCAATCTTCTCTTCTCCAGACTGAAAAGCCCCAAGTCCCTCAGCCTTTCCTCATGAGAGAGATGCTCCAGTCCGTTCATCATCTTCGTAGCCCTTTGGTGGACCCTCTTCAGCAGTTCCCTGTCCTTCTTGACCCGGGGAGCCCAGAACTGGACACGGTACTCCAGATGTGGCCTCCCCAGGGCAGAGCAGAGAGGGAGGATGACCTCCCTGGACCTGCTGCCCACACTCTTCTTGATGCCCGCCAGGATGCCATTGGCGTTCTTGGCCACCAGGGCACATTGCTGCCTCATGGGCATCCTGTTGTCCCTCAGGACTCCCAGATATTTTTTTTCCAGTGTCCAGTGCAGAATCTGAAGTTTACAGACCGATTTTAATGCAAAAAATAGGGTCATATGGAAAGAAGAATGCAAACGCTCAGGCACTACAGCACATGTAAATGTTAAAAACCACACGAGAGAAGATAATAACATAAAAAAGAAGTGCACGTAATACAACAAAGCGGTAGCAAAGCGTACTGTACAGACCATTCTTGCAAGGGCTGACGGAGGGATCGGTTGACCTCGGAGGTCTCTGCCTTTACTGACTTACATACTTCTGTGAGGCTCATTAAAGGCTCCGAGCACAAAGCATCAAACGCTTCAAGTAAAAGTTGGTCTCCATGGGAATGGAGGACAAACTAAAAATAACTATAAGACGACATTTTCACAATTTTGCAGGAGATTGTCATGGCAATGAAGAGAGTTGTAACCTGTTGTCATGATAACCGAAGTTTTAAATTAATGGGAAAGCATTCCGTTTCCACTTCATCTTTATTCATAACGGGTCTTAACATCCACGATGGGAGAATTACACATTACTGCCTTTAGGGAACCGGACAGCTGGGGAGAAGCGAGGGAGGGATAATGCACACTCTGGTTAAAAAAGACATTTCAAGACTCCACGGCCAAACTGAAGCACCGATAGGATAGAAAAGAACCCAGAGGTGAAAATGCAAGGGGAGATGCGTGATGCCTTTTTGAGGGAGACACTCTCCTCTCCCCTTCAATGCTTAGGTATCGTTATCGTAGTTGTGGAAGCTCCATCCCTGGAGGTGTTCAAGGCCAGGCTGGACGTGGCCTTGGGCAGCCTGGGCTGGTGGGAGGTGTCCCTGCCTATGGCAGGGGGGTTGGAACTGGATGATCTTCAAGGTCCTTTCCAACCTAAACCATTCTATGATTCTAAACAGTAGTTTGGATGCATACACGCTCGTATCTTCTGAATGAAACAATTCATTGTTAGGCTATTAAAATCTATTTTTCCCCCTAATTGATTTAATTTACAGTTACCATGTGCTTTTGCGTCTCCTGAGAATGCTATGAAAATGGATGACTCCTTCTCCCTAGAGATGGACGCTCTTCTCTGCAATGCATTAGATGTCTAATAACAAGTGATAGCAACATCATTTTGGAGTGTAAATGGATGGCAACAAATCAAGCATAAGGCTAAAGCTGCCTTTGGTTACTCACTAAAGAGAATTTCTTAACTATGAGATGTGAATGCCTTCATAGAATCATAGAATCGAGGCTGCGATTGCACATTGCTGGCTTATGTTGAGCTTCTCGTCCATCAGCACCCCCAGGTCCTTCTCCTCAGGGCTGCTCTCCAGCCATTCCCCGCCCAGCCTGGATCTGTGCTTGGGATTGCCCTGACCCAGATGTAGGACCTTGCACTTGGCCTTGTTGAGCTGCATGAGGTTGGCTTGGGCCCACCTCTCCAGCCTGTCCAGGTCCCTCTTCACCTGTCATTACTCCAGGGTTTCATTCTTGTCCTTCTCCCTCCAACCCTCACATCCAATAACTGTTGCCCACAACTCAAGTCTTCTGTGAGCTCATCCTTTCATCCTGATTTCTTTTTTCTTCTTCTTCTTCATGAAAAGATTCAGAATTAGTTTGTTGATGAAGTGAACCAAATTAGAGGTGTCCCCAGGGGAAAGGCTGCTGGGCTGAGAGCACTCTAGAAGGGACGTGCTGGGGACCAGCTTCGGAGGTGAGCACCGCCAGCGCTGGGGTGGTGGTCACAGGCTGCTGCTCTTTCCTGGAACATTAAAGTAATGGGTTTCTTTCCCCAGATCAGTGGTTCGATAGGATCCCAGCACAGGAGAGACATGGACCTGGTGGAGCGGGGCCAGAGGAGGCCACAAAGATGCTGCAAGAGCTGGAGCCCCTCAGCTGGGAGGACAGGCTGGGAGAGTTGGGGGGGTTCAGCCTGGAGAAGAAAAGGCTCCGGGGAGACCTGAGAGCCCCTTCCAGTGCCTAAAGGGTCTCCAGGAGAGCTGGGGAGGGACTCTGGATCAGGGAGGGGAGCGATGGGATGAGGGGGAACAGTTTGACACTGGAAGAGGGAAGACTTAGATGAGATATTAGGAAGAAATTGTTGCCTGTGAGGGTGGTGAGCCCCTGGCGCAGGTTGCCCCGAGAATCTGTGGCTGCCCCATCCCTGGAGGTGTTGAAGGCCAGGTTGGAGCTTGGAGCAACCTGGTGTGGTGGGAGGTGTCCCTGCCCATGGCAGGGGTTGGGACTAGATGGCCTTTAAAGGTCCCTTCCCACCCAAACCTTTCCGTGATTCTATAACCCTTTCAGGTGCTTCTCACTAATTTTCCTGCTGGTTGGCTTTATTGGGATGGGGTTGGATCCCCAACAGACCGTGCCTGGAGGTGCTCGTGCTGGCAGAAAGCTGGGTCATCAAGAGTTTCTTGTGAAGAAGCTGGTGCTGGTCAGTGCTCCTAGTTTTTGAAGGAAAACTGGTTGTTTTAAGAGATGGCGCAAATATCATAGAATCTTAGAATGGTTTAGGTTGGAAAGGACCTTGAAGATCATCGAGTTCCAACCCCCCTGCCATAGGCAGGGACACCTCCCACCAGACCAGGTTGCCCAAGGCCACGTCCAGCCTGGCCTTGAACACCTCCAGGGATGGGGCCTCAACAACCTCTCTGGCCAACCTGTGCCAGTGCCTTAATATACAGATAATATTCCTATCAATATTTTTAGGTGTCTCTAGCTCAGGAGCTTATAATTGATTCTAAAAAGCTCTTTTTTAAATGGTGTAAAATCTCCTCCTCTCTGGGATAATTAAATCTTTTTGCTGTTTAAGGTCACTCTGAATCATTTTACAGCCGATAAAAGCAATCAGAATGTCTGTCTGACATTTTTTTTTTGGTCTCATACTTGCAATATCTCACTATTGGTCAGAGTCCTTTTGCTTTTCTGGCATGTCTAATTTGGCGTTTTCCGTGCCAAATCAAAATATAACGTGATTTCTCCCTAACTCAGCCCTCATCTCTAACATTGCGTCGGTATTTTGGTAGCCGGATTTCACGGGAAGGTTAACGGTTCAGTTCTGCTTTTCAGATACGGGCGGTCGTTACGAAATACGGTGGAGTTTTGAAGCGCTGACTGTTGGGGATCAAGATTTTTATCCAGATGTTGCTCAGCGCACTGCGAGGTGCAAAGAAGGTATCGGCCTGATGCTGAGAATATAGCACCCAAGCGAAATAATTATCTATAAATCTCTTCGATAATTTGTTTTGTACCACTTCTTGTAGAGGACATTGCGTAATTACGCAGATATTACCCAGGTGGCAAATCATGTTGATGGTAAGGTGTGTGGCTGTGTCTTTTTAGAATCGCAGAGTCAAATTCTCATCAATTCTAAGTGTTTCTGCAGAATTTTGTACACGTATCGTACTCAAAAGAATTCCTTTGCCTTTTTTGTCTGCGTTTAAGAGGGCATTTGGCTTTCCCCAATAGCAATAGTTACTATAGTGGCCGTTATCATTAGCAATAAGGGATATAGCTAATACAATTTAGGCACGTTATTAATAACACTGCTGATAGTTTTCATATCGAGTGGATTTTCGTGCTTCGTTTTGTGTCTTTTTACATTATTTGAATTGTTATTTGCATTTCTGTGACCGGGGAATTAATTTTGTGAGACACATTAGTTAACGAACTACACCATGATCGGTGCTTTCTCCATGCTTGGCACCAGCAGCTACAGCAAAGTGCGATGAGAAATCTCCAGGCGGAAGGAAAATGAAGTTTCCCTCCTCTCGCACTTGGCAGGTACGAAAGAGGCAAGAGGTGACGGATGATTTTGGAAAGGAGGGGGAAATTTTCAGATTTCCCTATCGGAATTCATCTTATTTAAATCAGCGCAAGTACAAATTAAGTCTCTTCAGTTCCTTTAGTAATATGAGGAAGGAGGCTTTTCTGTACCAAAGGGTATTGTCATGGTAAGCCGGGGCTGACGCGATGGTAGAAGACCTCTCCCTGCAGAGGTTGTTGGAGAAGTCCCAGTTTGGGGAAGTCCGGTGGTGCCTGGCTCGCAGCGAGGGCGCAGCTGCTGCCGGCGGAGTTCGCTTGCACCAAAAACGGGGTCAGGAGAGGAGTTTGGGTTCAGGCTGCCTGAGATGAAGAGCTGTGAGGAATCCTCTTGTCGCGTAGATTCAGACTGGATCTAAGGAAGGAATGTTTTACGCTGAGGGTGGTGAGACCCTGGCCAAGGTTGCCCAGAGAGGTGGGGGATGTCCCACCTCTGGAAATATTCCAGGTCAGGTTGGACGGGACTCTGAGCAACCTGATCTAGTTGAAGATGTCCCTGCTCATGGCAGGGGGGTGGACTTTAAAGGTCCCTTTCAACCTAGACCATTCTATCACGCTATGATTTCTCTAGACTCTACTCCAATGACTTTTGGAGTAAACAAAGCCTTAGCGATAAAAAAAGCTGTGTTAAATCCTTACGTCTCCAGGAGATTTTCTTTCTGTGATTACGCACTCACCCCAAAAAGCACCGACAGTCGCTTGGAGAACGGGCTTGTAAAGATTTTGCGGAAGTGTAAGCTATCTGCAGCTATTTCCAATATTTCTTGTTAAAAGAAACCAACCCACAAGTAATATGGAAGAGCTTTCTTCTGTCGGTAAGTAAGAACAGCAAACAGCTCCAGGCAGCTGGGGCATTTTTTCCTTGGATACCAAAGAAATCATCCCGAGCCGGAATCTCTTCTTAAATATTTCTTTGTACTATAATAAACAAATCTTTGAAGCCTTGAGATCAAGGAGGAAGCAAAAATGTAGAACAATAACTTACGATGTTGTTTGTGCCCCTCAAAAATATTGCTGGTATTTGTTATAGTCGTCTTGCGATAACGTGGGGATTTTTTGCTGTTTAACTGTGGCCTACTTCTCTCTCTGGTTGGCTTCCTGGCTTCTTCTCAACTGTCCATGTTTTAGGTTCTGTCTGTGTAAGGGCATTTTATTGTACTCTGGTTTGAAAATATATTGAGTATCAAGACAGGTCTTGAGGCCAGAGCTTTAAATTTCCTCTCCTCGAGCGCTGAATGTATTTTCTTGCAGGGTGAGTGCCCAGCCCTGGATTACCAGGAGCATTTTTCTCCTGTACCTCCATCTGAGCTCCTTTCTAGTGCGGCATCTGCTCCTCATCTGCTGAAGCACCTCAACTGAATTTCCAATGGGCTCTTTCTACCTCCAGCTTTGTCCTTCAGGCTCCTGGACGTGTCTTTGAGAGTCACCTTCTCCATCAACTTAGGAGGCTTTGTCACCTCTTGGCCTTCAGAGGTTCTGCCTTGTTCCATCTCCAGCTTTCTGTGGGGTCCCCACTGGGGTATGTCCTCCCTCTCTTTTTGCTTCTGTTGCAGAAAACTTTATCAATACGTACAAATTAAGCTGCTGTCTTCGAACTGGAAATTTGCAGTTCTTCCTTTCCGCTTAGATTTGTTTCTTCTTGATCACTACGAAATACGACCTTTCTCGGCTTTCTTTTTGTGTGCCCGGAGCTCAGGATCTTTCTCCCATGACAGTTGTTACATCTCTTGCTCTTCTTTCTGGATTTCCATGGAAAGCACTTCAGTGTTTTTCATCTGCCACCAGAGCTGGGAAACTTGAGGTCATCTTTCACCCAAGACTTTACTGAGGTTGCCGGCTTGTTTCTCTGCTTTTCTGTTTCTCATTTTGTTCTGAAGAGTAGAGTAGAGTAGAGCAGAGTAGAGTAGAGTAGAGTAGAGGAGAGGAGAATCATAGAATCATAGAATGGTTTAGGTTGGAAAGGACCTTGAAGATCATCCAGTTCCAACCCCCCTGCCATAGGCAGGGACACCTCCCACCAGACCAGGTTGCCTTGCCCCTTAAACACTGGTGCTTTACTGAAGTTACTGGATTTTTATTTTTTTTTCAACAGAAGATACTCATAAAAATATCTGATTGTAAATTGGAAGCCCACGCATTTCTACAAGCAGGGGCAACCAACTATGAGCACATCACCCTCAAAAATGCACCCATCAAACATCCATGCAACGTGAGGATGGCGCTAAAACGAGAGTGAAAGAGCATCACACGTCTACCACGCAGAGCACAAAGAGCCTGCTGGCCCTGCAAGGGAGAGTCACCTCCCATCGCTTGTAACCCTCACAGGCGGACAACATGGTCTAGAGATTCAACATCAGCCCTGCTGTGAAAAATAAAGTATCAGCCCTTTATATCCAGAGTACTCTGTGCTTCCAGGGAGCCTTTTATGGTCACCAGAAAGCTGTCTAGGATTTGCCACCTATATAAAGTACCAAATACCTCCAACGGGGAAAATCATCTCATCTCCATCCTCACCTCCAAATACTCTGGCATCCGGAGAGACGGTAAATGGGGAAAATAAAGGCAAAAAAAAAGAAAGAAAGGAGCGATTCTAAGATCTGCAGAGGAATCCAAGGGATTTGGAGAGCTAGTCCTGATTACATGAAGTGGAGGCTGAACAGCACGGGTCTCTTAGGTGACTGCGCATTTCTCAGACACAGACTTTGTGGTTTTTTTCCCTTACTTTTTTTTTTTTT
>VUYV01000505.1:291261-304925 GCA_008711295.1 Anarhynchus alexandrinus
AGGCAAGGTCTCGCACAGCTTGCTGAAGAGCCTTAGAATTGGGGGCAAAATTTGCACTTCGTTTTTAGAGGGGGAAATTTCCTCTTGGAGTGGGGAGATGCAAACTGGTCTCAATCGCCATGTATGTTGTGCCAAGCGTAGTATTTTGATGAGATGGGTGAGGGCGGCTCGCACAGCCTTGGGGCACATAATTCAATAAACAGAGCTGGGGAAATAGATGCAAGACTAATGACGGTAGATGAAGCTTTTCAGTTCTACATCATCAGTTCAGCTGCCGTCCAGGGAATCGCCAGGACGCGAGGGTTACCGGAGAAGTGGACGTTGGCCTGTGTGAACTGAGTGGGTGGCGTATGGACCTTCTGTTTTTTGTACTAAAACAGGAAAGGACTCTGTATTCATGTGAAAAAAGTATTCAGTATCGTAATATGGTGTAAAATAGCAAAGGGAACCGGGGTGTGAGACTGGTGTGAACCAAGGAAAGGGAAATTCAGGCGGCATCAAGCTCGGTATCAAATGCTGCCAGCCACGGACTCAGTGCTGCGATTGATTATCCACCGACTCGTGCACTTGTTTGCCTTCCAGCTCTTACATTAACCAATAGTTAAATCATCTCTGGAAGTCCCTGGGGCTTCCTTGACTAATTGGCCGCTCAAGGTGGTCCAGGTGGTTCTCCGCAGGTCCATCTGGCAGCAACTTGAACCCATCTGGCCCCGCTTTGGCCTTGGAGAAACCTCTCCTGCTTCCCCAAGGGAGTTTATCCTAAAATCTTTGCTTTCAGAAGTGTTTCAGAAACAAAGCGAGATGCTGCAACTACCAGTAGCTCCCGTCTGGCGGTTGTTTATGGGACAGACTGAACGACTTCTCCTGCTGCAGCGTGGTGCATGACTTTTTTATCACACGCAAGAAAAAGCGGGAGCAAACGTCATCTGTTGGGAGAACCCAACTCAGATATATTTAGGAATAGTAATCTGTGATCCCGGGGAACTCGGATGTTAGAGCTTCTGGCCTTTCCGTTCAGAGCAACTCTCCAAAGTAAATGCAAATTCAGGCAGCACCAAAAGGCAGGACGTGTCATCCCGCCTTCCTGTATCCACCCTCTCCAAGTGGGTGGATTTGGCATTCTCCAGGATGTGGAGATTTGGTGGATGGCACGGCTTCTAATGCTGTTGGCAAACAGTACGAGTTGCATAGTATTTGGCAATATTAGATTATCATAGAATCATGGAATGGTTTGGGTTGGAAGGGACCTTGAAGATCACCGAGTTCCCAACCCCCCTGCCCTGGGCAGGGACACCTCCCACCAGCCCAGGTTGCTCCAAGCCCCGTCCAACCTGGCCTTGAACATTTCCAGGGATGGGGCAGCCACAGCTTCTCTGGGCAACCTGCGCCAGGGGCTCACCGCCCTCACAGGCAAAAATATCTTCCTCATATCTAATCTAAATCTCCCCTCTTCCAGTTTGAAGCCATTCCCCCTCGTCCTATCACTCCATGCCCTTGTAAAAAGTCCCTCTCCAGCTCTCCTGTAGGCCCCCTTTAGGGACTGGAAAGCTGCTGTAAGGTCTCCCCGGAGCCTTCTCTTCTCCAGGCTGAACAGCCCCGACTCTCTCACAGGAGAGGGGCTCCAGCCCTCGGAGCACCTTTGTGGCCTCCTCTGGCCCTGCTCCAACAGGTCCATGTCTTTCCTATGTTGAGGACTCCAGAGCTGGACACAGTACTCCAGGTGGGGTCTCCCCGGAGCAGAGCAGACACAACCCCACGCCCTGCTGGCCACACTTCTTCTGATGCAGCCCAGGATGCGGTTGGCCTTCTGGGCTGTGATCGCACATTGCCGGCTCATGTTGAGCTTCTCATCAGTCAGCACCCCCAGGTCCTTCTCCTCAGTGCTGCTCTCCAGCCATTTTCCGCCAAGATTCTTTTTATTCCTTATTTTTTGAGAAATTTTTGGGTTTGCTCTTGCTCCTGGCATAAATCTATAGTCCTCCTCGGGAGGTCTCTCCAGATCCTTACCTGCACTGCATCTACACGCAGACAAGCTCTGCGCCGTTGATGTCCTCGCTATACTTATTCAATTATTAAATAGAAGCCTCTGCTTTCCCGCGCTATCAATGCAAGACATCTTATCAGCAGAATGAAGGTCATTTCAATCCTTCAGGTGAAGAGAAGACCTCTCCGCCTGTTAAAATCAATACCGGTGGCAAGATTATTTTTAGAAAGGGAAGGTCAAACCCTCAACCTGAACACCTCGCAACGGGGGCAGAGAACGGGTTTGGTCCCTGCGTTCACTGCCTGGGGCTGGGATGATGCTCTCCCGTGCGGTACCCAACGTGAACCCACCGGTGAGGACCTCTGGGTTCCCTTCCAGCATCACCCTCGTGGTGCCCGAGTCCCTGTGGCTAATGCGTACAGAAAGCAGATTTATGCAGCTCATTTGCTGCCCCTGTCTAATCATTCTTAGCTCTGCATTAATGTGCTGAGCAAGTAAAACTAGTTAATGAGAGGAGGAGAAAGGAATCTTTTTTTGTAGGTCTAATGCTCTTGTTCCTGGAAGCGGAGGGGAGTAATTAGCATTCCAGCCGAGGAACCAGTTACTATGGCAGTGCGTATTGATGAAACGCGGTTGATACAAGCGAGCTAATTCAAACCAGCCGAAGGCCATATGTTTAGATCTGTCTTTGTTATAGAACAAGTTTTGAGGTCTTAAAAAAAAAAAAAAATTTTTTTCTGAGTAGAAATGACCTTCAAGGAATGGTTAAAATAAAAAAGTCGCCGGCTTTTTTGTTACTGGCACGCAAACTCATTAGTTACATAAACAGGACGAAGGTTTTTAATCTCCTTTTGAGGTTATTTGCATATTTATTGAGCCTTACCCTGCCTTTTGATTTGGGATCCCACTGATCTGAAAGTGGAGGACACACACGGCTGCAAAACCCGCCACGTTTCCCTGAGGTTCATACCAAGCTTGGTTATTAGTCCTGGAGGTGGGACAAAATGATGGAATTCAGTTTTGCTGTGAAATCAATAAACCAGGAATTTCTTGGTATTTCTGTGCATTTTTTTTTTTGTAGACTCTTTGATCTTTGGGTTATTTTTTCCCCTGTGTTCCTTGTTACTCTTTAAAAGGAGAAAATCTATGGGACGTCAAAATTCATTTTACTCCAGGGAAGAAAACACGGGGTTTCAGCCTTGCTGAGCGGCAGGTGACCTTCATAATTAGTTTTATCAACAAAAATGATACCTCAAAGAGCTCTATTGAGGCAAACGTTTCTTCATATTCCGAGAAGGCGTTTGGAGAAGTGGAACTTCATTTTTGCCCATTGCTTTATCATTAACACCGTTGCTGGACTCCACGTTCGTAGGATGGTTTCATGACTGAAGGAGGAGCAGGAGCCACCATGTCCCCACTCCACCGTGCTCCAGCGGTGCTGGTTCTCTTTGCTCGGGCTGGATGGAGGCAGTGAGGACATAGTACCAGTTTTGAATATTGTTTCATATAGTCAACTCCTTTTAGTTATATATAGGTATAAATACAATTGTAGAATAGTTTGGGTGAGAAGGGACCTTTAAAGGTCATCTAGTCCAACTCCCTGCCACGAGCAGGGACCTGTGGCTTCTGAAAGTTGAAAGCCATATTAAAAAAAACCCCAAAGCAACCCCAAAGCATTATCCCCCAAACCTATTTTGTTAACCACATATTGCCAGGATGGAAATTCTATAGGCTGCCGGTTGCAGAAGGCTCTCTGGGCAGCAAGGAGTGTAATAATTAAATTGCACAGTGCACCTGAATGTGGGCTATTGCGGTGATTAATCTTAAACGCCGTCCTGTAATTATAATCAAACTGTATTCTCTGCAGAAACCTTTGTGCTCGAGCAGCAAGGAGCTGTTATGCATTATTGACTTTGGAGTAGCTGGAAGAAATTCAAAACATCTTCATATAAATTACATTTTGGTCATGGTCTGCTCATCCGCACCGACTTTGCAGGCACAAGCTCCCCCTCCTCGCGCGCAGCTCCCGGCTCTAACGGCCTCTCTGCCCCCTTTTCCCACCGCACCTTTTCTCTTTCCTATCTCCACCAAGAAGGTTTCCTCCAGGACATCAGCGACGCAGTTGGGGTTCCTCACCCCCAACCCTATTTAGATCCCATCAAAGAGGTGCGTCCATCACGTGGTCTTCAGGAACATCTAGCCCCAGGTCCCTAAATTCAGCACAGAAGGGCTGCCAGAAGGGGGATGTGGAAGGGAGAAGCAGCAAACTGTGCCAAGGATGAACCTTGGAGATAGTCCTGCTGGGGGGCATCAAGAAGAGTGTGGCCAGCAGGTCCAGGGAGGTCATCCTCCCCCTTTGCTCTGCCCTGGGGAGGCCACATCTGGAGCACTGTGTCCAGTTCTGGGCTCCCCGGGTCAAGAAGGACAGGGAACTGCTGGAGAGGGTCCAGCAAAGGGGTACGGAGATGATGAGGGGACTGGAGCATCTCTCTGATGAGGAAAGGCTGAGGGACTTGGGGCTTTTCAGTCTGGAGAAGAGAAGGCTGAGGGGGATCTTATCAATGCTGATAAATCCTTCAAGGGAGGGTGCCAGGGGGATGGGAACAGTCTTTTTCCAGTTGTGCCCAGTGACAGGACAAGAGGGAATGGGCACAAACTTGACCATAGGAAGTTCCACCTGAACCTGAGGAGGAACTTCTTTCCTGTGAAGGTGGCAGAGCACTGGCACAGGCTGCCCAGAGAGGTGGGGGAGTCTCCCCCTCTGGAGCCATTCCAAACCCGCCTGGACGCCGTCCTGTGCCACTGCTGGAGGTGCCCCTGCTCTGGCAGGGGGTGGGACTGGTGCTCTGGCAGGGGCTGGGAGCTCCAGAGGTCCCTTCCAACCCTGACCACTCTGGGATTCTGTGATTCTGCTGCAACCCCAGTGACTTGACCGATCCCGTATTTCAAAGCTTTGGCTTCTGGGGGTACACTCACTTGTCCACTGCCCTGGCTGCTTTGGGATTTTCATTTTACTCGTTCTCTCAGCCGTACCAGTCACTGATGGAAACCTGGAGGGGATTCCCGGAGCGTGTTCCCTAGTCCTGAAGAAGTTGGGTACCCTCCAGCCGGCGACGTGAGCACCAGCCTGTTCTTGCCGAGCCCAGGGGAGGCGCGCTACTGTGTTGCCGTTAACTCAGCCCTCTTCCTTCCACGTTATGTTTTGCAAAGTAAGGGCATCCTCACACCTACATCCCTCTCTCCCCGTGTCTCCCGCTGGCGCCGGGATCGTCTCGGCACCAAAGTGCCACTTCCAGTTTTCTTACTGAAACGTCCCCGTGTGTTTATCGAGTGCCTTTTGTCATCCTTCAGATTTTTCTGTATTGTTTGCTTAGGTAAGGAAAAGAAACTGGTGCAGGCTCTGTCGTGTGTTGATCTGGGCACGTGTTCCTAATAAAACATTCATAATATTGCGCTCTTTTACGAGTAAAATGGTGGCGTGCGCGCTTTTATGAGCTCTGCTGTATTGGTCGTTACAGAAAATATACGCTCGTTTAATGCGTCGCAATAAAGAGCCCTTTATAGAGAGGGTTTTTTTTTATATAGTTTATTTATCTCTATTTATGTAGAATCCCCTCGGGAATCCGTGAGCCTTTCGCTTCTTCAACCGTTCTGGGCCGTTTTGCCCCATCTCTCCCATCAAGGGGATATTAAAAGATATTTAATATTTATTTATTTGATGAGGATTGCCAGGACCTTTGCCGTTCTGATAACGTCCTCTACCCTGTTGCAGCAGCTTGTCGATGCCGGTGGATGAACGTGGTTGTGGTGGGGTTCTGTAGCTGGAGAAGGGAGATGGGGAGGGTTGCGATGAGCCCTTGGACGGGCAGGTGTGCCGTCAGGTTTAAAACCAGTGTCCTGTGGTTAAACCACACTTTTAAGCCTCGTCCTTAACAGGTCTTTGCGTTTTGGTGCTCCAGGACTCTGCTGCACCGGGCAGAGGATGAGATGAATCATAGAATCATAGAATCATAGAATGGTTTAGGTTGGAAAGGACCTTGAAGATCATCGAGTTCCAACCCCCCTACCATAGGCAGGGACACCTCCCACTAGACCAGGTTGCCCAAGGCCACGTCCAGCCTGGCCTTGAACACCTCCAGGGATGGGGACTCAACAACCTCTATGAAAGCGCTGTTATTTAACGTGTGCCCTATACAACACATTTTTTGAGTTTTGGAATAAAACTTCACACTTCTCTTACGTACGAACCGTATTAATTTACTTGCAGGAGACGTTTGCCAGACTCTTAAATGTTTTCCTCTTTTCTTTTTTTTTTAATCGTTGGCCAATTTATGGCAGAAGCTGAAGTAGATGTCGGAACTGTGGCTGATTTGAAGCAGGTTTGCAAACCTGGTGCATATCATAAAAAAATGAGATGTTTATAGATCCTCTTTGACTGGAATACACCTGGCGTTGCAGGGGAGACGTGTGCTGTGCCTAAACCCAAGGCTGCAAGGTCCTACAGCTGGGTCGGGGCAATCCCAAGCACAGATCCAGGCTGGGCGGAGGATGGCTGGAAAGCAGCCCTGAGGAGAAGGACCTGGGGGTGCTGATGGACGAGAAGCTCAACATGAGCCAGCAATGTGCGATCGCAGCCCAGAAGGCCATCCGCATCCTGGGCTGCATCAAAAGAAGTGTGGCCAGCAGGGCGAGGGAGGGGATTCTGCCCCTCTGCTGTGCTCTGGGAAGACCCCACCTGGAGTACTGCCTTCAGCTCTGGAGGCCCCAACATAAGAAGGACATGGACCTGTTGGAGCGGGGCCAGAGGAGACCACGAGGATGATCCAAGGGCTGGAGCACCTCTCCGATGAGGAGAGGCTGAGAGAGTTGGGGGCTGTTCAGCCTGGAGAAGAGAAGGCTCTGCGAAGACCTTGGTGCGGCCTTCCAGTCTCTAAAGGGGCTACAGGAGAGCTGGGGAAGGACTTTTTACAAGGGCATGGAGTGACAGGACGAGGGGGAATGGCTTCAAACTGGAAGAGGGCAGGTTTAGATTGAACATTAGGAAGAAATTACTCACTTTGACGGTGGTGAGCCCCTGGCGCGGGTTTCCCAGAGAAGCTGTGGCTGCCCCATCCTTGGAGGTGTTCAAGGCCAGGTTGGACGTGGCTTGGAGCAACCTGGTGTGGTGGGAGGTGTCCCTGCCCATGGCAGGGGGTTGGAACTGGATGATCTTCAAGGTCCCTTCCAACCTAAACCATTCTATGATTCTATAAAACATGACATTGGGATGCCTGACTAATCTCACAGAGGGATGCTGCTGTGATAAGATAACGAACTTGTGCTCATTGGAGTGGTTATTATTGTTAGGAGGAGGGATGTTGCAGGGCACGGACTACCAAAAGCACCCGATAACGTCCCGCAAGTCTGGCATCTGCGCGTCCTGTCCCGCCGGCACATCCCAGGCTCTTCTGTGCATATCGGTGGAGAAATTAATGTTTCTAATTGCCACGTGGAAAAAAAAAACAAACAACAAACCCAAAGTTCAGATATGTTATCCCAGATGTGGTTCCTCCAAAGCCTCGCGGTCCCGGTGGAGCGACTCCCTGCAAGGGCAGGCGGGGAGGTTTCAGGAGGCTTTCTCAGCAAGCAATTAATGATTTCAGGGATTGATAGATTTGATAAGAGCTGTCAATTAGTGGGACGATGTACAGTTCTGTCCCTTCCTATAGCACCTCGACAGCAGTTTCAGGGCGCTTAGCATCGCGCGGTAGCCGTGCCTTCTGCCTTGCAGGTGTTGTTCCCTCCAGTGCCATACCTTTGCTACAAGACCAACGACCTCGTTACGTTTTAATCCCGTGGACTGATTTTTTTTTCCCCCTTTTCTGCTTATGTATTTCCGTGACCCTTTATACACAGTGTATAAACCACTAAATTTTTTCCGTTTGACCAAATAGTCAGGATTCTATTAAGGAACAGGGCACGACATCATTTTAAAAATGAAATAGAATGTTAAAAATCAGTTTTNAGATTTTGATAATTTCAGGGATTTTGAATTTGATAATTTCAGGGATTTTGATAAGATTGATAAGAACAAGGCCAAGTGTCGGGTCCTGCACTTGGGTCACAACAACCCCATGCAGCGCTACAGACTGGGGGCAGAGTGGCTCGAAAGCTGCCCAGCGGAAAAGGACCTGGGGGTGTTGGTGGACAACCGGCTGAGTATGAGCCAGCAGTGTGCCCAGGCGGCCAAGAAGGCCAACANTGATTCTATAAAACATGACATTGGGATGCCTGACTAATCTCACAGAGGGATGCTGCTGTGATAAGATAACAAACTTGTGCTTGTTGGAGTGGTTATTATTGTTACGAGGAGGGATGTTGCAGGGCACGGACTACCAAAAGCACCCGATAACGTCCCGCAAGGCTGGCATCTGCGTGTCCTGTCCTGCCGGAACGTCCCAGGCTCTTCTGTGCATATCGGAGGAGAAATTAACATTTCTAATTGCCACGTGGAAAAAAAAAACAAAACCAAACCCAAAGTTCAGATATGTTATCCCAGATGTGGTTCCTCCAAAGCCTCGCGGTCCCGGTGGAGCGACTCCCTGCAAGGGCAGGCGGGGAGGTTTCAGGAGGCTTTCTCAGCAAGCAATTAATGATTTCAGGGATTGATAGATTTGATAAGAGCTGTCAATTAGCGGGACGATGTACGGTTCTGTCCCTTCCTATAGCACCTCGACAGCAGTTTCAGGGCGCTTAGCATCGCGCGGTAGCCGTGCCTTCTGCCTTGCAGGTGTTGTTCCCTCCAGTGCCATACCTTTGCTACAAGACCGACAACCTCGTTATGTTTTAATCCCGTGGACTGATCTTTTTTCCCCCTTCTCTGCTTATGTATTTCCGTGACCCTTTATACACAGTGTATAAACCACTAAATTTTTTCCGTTTGAACAAATAGTCAGGATTCTATTAAGGAACAGGGCACGACATCATTTTAAAAATTAAATAGAGTGTTAAAAATTGGTTTTCTTCCTTTAACATTTCAGGTGTGTTCTCCAGGATGTGGAAAAATTAGGAAAACGTGTGAAAAAGAAAGAGAAATCTTTGCAGTCACGATAAAAGAGAAGATAACTTGATTTGGGCAAATAAATTGTTTTTTCTTTCAGTTTGGGCATAGCTAAACTGTGGTTCTGGAGTGGCAACGTGCCCGTCTGTTGGTACCAGCTACGTCCCAGCTCGGTTTGTGCCATATGAGTGTCCCGGGTCCTACAAGATGCTGTGTCTCCTGGTCCTGGCTGCTTGCACCGTATACCACCCTGACACGATGGGACTGGATAGCCACTGTCTGTGGTTATTCTGCCCGGAGGGTTTAAGAAAATCACTCTCCATTCATCCTTAATCATAGAATCACCAAATAGTTTGGGTTTGAAGAGAACTTTAAAGGCCATCTAGTCCGACCACCTGCCATGGGCAGGGACATCTTCAACTAGACCAGGTTGCTCAGAGCCCCGTCCAACCCAGCCTGGAATGTTTCCAGGGATGGGGCATCGCCCACCTCTCTGGGCAACCTGGGCCAGGGTCTCACCACCCTCACAGGCAAGAATTTCTTCCTCACATCTCATCTAAATCTCCACTCTTCCAGTTTGAAGCCATCCCTCCATACCCTTGCAAAAAGTTCCTCCCCAGCTCTCCTGTAGGCCCTCTTCAGATACTGGAAAGATGCTCTAAGGTCTCCCTGGAGCCTTCTCTTCTCCAGGCTGAACACCCCCAACTCTCCCAGCCTGTCCTCCCAGCAGAGGGGCTCCAGCCCTCGCAGCAGCTCCGGGGCCTCCTCTGGCCCCGCTCCACCAGGTCCATGTCTCTGCTGTGCTGAGGCCCCTGAGCTGGAGGCAGCACAGCAGGGGGGTCTCCCCAGAGCAGAGCAGAGGAGCTTTCCAGATCCATCTAGATACCATCCCATCCCTCAGGTGTGTCAACCGCACCACTCAGCTTGCTGTCATCTGCAAAGTTGCTGAGGCTGCGCCCAATCCCACTGTCTATGTCATTGATGAAGACATTACTGGTCCCAATATGGACCCCTGAGGGACCCCACTCGTCACTGATCTCCATGTGGACGTTGAGCTGTTGACCACTAAGCACTGCTTCGGCAGCTTTCCCAGGGCTTCCTCCAGCTTTGGGTCTCAGCTCCGGGCTTGGGTTCCCGCATCACCCCATTATGTCCCCATTCTTCACTCCCAGTTCTGCCTACTTCTTTTCCTGCCTCTCCAGCCCGGGCTGTGGCAGTGCTGTTATGTTTGATTTGGCCAACAAACTGCAAACATAAAAATAATTCCATTCAGTTGCAATAATAATGAATATTTATTCTTTTCCAAACACTCCCTTTGCCTGCCAGCCAGTCTGGTTGCGTTTAATACAAATTATTTCATTCAACCCCAAAATATTTCATTTCAATCATTTATGAGGAAATTAAAGGAAACAAAAGCGCGAAGAGAGGTGCTAATTTTCCCCTTCAACCCAGTAGTGCCAGGGTGCGGATTTTTTTGGAGGGGGTATGGAAGAACCGCCTTCAGTTCTGTCTGAGAAGATTTAAACCTCTACGCTCTCGTTTCAAGAGTCATCACGAGGTTTAAGGATATTTTGAGAGGCTTTTCCTATTTATTTATAATCCCGTTCCATTTTGCATTAACGCTGGAATGGGACCAGGATCCAAACGAATGTCGTAACGAGCAGGTTCAGTCCTCAGTATATTTTTCCAGTTGAAGTTGTCTCATAAATTTGAAGGAGAGTCACCAAATAATTCAGGTTGGAAAGGACTTCTGGAAGTCATCAGGGTCCAGCTTGAGTCAGGTTGCTCAGAGCCTCGTCCGGTTGACAGAAGTTAATGAAATATTTTCGAATGATTGAAGCCACATGCTTTGGCAGGTTTACAAATATTGCTGAAAAAGGTTCTCCTGACTCTCTTGCCAGGTTTGGAAAGGACAGGACCTTCAAAAGGATCCGGGATGTTGTAAAACACTCGTTCCTTGAAAATGGAAAGATGACAGAGCTCCGAATGGGCGTAGTTTGAGGGAGAGACAGGGAACGGGAAAGCTGAAGGCTTTAGGTGGGATACATCACAGAATCCCAGACTGGTCAGGGTTGGAAGGGACCTCTGGAGATCATCCAGTCCAACCCCCTGCCAGAGCAGGGTCACCTACAGCAGTGGCACAGGACGGCGTCCAGGCGGGTTCGGAATGGCTCCGGAGTGGGAGATTCCCCCACCTCTCTGGGCAGCCTGTAACGGGCTTTTGTGTGCCCTCGCGAGACGCCTGGCCGAGATGACCCTACACTTTTGGGGTCAAGGCTGCCTGGAGGCTCTCACCATGGACATGCGTTTCAGGGGCTTTCTCTTAGCTGTTACCTGTGTGCCTTATTTTAGATTATTCTTCACGCTGACTCAAGTCCTTGGTGGCTCGAAGACTTTATTACCCATCCCAGTCTTTTTTTATCTTAATATACTATTGGGCTTGTCTTACCTCAGCTGCACATGAGCAGTGGCTTTCCTACATCTCTCTTTTTAGGTACTGGGGCAGAAACGGGCAGAAACTAACAGAAATGTTCATTTTATTGCTGTGGTTTTCTTTTTCCTCTGCTAGCGTTTGAGCCCTGCAGTGCTTTGGCCGGAGAGAGCGGGGAATAGAGGGGGCACAATGGAAATCGAACAGCAGCACCTCAAAACCTGGTCCCATCACCTCCTCACTGGCAGGACCAAAATCTTCCTTTTAGTCCTTACGGGCTTTTATGGAAAATTTTATGGCTTTTCTGGAAAGTTTCGGTATCCTTTGCTGCGTTATCAGTCTGAACACCGTGTTTCTTGATTTATTTTTCATGGTATTTTTTTTTTCCCCCCAAGTTTACAGGATCTGTGGACACAAAGCATTTGCAGCTGGTGCTGCTTTGTCAATGGATTTCCACATCCTTCCAAATTCAGGGCGATGAGTCACCCGGCAGAAACAGGAAAGGAGTAGCAGCGCCGGCTCATCCGAAACACGTCCCTATTCATGCTGCTGCCTTAGGACACTGCGCGTTACGTGTGATGAACATGACATTGTTTTGTTTTCCTAGAATGTGCAATTAGTGGCGATATAAAAAGCCGGTGCTGCTCACAGTTTCTTTGACAGCGGGATGAAGAATAATAAGGAAGGTGAGAAAAGCTGGAGGTTCTCCTAGAGACATCTCAGCTCTTCTGAGGTGGGACCCGTCTCTGCTCTTCCAGCAGAGCACTCTTCCTATGAGACCATTGCCCAATGATTTTTCTAACTGAACTCAGTCCAAGGCACATTTTATGGTTATTGGGGTAAATACGTATCAGTTAGCAAAAGCTCAGCTCACTTTTCGTGCTGGAAAGTGGCTTGGTCTTGTCCTTGAGCTCGTTGGGTTTTAATTTCCTAATTAAATTATATTCTTCATAGGAAGCAAAGTGTGAATCAGAGAAAGCAGATGAGGATCGTATCACCTCCTTCTATTGTCTGTCCCAAGCAAAAGGCTAAAGCACTGCAGTGATATTCTGTCCTGCATTAAATGTTGCACAAATGAAGGAGAATAATTAGGAAGTGCTATCCGCTTCTGTTAAAAATGCACATACAGTGAGTAGAGAACGTGTCCGTCCGGTCATATTTTTACCTTCCTTCACTGTATGTGTTCCCATCATTCACTAACTCTGTTTTCACAAGGTAAAATGGAAAAAGTAATTAACAAAACAAATGAAAAAAAGGTCTGATTTCCCCCTGGAACAAGTGCTGCACACCAGTGGGATCTTCAGTTTTCTGACAAGACTTCTGCTACGGATTCCATTTATTGCGTGCGTACGACTCGACCTTTGGGAAGCGAAGACCTTCTTGAATATTCATTGAATAAGTCCTTCTAACGTCCTGAACTTGCATACCTAATCAGGTGATATATTTACTTCCTTAATCCCTCGTGACCTCCTTCCGTATGTAAATTACACAATTTGAACGCGTAGACTTCAGCACCGGGTGGGAGATCCAGCTGATTACTCTTACAGTAATTGCAGTGCCTCTTCCCAAAATTTCTTGGAAAAATCCTCAAGCTTAAGCCTCACTTGGCCGCGCTATGCCCTTCCCTGCTAATAAATTAGTTTGAGCCCATTTCTGTTTCCTCTGAAAGGAACCTGCATCTACATTTTCTTTAATCTCCTGAAAGCCTGCGCGAATTATTACCCCAAAAGGCTTTTTGGAAAATTGCTTGAAAGCATTATCAAGGAGGTAAGACACCGACTCACGGTCACGCTGATCTGTTGGAGCTCTTTCCTTTTGATTCTTCCGTGAAAGATTGAGGGGCTGTTCCAGTAAGTTTCCCTAGACATCCCGAATGCCGTCATTTACTTAATATCACCAAATGGCATTCCTTGATTTATGTGATCTAGCTGAGCTGGAGGAAGGGTCTGAAAAGCTAACCAGTCCTTTGAAAGTTGGAGCAATGAATAATAATAAAAATAAACGATGCCGTCACTTCCATTTTGGAATCACAGAATCCCAGACTGGTCAGGGTTGGAAGGGACCTCTGGAGCTCCCCCAGTCCCACCCCCTGCCAGAGCAGGGGCACCTCCAGCAGTGGCACAGGACGGCGTCCAGGCAGGTTTGGAATGGCTCCAGAGTGGGAGACTCCCCCACCTCTCTGGGCAGCCTGTGCCACTGCTCTGCCACCC
>VUYV01000505.1:309842-357180 GCA_008711295.1 Anarhynchus alexandrinus
AAAAAAAAAAAAAAAAAAGAGTAAATTAGCTTCAACAGGAATGATTAAAGCTATTACCATATTCTAATTTATCACCTATTACCAGATAAATGAGAGCACGCTGACTTTCTGCTCTCCCTCCGCCACGCTCTTCGTTGCCAACGTCGCTTCTAATAACAGAAGGTACTTGACACCACTTAGAGCACGGTGCCCGAAATGAATCCAGCACCTCTCAGCGTCCAAATTCGGGTGAAAAATAGGACTGTTATCCGATATATATTTCATATAAAGCCATGCCTGTTGTAATTGCAAGTATGGAACAAAAAGCGACCATTTCAGGGGAGAGGAGGCAGGAGAAGCAGGAATTGAAGTGCAGGAGAGGCAGAGAGAAAGCATAAAATAGCAATTATTAAATAACTCTGTGTCAGAAACTCTCTGGCTAATATATTAAATCCTAGAATAATTTAGTTTGGAAAGGCTCTCTGCAGATCTTTTTTCCTCAGCCCCTGGCTCAAATCAAAGCCAACTTCAAAGTTAGATGTAGAGTCGTATCCAATTGAGTTTCAAATTTAGCCAAGAAAGGATATTTCCAGCCCCTCTCTGGGCCCCAGTTCCACCCTCCCCGTGCATGTGTTTTCTCCCAATATTGAGTTGAATTTTTCCTATGGCAGCTTGTGCTCGTTGCCCATCATGCTTTTGCTGTGCACCTCCAAGTAGAGCGTGGCTCCGTCTTCCTCCTGACCCCCCTGGCAGGGAGCTGCAGATGGCATTAAGGTCTCCAACTTACCTTCTCTTCTTCTGGCTGAGCAAACCCAACTCCTGTCCTCCTCCACACATGGTACGCTCCAGGCCTCAGGAGTGCCAGTTTGACTACGAGTCACCGACCATTACCCTTCCAGTCTGATGATCCAGCTAGTTTTCTACCCACCTTGTAGTCCACCCGTGCAATCCTTAATTCCCCAGTCCTGGGGGAGACCGTGCTGAGAGCGATGCTGTGGTCAGGGTAAATGACATCCGTGGCGTTCTCATCAGCCGCTGAGCTGGTTGTCTCATTAATAAAGGCAGTCAGGGTAGCTGGGCATGATTTGTGCTTCAGAAACCACAGAATCATAGAATGGTTAGAGTTGGAAGGGACCTTGAAGATCATCTAGTCTCAACCCCGCTGCCATGGGCAGGGACACCTTCCACCAGCCCAGGTTGCTCCAAGCCCCATCCAACCTGGCCTTGAACACCTCCAGGGATGGGGCAGCCACAGCTTCTCTGGACAACCTGCGCCAGGGGCTCACCACCCTCACAGGCAACAATTTCTTCGTAATATCTCATCTTAATCTCCCCTTTTTCAGTTTAAAACTGTTCCGCCTCATCCTATCGCTCCACTCCCTTGTAAAAAGTCCATGGTGGCTGTTCCAAATCACCTTCTTATCCTTCACGTGCCCAGTTATGGTTTCCAGAAGGATTTGCTTCGTGAGCATCTGGGTAGGGAGGTGAAGCTGAGTGGGCTGGCATTCCCCTCTTCGTCCTCTTCACCCTTTTCGAAGGTGTGATGTTTCCCTTGTTCCAATCATCAGGGACCTCCCCCATGGCCGTGACTGTTCAGAGATGACAGAGAGTGGTGGTGACATCAGCCAGGTCCCTTGGCACCCTCACATACCTCTCATCTGGCACTATGGACTTGTGTATGTCCAGGTTGCTTAAGTGGTCCATAACTCATCTGTCCTCTATCAACAGTTGTACTTCGCTCCTTCAGACTCTGCCAAGACAGACTGCTCTGGGGCACGTGGGAGCAGAGCTACCTGATAAAGACAAAGCAAAGATGGAGCTGAATTATCTCAGTCTTTTCTGTGTCCTTTGCTGTCAGGTCCAGGCCAGCAATGTGCCCTGGTGGCCAAGAAGGCCAATGGCATGCTGAGGGGCATCAAGAAGAGTGTGGCCAGCAGGTCCAGGGAGGTCATCCTCCCCCTTTGCTCTGCCCTGGGGAGGCCACATCTGGAGCACTGTGTCCAGTTCTGGGCTCCCCGGGTCAAGAAGGACAGGGAACTGCTGGAGAGGGTCCAGCAAAGGGCTACAAAGATGATGAGGGGATTGGAGCATCTCTCTGATGAGGAAAGGCTGAGGGACTTGGGTCTTTTCAGTCTGGAGAAGAGAAGACTGAGGGGGGATCTTATCAACGCTTATAAATCCTTCAAGGGAGGGTGCCAGGGGGATGGGAACAGTCTTTTTCCAGTGGTGCCCAGTGACAGGACAAGAGGGAATGGGCACAAACTTCACCATAGGAAGTTCCATCTAAACATGAGGAGGGAGTTCTTTCCTGTGAGGGTGCAGAGCACTGGCACAGGCTGCCCAGAGTGGGTCCCTACTCCTGTGTGGGTCCCCCACGGGGTCACAAGTCCCACCAGCAAACCTGCTCCAGCGTGGGTTCCTCTCTCCATGGGGCCACAGGTCCTGCCAGGAGCCTGCTCTGGCATGGGCTTCCCATGGAGTCACAGCCTCCTGTGGGCATCCACCCGCTCCAGCATGGGGTCCTTCATGGGCTGCAGGGGGACAGCCTGCCTCTCCATGGTCTTCACCATGGGCTGCAGGGGAGTCCCTCCTCCAGTGCCTGAAGCACCTCCTCCCCTCCTTCTTCCCTGACCTTGGGGTCTGCAGGGCTGTTGCTCTCACATCTTCTCGTTCCTCGCTCCTGCTGCTTTTCCACAGCAGGTTTTTTCCTCCTTCTTAAATATGTTATCACAGAGGCGCTACCACCATCACTGATGGGCTCAGCCTTGACCAGCAGCTCTCTTGGATATGGACAAAGCTTCTAGAAGCTTCTCATAGAAGCCACCCCTGTAGCTCCCCTGCTGCCAAAATCTTGCCATGCAAACTCAATACATGTGTCTTCTCCCCTAACTTTGCATTCCTCCTTTTTCTCATAGTCACTCCTATAGTTGCCTACATCATCAAATAACTTCAAATAGCTGGTTCTCCTCCAGGTTCTCCTCTGGGTTCTCCTCCAGGTCCATGACATCCATGCAACCAGCATGTGCCACCACCCTGGGACATTAAAGTGTGATGGGAGGTGTACTCCTGACCCAAGCTAAAACACTGATGTAGACGCACCATTAGTGTGTCTCTGCCCTCCTTGGGGTCGTTGGTGTTCCTGCTCCCCACGGGGTCTGTCTTCCACCCTTTTGACTCTTGAGGTGTCCAATAGCGTGGCTGGTGAAGGCATTTGGTCCCATGAGAGAGGAGATCAGGGAAAGCATCCAAGATAGGCAGGAAAGCAAGACGGAAAGAAAGAAAGTGTGCGTGAAACTGTGCGAGGGGTAAACAGGCTGTGGGTTACGCTGCTCCAGACTTGGACGAGCATTTTAGTTGTGTGAAAAATGCAGGTTTGGGTGAAGTTGAGGGAGGACGGCAGTGGAGCTCGGCCAGAAAATAGCTCTCGACAGAAAAAAACTCGTCGGCGCTATTTAAAGTTGCAGGTTGGCTTGTGGGTTTTTCACTGTTTTGTGGTGTTTAATTTGTTTTGTTGTCGGTGCCTGACTGCTGTCTCGCAACTCCTACTCTAGGAGAGTCTAAAATGAATTCCTAGCGGGATTTGTTTAACGTAGATGTGCGATATTGGGGCGTACTTTTAATAAATGTCAAGACTGACACGTAGTGGTCTTGTGCCGTCGAGTAGTATCTGTCCAAGCGTGATCTTTTCCTTGATGCTTCTCTAGACGTGCGAAGCTTCGGCTGCTTCGCTGAATTTTTGGGTTTGTTGGGTTGGGTTTTTTTTCCCTTCTTTCATGAGAAAACTATCCAGCAATAAAGCACCGAAGAATATAGAAGGCAGATTGGTGTTTGCTGTATTGAAGTTCGTTTCCTGAAAACAGCTGGTAGCCATTTAGGAGAATGGGAGAAATATTGCAACTTCTGTCGAGCCTGAAAGTAAACACATGATTAAGGCAGAATTGACAACTCCTCTTTCACCACCAATTATTTTTCATCATGCTTTGGCGAACGCCATCAAGATGAGAATTACGTTGTCATGATGCGGGTGTAGATATTATTTATTTGGGCTGGCGTGGAGCGGCTTCGCCTGCATTGCTGAGTGCCTTGAAACTACGGCGGGATGGAGCGGGGCTGGCGTTTAACTCCTCCTCAGTTGGGCTTTTCCCAAGGATTAGACAATGAAATTGAAAAATTTCATTGTCTAATCTCTCCAGAGAGGGGGGAAATAAGCAGAGTTTATTGGTCCTACGTGGGAAACGCGGGGTAACGTCTGGTTAAGTGGCTGGCTGTTGGCTTGCCCGCTCCGCTCCCCGTCGTCGCGCCGCTGCTCTTATAAAATCCCAGCGGCCTTTCCCTTTTATAAAGTGCGAGTTCAAAGCGGGGTTTTTTGAAAAAGCGGAATTCGAAAACCCCGGAAAAACTCCAAACCTCTCTTCTTTAGTCTTCGCGAGAAGCCTTTTTTGTACAAAGCAAGCTGGTGGCGTCTCCCTCAATCGCCCGGGTCTTCAGAGTGCTAAATTAAGATTTAATGTGGCATCTGCTACCTATTAACATTTTTCCCATACCAACAGAAACGCGATCGCCTGTGATAGTGTTGAATTAGTCCAAAAAATTTTCTGAGAAATCACGGTGGGTTTTTTTTTCAGAAAACATCCCTGCCGGAGTCGGTAAAATGTAACGGGCTGCTCCGGGGCTTTGTTTCAAGAAAACGGTCATTTCCGAACTGTATTTCTCCTAAAAATAGCGTCAAGTGGAGTCTAGGTCGGGTTTTAGCTTTTGCGAGAGCTGTCGGGGGGTTCGGCCGTGCTCTTCGCTGCCTGCCAACGTTTACCAGCACTCACCCTCTCTCCGTAGCGAAGGTCACGTGCATCAAAGCTGGAGCTGTAAGACACCGATGTCTTACACGAATGAGAATAATCTCACAGATGGGGGAAGGCTGGAAGTGAGATAAAAAATTACAGTATTAATTTTTTTTTTTTTTTTTATTTCTTAATTCTGAAGGACGACGGAACTTCATTATCCAATATGCTGAAAATTGAACGACCTAATGAAATTTCACACCCACTAAATCTAATCATGGATTACTCATGTGGGATTTGAATCAGATAAAAAGGATGCCTCAGATATTTGGTAGCGCTTGCATAAGGTAATAAAAAAATCTGCAGTGTTCTTTGTCCTTTTCAGCAAATGTGAATTGCTTGACCTACTTTTCTTTTCTTTACTTTTTTTTCCTTTTTTTTTTTTTTTTTGGCGTTCGTGGACCTCACCCTGACTTCCTCCTGGGCATCAGTGAACAGTCAGTCCCGCGCTCGCTTACGAGGAGACGCATCTCAGGAGTCCTTCCTCCTGGATGCTGTTAGCACGTGGTGGATTATTGCTTTTGCTGCAGTAGTTTGAGGCTGGGAAAAGAAATAAATATTTTAGCTTGTGTGTAAAAAGGCTTGGCTGATAAGGGGATGTCCTTGGGAGCAGGTGAGGGCAGATGCTGCACTACGGTTCTGCTCAGGGCTTTGTTTGTGACTGCTCAATGATCTTCTGCGGGTCGCTTTGCGCCTCCAAACCTTTGGTATACGGACTTAAATGATGTTTGACTCACAGCGATGTTCTGAGCCCCCGAGAACTGGCGGGGCCTTTAGCAACCTTGAGACAACACACGCGCCGTGCTCACAAACTGCGGGTTTCTCTCATTCACTGTCTTTCTCGATGAGCAGCCGTTCGTTGCCGCTGTCGTAAGTCTTAGTTCTGGTAGAAACTGAGGCAGCCCTGAGGAGAAGGACCTGGGGGTGCTGATGGACGAGAAGCTTGGCATGAGCCGGCAATGTGCCATCGCAGCCCAGAAGGCCAACCGCATCCTGGGCTGCATCAGAAGAAGTGTGGCCAGCAGGGCGAGGGAGGGGATTGTGCCCGTCTTCTCTGCTCGGGGGAGTCCCCACCTGGAGTACTGCGTCCANTGGGGCTAGAGGAGGACCACAAAGTGATCAGAGGGCTGGAGCCCCTCTGCTGGGAGGGCAGGCTGGGAGAGTTGAGGGTGTTCAGCCTGGAGAAGAGAAGGCTCCAGGGAGACCTTCAAGCCCCTTCCAGTCCCTATAGGGTGCCTAGTGACAGGACAAGGGGCAATGGGCACAAACTGGAACACGGGAAATTCCATCTCAAGATGAGGAAGGAGGTAGCAAACAAATTGCTGAGGGAAGTTGTGGTTGCCCCATCCCTGGAGGTGTTCAAAGCCAGGTTGGACGGGGCTTGGAGCAACCTGGTGTGGTGGGNCTGCCCATGGCAGGGGGGTTGGAACTGGATGATGTTCAAGGTCCCTTCCAACCCAAACCATTCTATGATCCTGTGAAATCAAAGCTTAACATTCACCAGCAAAGCAAGAACTGGGGGACGAGAGGGGAGAAGCGCAAAGGCTACTCTTGAATTACTTGGGGATCTACTTGTTGCTTACGTCAATGACCGAACGCAGTGTGTGTCGTTTTCACAAGCAAATTTCCAGTCAATAGGCATTGGGTCTGAATGATCTAAGTGCAGATTAATGATCTTGGATTGACAACTTTTAAGTAGTTAGTGGATCAAATCTTGTTAGCATTGGCGATGGTTATAAGAAGAAGTAAAAGGACCACATCTTTGGGGTGAGTCTCTTCTGCTCTTCCCCCTTCTAGACACAGCTGCTGCAGCAGCTCCTACCCCTGCAGGGGCTAACCTGATGGTGAGGATTGTCAGGGGATTCTGGAAATAGCAGTTCTCCTGTATATTTGGTGGGATTTAGGGACTTGGGACTTTTCATCAGCATCTTCTTGTACCAGTCAGCACCCAAGCGCAGAGCAAAGCCGTACTCCTTCCCCCCAGAGCCTGAGACAAGCGGATAAAGGTGGGTGGTGGAGCACAGTGGCAGCCCGGAGTCACTTTTTGGAGGTATACAGTCCAAGGAGCATTTTGAAGAGATGTTGGATATTTAGGAGGAATTTTAGTTGTTCTTAGTGGGACAGCCCGAGTGAGAGAGAGCACACAGAAGTGCTTATTTTGAAGCACCCCGAGGGAGCAGCACAAGCAAGGCTGGCATGTTGGGGGAACCACGGAGGAGTTGGTGCCTCCCTATGGAATATGGGTGGCTAAGGGAGGATTAGGTGATGGAGAACCTTAAAATCAGCACGAATTCCTGACTCTAGGGTAGACGAAAGGCAGCCAGTCAAGTTGAGCGAAGGAGAAACGGCGGGGAGAAAGCCATGCGCTAAGGAGACGGTCTTTCTAGCGACGCGGTGAATAGACAGTGGTGGAATAGCAACGCTTTTGTCAAGGTGGGAGGGAAAACTGTTGCGATCGTTGAGATGTGAGATGACGCGGGTGCCTAGATGGATGGGGAAGGCTGTGTTTGAAGGGTGTTACGCACAAAGAATTTTGAAGACTTCCCCCTAGTTTGCTGCAGGAGCGCAGACGTGTTGCAGTTGAAGACGGTGATGAAGTTATAAGTGCGAGTGACAGGGAAGACGCTGGGCACAGTCGATGCAGAAGTATTAAGAAGAGCTTGTGGAGGAAGCTCGCGTACCTCTACTCTTGGAGAGCTTCAGCTGATGGGTCGGCGTCCTTGACATCCATGAAGAGATGTCAAGCTGAAATGTTATTTGGCCAGGAGGAGTCAGGTCTACAGGAGACACCGCTTGAGGTTTCTGTAGGGAAGTTAAGAGCTTTAAATTCCCTTTCAGGAAGAGTTGAAGTGGGAGAAGGCAGCAGCCTTCACTTTTTGACAGATGAGGAGCCTGGCCGTTGACGGTACAACAAAGTCAGTAGACGGACATCTCAAGATGGAGAGAGAAATAGCCTTTGTTGTCGGATCTTTTCTGCTTTTGGCAGAACAATTATTTCAAAGCTTGCGTGGTCTCTGCCCGGTGTCCACTGGGTGCCCTTCATCTTCAAAAAAAAAAAAAAGAAAGGAAAGAAAAAGAAGCAGCTTCTGCCTTGCACACAGATGTATGAAAGGATCCATCAGCAAACTGAACAGCAGCTTCAAATGTTTCATCAAGGAATATGAAATCTCATCACAGCTGGATTACCCGCAAGCTTCAAAGTTCTTTAAGGTCAAAAAGTAGTTGAATTGTGTAGAACAGCGTGAAACAAGGGCACCGAGGCTTCCTCTGGAGGCACAGAGGAGCTGCTTGTTTTGAGTGCTGTCTTCAGCACTCGGCCTACTACTTTTTTGTTCTCGTAATCCCTTCCTACTGGCGTTTTCTAGGTTTGTAGGGGTTTTTTTGCCAGTCTTTTCACACTGACAGAATTAACGGAAGGGAATTTTCTGTTGAGTAGAAGCAAAGGTGCCGTTCAGCTCTGGAGCCCCCAACATAGGAAAGACATGGACCTGTTGGAGTGCAGCCAGAGGAGGCCCTGGAGATGCTGCGGGGAGACCTTATTGCAGCCTTCCAGTACCTAAAGGGGCTGCAGGAGTGCTGGGGAAGGACTTTTTACAAGGGCATGGAGTGATAGGACGAGGGGGAATGGCTTCAAACTAGAAGAGGGAAGATTGAGATGAGATATGAGGAAGAAATTGTTGCCTGTGAAGGTGGTGAGCCCCTGGCGCAGGTTGCCCCGAGAAGCTGTGGCTGCCCCATCCCTGGAGGTGTTCAAGGCCAGGTTGGACGGGGCTTGGAGCAACCTGGTGTGGTGGGAAGTGTCCCTGCCCAGGGTAGGGGGGTTGGAACTCGGTGACCTTCAAGGTCCCTTCCAACTCTAACCATTCTGTGATTCTATGAACCAAATGCAATGTGTTTGGATCTGTTCATGGCTACCAATGACAACGAACCTCCTCTGTTGCCAGTTTCTTGGGGAAAAAAAATAAATCAGTAGTTTAAATCAGATCTGTGCCTGCCACAGATTTTAGAATCTGCTTAAGAAATCCTTCTAAGGCCAAAGAGTGGAGGCGATGATGGATCACGGGCAGCCGAGGCTCACTCGAGGAGTTGCTGTTGATGCCAGATACAGGGGAGATTTTTCCTCCTTTTTCGGTCTCCTCCTGACACATGCACCTGCTTCACCTGCAGAGGAGTTCATGCCTGTTCTTGGGCCGCACGATTGCCTCTCCTCGCTTGTAATGCACTGCAGGTTTAAAGCCCTAAGTTTATCCTTTAATATAAAAAACCTACAAGTCCGTGTCTGCCCGGATGGAATGCAAACTGTTTGAATATGTGGTGCGCAAAGTGTGCTCCTGTGCCAACAGACGTTTGGAGCTGCTGATCTGAGGATCTGGGAAACGGCGGTGGGGTGTCCAGGGCTGTTAGGGACATCTCTTGATAGTCTTCTGTGTTGGTTCCTATTCCTCAACATCAGCACTCTACTCATTTTGGGTTTCTCCAAAAACAGTCCTTTAAGAGGGGGTTGAAAACCGTCCTGAGAGCTTGAACCGGCGTGGAAAATTCAAGTTAGGGTATAGGGGAAATGACACAGAGCCTTAAAAGCCGGAACGAGCGGTGGAAGGAGGAAGACCAGGAGCTATGGAAGAGGAGAGCGTCTCGTGTGCTGGAGGGGGATGGAGAAACCAGCAGCGACGCTTTGAATGGGTGTTTTGAAATATGCTTCGCGTTAATTTTATCCAGAAGCATTTGACATGAATTTAGATTTGAAATCTGCGTTTGCTCATTACTGAGCGACTGATGAATGCCAAATCAGTTCATTACTTTTCGAGTGCTTTTTTATCTTGTCCCATTAACTGGGGTTGCTCAGATCCTGTTCATTCATAGTTGCCTTTCCTGGATATAATTGGGCTTAGGCAAGTAAGATACTAAATGAAGTGTTGATAACGAGAAGTATTGTTCATCTTTCCAAAGATAGTTTTAAGATTATTTTTTTCCTTTCCTTTCTCTCGCTCATGGTGTGCTGAAGGCTGTTGAGCAGCGATTGTTCTGAGCTCTGTGCATTCAGATGTATTTCATCACTGTCGGCGTGTATGTACTGACCGTACCCTCGCTGCCGGAGCACATGATCTGTAGGAATTTTGCCCGCGGAGCTGAAGTTTTTCTGTCTCGATTCCTGAAGGCTGATCCGACGGCTCAGCGAGCGCTCAGTGGAAGAATAACGAAATGACCTTAATACCTTTGCAAAGTTAACTACCGCGTTTAACTCAATAACACGGAAAGGAAATTGGTTTCCCTTCCTAAAAACGTCTCCTCTCCTCCTGAAGGAATGGATGAGGTCTCCATTTATCATAGCAGCTGAGATCAACAGGAAAATGTTACTGAGTTCCTGCGGCGCTTTTAATAGAATAAGGAGGCAATGCCCTTTAGCTGTTCCTTACCCAAACAAAATGTTTGGTGAGCCCTGTTAATCTATGCTGGCAGGACCAGAGCCACCTAGCAGCAGGAAATGTCACCCTAGACAACTGCTAAAAGAAATAAAAATAATCATAATTATATCATTTCTATTCCCGTGGGAGAATTCAGGAAGTGAAGCTGTGCTGGAAATTAAGAAAACTAACGGAGAATCGAGACTTTGCTTAGTGTCTTCAAGACGATGAAGATTTCCTTGTGAAAAAAGAGAAGGTGTGTTTCCCCTCTCAAAAGCGCACAGTTAATAAGAAGAACATGCTGTGACGAGGATGGGGTAATGGAGTTACAAAACGTTTAAAGAATCCCCAAACCTGTCTTCCTGCAAAATCTTACATGGAAGGGAATATGGTGAGAAATGGTCAGAAGGAAACGGGAAGAGATGTGTTACACCTTCGTGAATAGCTTTTATGCTGCTCATCACCATCAGCAGATTTTAGAGCATTGCCCGTTGTCTCTTATACAGCAGAAATTCCAGTTTGAACCCGATACCTCTCAAGGTACCAGAATAAATAAGTATAAAACCATTGTACAACTGGATACCCACTGAACGTGACGGTGTCGGCATGTATGTTTTTTTTTATCCGGCACGCACAGCTGAACCTCTGACTTTCCCAGACTTTGGTGTTTTCCCACATCTAAATGGATTTTTAACACCACCAAGCCTTGTGCTCCGACGTTGTGTCTTTATCCTAAATAGCCTACTCCCGCGTCATGTCATTTTAAAACACGGGAGCTTGGCCCAGGTGGTCCTTGAGGGCTCCCGGTCTTTACACAGAGCTATTTCATTCCTGTATCTGTTTGAAAGTGTTTGAGGGCTTTCAAGATAAAATACAGTTGTCTCCTTTTCACTCCTCTATGGTAGTTATAGGAAATGCCTTTGTTTCCAGGTGCAGCTGAAGCACTACAGTTCCATTTGAAAATCCCATTAATCTCACGCACCCAATGATAACATAAAAAAAATAAAAGTACAATATATGGTTCCTCTTTCACAGGTCTCCTATTATTCAGCGTACACCTACGGCGCTGTCAGAGCAGGGCTTCATAAGTACTTCAGAGAGAAATCGAGTAAAATTTCCAAGGCTTAATCTTGCCAGGATGTACCTTTTGTACTCCTTCTAAATCATCTCCTCTCTCCTACTCTTGCACTCACTCTGGGCAGGAAGGTGGGACTGCTGACATGGCTTTTAGTCTTCATCCATGATCTCCAGGCAGACAATCACAGAATCACAGAATGGTCTGGGTTGGAAGGGACCTTAAAGACCATCGAGTTCCAACCCCCCTGCCATGGGCAGGGACACCTCCCACCAGCCCAGGTTGCTCCAAGCCCCATCCAACCTGGCCTTGAACACCTCCAGGGATGGGGCAGCCACAGCTTCTCTGGGCAAGACAAGGAGTGCTCTCTTGTTGTCTCCCTATTTTCTTTCTCACCCCAGCCTGTGGATAGTGGAGATGGGGAGAATCCACATAACTCAGTATTTAGGTGAATTCACCCAGATGCATTGATGGTGGCAGCCAAGGAGGTGTTAGGAGACCTCAAACTTGAGCCAAAGTTTTAATCTCGTGTGTTGCCACACATGAGGAGAAGGACCTGGGGGTGTCGGTGGATGAGAAGCTCAACATTGACCCAGCAATGTGCGATCACAGCCCAGAAAGCCACCAGTACCCTGGGCTGCATCAAAAGAAACATGGCCAGCAGGGGGAGGGAGGGGATTTTGCCCCTCTGCTCTGCACTGGGGAGACCCCACCTGGAGTACTGCTTCCAGCTCTGGAGCCCTCAACATAGGAAAGACATGGACCTGGTGGAGCGGGGCCAGAGGAGGCCACGAGGATGATCCGAGGGCTGGAGCACCTCTCCTATGAGGAGAGGCTGAAAGAGTTGGGGCTGTTCAGGCTGGAGAAGAGAAGGCTCCACAGAGACCTAATTGCGGCCTTCCAGTACCTAAAGGGGCTCCAGGAGAGCTGGGGAGGGACTTTTTACAAGGGCATGGAGTGATAGGACAACGGGGAATGGCTTCAAAGTGGAAGAGGGGAGATTTAGGTTAGATATCAGGAAGAAATGTTTCCCTGTGAGAGTGGTGAGCCCCTGGCACAGGTTGCCCAGAGAAGCTGTGGCTGCCCCATCCCTGGAGGTGTTCAAGGCCAGGTTGGACGGGGCTTGGAGCAACCTGGGCTGGTGGGAGGTGTCCCTGCCCATGGCAGTGGGGTTGGAACGAGATGATCTTCAAGGTCCCTTCCAACCTAAATCATTCTGTGATTCTATGATCATGTGGGTTAAAAGAAAGAGAGGCTTTTCAGCAGAAATGATTCGGAAATCAACTAAGGATCTCCATCCAAAATAGCCGGGTTTTTATCTCCAAATTCTTCCCATCGCACAAATAGGAGGAGCTGGGTGCCACCATATTCCTCAAGTTTTCACCCATTAGAAAATCAGCCGAATGGTCATGGGGAAAATTTGAACTTGAGCAAGAATTGATTTGAATTGGGAATAAATTTAACCATTAGACTTTGCAATCTTTGCACCATATGGTCTCATCTCCTTTTTCTTTTCAGATAAACTGATGTTCACTATTCTGTGGGGGTTTGACTTTCTTTGTCTTCAGCTTGAACCCTTTCTTAACTATATTAATCTCATCTTTCCATCGGAATAGATTTTTAGACATTGTTAAGCATATTTTGCGCAGGTTGGAAGACTTCGCGAGCTGCCAGCTCTCTCCCTTGTTACTCTTTAGATTTATAATTCCCCAAAGATAAAGCAGTATTAGGAACAGTCCCCACTTTTCTCTCGGAAGTAATTTCTGATTTCCATATTAATCAAAAATAGCTTTACCTTCGTCCTGCCCTAATCCTAGTAACAACACGGAAAGAAGATTACATTCTGTAGATGTCAGAAAAAGCAATTAAAATTTGCACACAAGAATTGAGAGGGGGGAGGAATATCACCTCTTTATTTTGTGCGCCGAACAGGGAAATACCCTGACCTCAAATTATTTGTTTCCTATTGGCGCTTTTCCTTTTGAAGTGTGTGATAGAAGAGTCTTTAATATTCAAAGATTAAAACACTGGCATTTCGGCGGAACGAGAGGGTTATGTGTGATGAGAGGAGACATTTTAAGGAGGGTGAGGATTGGCTGCGAAGAGCCTTGAATTTGCAGTTCGGGAGGTAAGTGCCTATTAATAGCTCTGTCTGCAGAGATGGATATATTCGTTGATCTTGATGATGAGCTGAGAAAATGAACTCTGCAGCGGCAGAGCGAGTGCGTGTCGGTAGGGTGAGACTGCGGTTGTCAACCCAGAGGAAAAAGGGGCTGCAGTAATGAAGATGGCAGATGAGGCACGGGCCTAGGCAGCTGGATGGCAAAGGCTGTGGTTTGGAGGTGTTGAACAGCAGGAATTGGGAAGTTTTGGGTATAGTCTGGAGAAGCCGATGACACCAAGCTGTGCGGTGCTGTGGTTGACACGCTGGAGGGAAGGGATGGCATTCAGAGGGACCTGGACAGGCTGCAGAGGTGGGCCTATGCCAACCTCATGAAGTTCAACAAGGCCAAGTGCAAGGTCCTGCGTGTGGGTCGGGGCAATCCCATGCACAAATCCAGGCTGGGCGGAGGGTGGATGGAGAGCGGCCCTGAGGAGAAGGACTTGGGGATGTTGGTGGGTGAGAAGCCCAACATTGAGCCAGCAATGTGCGCTGGCAGCCCAGCGAGTCCCTGGCATCCTGGGCTGCATCCCCAGCAGCGTGGCCAGCAGGGCGAGGGGGGGATTGTGCCCCTCTGCTGTGCTCTGCTCTGGGGAGACCCCCCTGCAGTGCTGCCTCCAGCTCGGGGGCCTCAGCACAGCAGAGACATGGACCTGGTGGAGCGGGGCCAGAGGAGGCCCCGGAGCTGCTGCGAGGGCTGGAGCCCCTCTGCTGGGAGGACAGGCTGGGAGAGTTGGGGGGTTCAGCCTGGAGAAGAGAAGGCTCCGGGGAGACCTTATTGAAGCCTTCCAGTCCCTAAAGGGGCTTCAGGAAAGCTGGGGAGGGAGTCTATGGAAGCCCTGTGGAAGCTCTAAGTTTGGAAGTGGCAAAGGAGCGATAACTGTATGTTCCTGCTGTATGGAGTCTGTGTGGATGAGATGCATCTTCTCAGGATCGTGCTGTTGCCCGTGATCTTTGAGAAGAGAGGAGTTTCCTGTAGCTGTTCTCATAAATGTCTTTTATTCTCTAGTTTTTTGGGTTACTGGAGAGTGTACACTGAACCTATCCTGTATCTCATGTAGTACGTGACATGGCAAGACGCTGCAGATAATCATTTTATAATTAATGAACCCTTTGAATTGAACCCAATTTGCAGTTGGAGTAGATGATCGTCGTAGGTCCATTCCAACTGAACTATTCTGTTCTCTTCTGTTCTATTGTTTTAGTGAACATATGTAAGTAGTCTCTGGAATGTGTAACATCCTATACCCAATAATTCTCTTCCCGATACGTTTCTGCTGTTAAATAGACCCATTGTGGGAATTGGTTCCTTCCATCTGGCTGATAACCTTGGACCAGTCCAAGGCACCATTATCAATTTTTATCATTTTTTATCATTATCAATTTTTTATCATTCATTATCATTTGGCAGGGGGGTTGGAACTCGATGATCTTCAAGGTCCTTTCCAACCTAAACCATTCTATGATTCTATGATCAAACCTTCATTTTGGATCCCGGAGGGCTCTTGCATGTGAACGACATATATTTATTTGAATAAATTTCTCTGGCAGCTTGCCATGGGCCTGGTGAGCGCACTCAACACCTTCAGAACCTTTTCTTCCGCTCTCCCCATGCACCACAAGTGGCAGTAACACGTCCAGTGAAGAAAAAGCATCCGATTTTTTCCTGCCCTATCCCAGCGGTGGTGTCCCAGTGGCATTCCTGGGGCTTGCTGCTCGTTATGGGAGAGCAGTCCATCCGTCGCCTGGTACTACGTACAAAGAAGAACTGGTAAACACAATAATTTCATCTGTTCTAAGGGGTACACTGCCTTGCAGTCTGCATTGCCATTTTTTCTTGCCCTAACCATGCAAAAGGCAGCTTATTCTGGAAGAAAACTGGCTTTCTAAAATATCGCCGTAATTCAGCTTATTTGAAATAAAAATCTCCGTTTGCACAGAATATTCTGCTCTAACGCTTTGCTTCCCATTTTGAGTTGTTAAAAGCATTTTTAATCGTGACTGATAGCACGCGGAGCCCTTTGGAAATCTATTTTAGACTAAAACTCTGAAGGTGTTACACATTAGTTTATTTTTCATAGGGAGAAAAATCTCCTGCAAAAAGAGATGATTGTCTTCATGCATTTTTTATTGCACTTTGGCAGGAGGTTGCTTGGGGGGAAAGTTAAAACTCATTCAACCGGAGCTGTGACAGTGACAATCTGGCCTCGGGTCATTTCTTCTCCTTGACATTTGCAAGTCAGGCAGTTGAAGAGCTTTAGATATCTTCACCGAGCTCCCTTGCCTTGAAACCACATTGCAGAGGGACTTCAAATTTCCCCATTCTCGTGTATCCATCTTGAAGGTTTGATTTTTCTGGTTCGTTTTGTGTTGTTTCCCTGTTCAGGTATGTTTGGTGTTGCTCAAGACCATGTGTGAAATGCACGGGTTCTCCTCTGAGATGCTCACATTGTCTGCAGTCACTCTGAAGTCTCCCCAGTTCCTTTAGAAATGGATTTAATGTGTGGGAACCACCTGGGAAGGTGGAGCATGGCATGGGCACACCAGCACCGTGGCAATCAGCTGAGGCACGCGTCTGTCTTCCCCACTTGGGTGGTTTGCAGCACTGAAAATGAAATTTCAACTGGGCAGCGGTTCCCAGCACTGTTTGGCTGGTTGATCATCCTCCCCCTCTACTCTGCCCTGGTGAGGCCACAGCTGGAGCACCGTGTCCAGTTCTGGGCTTCCCAGTTGAAGAAAGACAAGGAACTGCTGGAGAGAGTCCAGCGGAGGGCTATGAAGAAGGTCAAGGGAGTGGAGCATCTCTCTGCTGAGGAAAGGCTGAGAGCCCTGGGGCTGTTCAGCCTGGAGAAGAGGAGGCTGAGAGGGGATCTCATCAATGCTTATCAATATCTAAAGGGCGGGTGGCAAGAGGATGGGGCCAGGACAAGGGGCAACAGGCACAAACCAGAACATGGGAAATTCCATCTCAACATGAGGAAGGAGGTAGCAAACAAATTGCTGAGGGAGGTTGTGGTTGCCCCATCCCTGGAGGTGTTCAAGGCCAGGTTGGATGGGGCTTGGAGCAACCTGGTCTGGTGGGAGGTGTCCCTGCCCATGGCAGGGGGTTGGAACTAGTTGAACTTTGAAGGTCCCTTCCAACCCAACCCCATTCTGTGATTCTCTGAACTACCTCTCTGAGAACTGTTTTCCTCTCCATGTCCATTACGAGTGGGCTTTGAGATCCCATTTGGCCTCTCACACACGTTAGCGATGCATGCGTTGGACGTGGAATTGTTTATCATTCTCCTCATTTCCAGCACGTGCACACATAAATGCTGTAATGTCTCCCTTCGTGCTTAATTTCAGAGAAAGTAAAACAAAAAGCAAAGTTGACCTTCCAAGTAGAGTGTTCTGCACGCGAGCGTGGTTGTGGAAGCGGCCGTGGAGCTCTGCTCTTCCTTTTTCCAAAAGCAAGGTGTTGAAGCGCCCGCTGCCAGCTCAACTGGGCAAAACACTGATCCCCAAAATAAGAGTCTGCGAAGAAACAAAGAGGATGGAGGATCCTCTCCAGGGCAGCAGTCACAGAAGGAAGGTGTAATCCCCGGGTTGGGATGAGACACAAGCCAGAATTCACCTTTCCTTTTTGTTGGAGGTCAGAGGGAGGTAAGATTGGCCTGAATCCACCTCTTTTGTGTCATTGCAGAGAAATGTCTTACTGTGGTCTGTCTTGAGATGGATGCCCTGATTGAGATTTATCTCCTCGTAATGTGGTCAGCATTTATCCGTAATTTTTTCTATTGCACCTCCTTGGGTTTTATAGCATTTCTGTCGCTTTTCCATGAGGAAAACTGAATTACGAATTTCCTAATTATTCTAGCTGCGATCCCACTCGTCCCTGGTGTTCGCTTCCATTGGTTTGAGGTTGCACAGAGAAATAGAAGTGACTTTGGGGTTCGTGAGCGGCTGCTTTGCGAAAAACCTCACATGTGCTTGCAATGAAATGTGGAGATTCGAGGTGGAATTTCACAAGTAAAATACGTTTCCTGAAACGCTTCCAATGTAAATTTAGAAACTTCCGTACTTCTAATAGAGCTCTCATTAGTTTGTTTTACTAGAAATGAAAGGCTAAAAGTGAATCTTTCCATTCTTGTAATTCTGAATTTCTTCACTATTGGTCCTTTCATTTTTGAAAAGCATCTTCAAAGTCCCCAGTGTCTTTTATAGTCATAGAACTCCCGGATGGGTGATTTGGTTGGCAATTTCATTGTTTGTTAAACTCGATAATTCAGAGTTTGGAGAAATAACAAACTTCTAGTTTGGGGAATTTTCATTCCACCATTGTTTTTACACCTAAAAGATCAGGGTTGCTTTGATGGACACAGCTGTGTTCCTGCAGGTCCCAATAACTTCTCATTTCTCTGAGGCATCGGGAGCCTCCAGTAGAGGGAAGGTGCTGGGAGTCACCAGCTTTATTCTCAGTGTGTATTAAAAAGTGCATATATAGACTAAAAAAGGGATGATTCAGACTGGATCTAAGGAAGAAATGTTTTACTCTGAGGGTGATGAGACACTGGCCCAGGTTGCCCAGATAGGTGGTTGATGCCCCATCCCTGGAAACATTCCAGGTCAGGTTGGACGGGGCTCTGAGCAACCTGGTCTAGTTGAAGATGTCCCTGCCCGTGGCAGGGGGTTGGACTGGATGGCCTTTGAAGGTCCCTTCCAACCCAAACCATTCTGTGATTCTATGATTCTGTTTTGAAGCAGTGCTGAATTTGAGGTGGACACAAACCCTAAGTGCCCTCATGGGGAGTGCCTGAATGGCCACAGCTCCCGGTGGATGCCGGTGGCAGGAATGTGGACATTCAGTAATGGCCCGACCATTGAAGGCTTCACCACTTGGCATTTGCTACGAGGTCAGTCGTACCGGTCTAAGCTCTGGCAGGCTGATGGCTGGGCAGAAAGCCCAGTTATGGATAACAACGGTAGGGCTCTTCTTAACTTCAGCTATATTTTGGATCTCAGAGCTTTGCTCAGGGTTTTAAGGTCTCATTTTATTTTATTCTGGCAAAAAGCTTAGATTTGGCTCAGTGCTGACATGAGGAGGCAGGGGATGGGTATTACATTTAGAGTTTCACCTAGAAAATGAAGCTGTTATTCAGTTGTGGTTCTCCCAACAATTGGTTGCTGCAAGGAGATACTGCGAGATGATGACTCAGTATAAATTAATTGTAATGCATTGATTTTGTACCTGTAAATCTACAGAAGTTCATTAGTATTGACCAGGACTGTAGGAGCACCAGCTGACCAGGTTGCCTGGTGGTTATTTGACCAAACTGTAGTCTGCTTGTGCCGGCGAGGACACCCGAGATGTCACCGCGCACCGAGAACAGCCTCTGCGCGTGACCCACTGGACGTTTGCCACGTGACCTGGAATTGCCGCTCGTTCACGTTTAAGAGAAGGAGCAAAACCTCTTTAAGAGTGTTTCATAAGGCTGCGCTGTCTCAAATCGGTCCGATAAAATCAGATTCCTATAGGAAATGGAGTTGCTAATTTCTTTAGAGCGTGGTGTGCGTGGAAGCGCGTCCTCGGAGACCTTCTTTGCCATCGCGCAAAAGCGCACGGGCAGGCCCACGGGTGGTGGGTCTCGCGTTTTGTTTCAGCTGATGCTGCTAAAACGCTTCATGGTTTTCTGGTGAGTTTTAACTTAATGAAGAAAAGGTCCCTTTGGGTTTGAAGGAACAGTCTCTGCAAACTTGGACTTTTTTTTTTTTTGTTGACTTAATTCATTTGGTAACGAGGCGGAGGCTGATTTCAGCTGTGCTGATTAAAAGAATGCTAATTCCAAATATCCTTCCTGCAGTCGGTCCCTTGAAAAATCTGCTGCAAAGCTAGCAACCGCTTCGGATAACGATGCTTAAAAAAAATATTGCAGGGGAAATAGTTTAGCATGAAGGTATTTTTAATGGGCAATTTCCAACCACGTGAAAAAAAAATATTGCGTCCCTTACGAAAGGAATTTCTGGCTTGATGTGTATTTATTTTTTATAGGTGTATATTAAGTGAGTATCTCGCATCTTTTAAAGCTGAAGTGAAAATGAAATGATTAGCAGGTCCTCACAATGTCCTCTATGGAGGTCTCTCTCCCCCAGAGAGACCTCCGTTTGCCCCGGGCCTCCAACCTGCTGGCCCCTTTGAGGCTCTGCAGCTGATCCCTCCAAAAATACATCAATCAAAGAACGGGTTCAAACTGGAGAAACATCATCCCCCACAACTGGACCATTCCTGCAACTCGTGTTCGTCCCATTGGGGCAGTGTTGCTCTTTGAGGACTATTGAGGGCTTCAGTTCTTCAGAGGCTGATCACCGTTAACCCATTTCTCTGCTCCCTTGCACATGCTCGAGAAGATATTTAGAACCTTTTCCCTTGGTGTCCATCATCTTTTGATGACTGTTGTGCCTTGTCCTGTCCCACCACTGCCAAATACCCCAACGACCTGACACCGCATCTAAATCCTGCTCTTCTGCTCCGTCGTTGTCCCTGGAAGCCCTGGAAGCCCTGGAAGCCCTAATTTAGTTCGATCTGGGCCCCTATATCCACACCCTCCCACCACAGGGACCCCCGCTGAAGCCAGGAGCCAGCCTAGCGCCTTTTTGCAACGTGTGAACCCATAAAGAGGTTAGAGATGAGGAAATATTTTAGTCACGCCTTAGTTTTTTTTATATCACTGAGGCTTTAGAAGAATTTAAATAGATTCTTTGCACATAGCTTCAAAAATAACTGTATCCAATAAAATAGATGCCGTTTATCCTTGCCCTGCTTGGGAGTGGACCAGGGCTTTGTGGATGGCGGGAGGTCTCCGGCGTGTTGAGATGGAGTGGGAGGCAGAAATCCAGGCAGAGGAGGATTTCAGGAGATCTAAGGAGAACGCAGCACCATCGCCCGCTGAACCTTCGGTGAAGGACTGTGTGCTGTGCCAGTAATGTTGATGCTGGAAAAACATACCAGGATAAATACATATTTGTTGCATTTCAGCTATTTTTTTTTTAATTTAGAGACAATCTCAACTGATCCTTAATTTCTCAACCATTCCTATTAACATACATACGCAGAAGCAAAAGCAGAAGCCTACCAGGAGCGTTGGCTACTTCATCATGATGCCTTACACGGCCCCTGTTGAATCATAGAATCATAGAATCATAGAATGGTTTAGGTTGGAAAGGACCTTGAAGATCATCGAGTTCCAACCCCCCTGCCATAGGCAGGGACACCTCCCACCAGACCAGGCTGCCCAAGGCCACGTCCAGCCTGGCCTTGAACACCTCCAGGGATGGGGCCTCAACAACCTCTCTGGGCAACCTGTGCCAGTGCCTCACCACCCTCAAAGTGAAAAACTTCTTCCTAATGTTCAATCTAAACCTGCCCTCTTCCAGTTTGAAGCCATTCCCCCTTGTCCTGTCACTACATGCCCTAGTAAAAAGTCCTTCCCCAGCTCTCCTGTAGGCCCCCTTTAGGGACTGGAAGGGGCTCTAAGATCTCCGCGGAGCCTTCTCTTCTCCAGGCTGAACAGCCCCAACTCCTTCAGCCTCTCCTCATAGGAGAGGTGCTCCAGCCCTCGGATCATCCTCGTGGCCCTCCTCTGGACACGCTCCAGCAGGTCCATGTCCTTCTTCTGTTGGGGCCTCCAGAGCTGGATGCAGTACTCCAGGTGGGGTCTGACGAGAGTGGAGTAGAGGGGCAGAATCACCTCCCTCGCCCTGCTGGCCACACTTCTTTTGATGCAGCCCAGGACATACAGGAATTTTTGAAGGACATACAGAATTTTACAAGTTTACATCAAAAACGATGTGGACACGGTAACGCATTTCTTAAATGCATCAACATTACACAAGTACGTGCAGCTCTGGGCATGTCTGCAAGGAGAAGTCAACACAGAGCAAGGGTGACCTTGTCCTTGCACAGCACCCTTCAACGTGGCTTCGTTGTGATGTCCTTGGTGCTCCAGAGCAGAAGGGTGGTATTGCAGTGCTCCTCAGCTTCCAGAGTCACCAATGATGGACCACGGTCAGGCATCCAAATCTATGGTTTGGGGTGGTCCTCACCAAGATGGAGCTGTGGGCAGGGACATGCATGGAAGCAGTCATGCTTGGACATTTTGTAGGAAAGAGACCTTTCCCACATGAGTAGGAAAAAGTCATAATTATGCCATATATTGCTATTTTTCCAGTTTCAAGTGCCTCAAATTATCTCGTACGATATTTTGGTACAATGAATTTATGGCAGTCTTCTGCTGTTGGCTTTTTTGGTAACAATTTTTAATACCATCTGATTGATTCCTCTGGACCGCTCTTTCCTCTCCTTATCTCTGCTCCTCATTAAAAACCCTCAGGTTCCGCCGGTAAAACTGAAGCGTGCTGCTATTTTGAGTCCCAAACCATAACTAGTCACCTTCCTTTTTTTAAGCTAATTTATCTACTCAGCAGCTCACAGTGCAGGAGGAGGCTGATGTGAACCATCTGATTTTTATTTTGCTCGACATAATGCCTTTCACTCCTCTAACTTCGGAGGTTTTCTTTTTTTTTTCCCTTCCCTTTTCCTTCTCAGTCCATTACTATAATTTGCTGTTCCTGGAGGGCACTGGTGACTCTTTTTTCTGTTTCCCAGCCATGCTGGTGGACGGGTTATTTTTAAGCCAGCCTCGCTACCTGCGGCACGATGACTCATTACGGATTTGCAAAGTCCCCTACGTTTTTGCCAAGAAGTCGACTTCTGGATTTAATTCTTGAGAGGATCGTTAGGAGCGCAGCGTAAAATCCCCGAATCCTTTAAGGATGTTAAAATCACAAAATCTTCCCTAAACGCAACACAGCCATCTACCCTTCTAGGGGGGTAGAGCCCCTTTAGGGGGCAGAGAGTGACCCAAGGACTTTGTCTTCGTGTTGGAAGCCATCTCCTGGGGCAGAGGGAGTGAAGGGGGGTTGACTGCAGGGGGGGGGGAAGGGGGGTTTGGAGGGGAAAAGCAATGCCTTAGGCGGGATAATTTAATGGAGGAATACAGCACTGTTCCTTATGATGGTTTTATACCTTTTCTGAAAATCTAAGTCTGCAGGTTTAAATATTTCATCCGTTCTGGTGTTTCTTCTTCGGTAGAGCCCTGTTTGCTCTGTAGTGGGTGGTTGTAGGAAACCGAGAGGAAAACCGGCTGCGTTGGGACATTGGGATGGACGTGCTGGGAAGTGCTGTCGGGATGTTTTTTTGATTTCCTCCCCTCTGCAGAGCGGTGTCCACAGTGCCTTGTGCTCCTGAGCCATCACAGCATGGTTTGGGTGGAAGGGACCTTCAAAGACCATCTAGTCCAACCCCCCTGCCATGGGCAGGGGCATCTTCTGCTAGATCAGGTTGCTCAAATCCCCATCCAACCTCATCTTGCACACTTCCAAGGATGGAGCGTCCACAACTTCTCCGGGTGACCCGTTCTGTCACTAAGGGGAGACTGATCCTGAAGAGCTGTGTTCCAGCTAGAAAACCTGTCTGTAAAACCGTGGTCGGAAGTGGGAATGGGATACTTAGCTTTGGCATGCTGGATCCATACCCGCGGCTTTATGAAACGTGAAAATACCGTGTCTTCAGTGAGCTTTCAGTCTAACTCAAGACACATGTGCTATAGGGGGAAATGAGTTACCCTAATGAAATCTGGACACTGGGGACTGTTTTACATCCTTCGGGATTTGGACTCGAGTGTCAAAGGACTGCAAAAATGTGAACAGCATGTGACAGCGTAGCTACAATACTTCTTTGCTTAATACTAGCTGTCTTTTTGGGTTGAGCTGTTGGGCTCGGGTGCATCACGAATACACATCTACCACCTCTGCAGCGCCCACACATAATATTATGTATTTTGGGAGAGTTTGTTGTGTATCTAACGTTCTAAATATTTCAAGATGTGTTACTAAAATCCCTCCTGTTCTTCCACGTGGATGGGCAGCGCTGATTTCATGCCATAGCTTTTGGTGGTCTGCAGCCCACCTCCAGTCCTACGGTCGCTTGCGTGAATTGGGAAGTGCTGTTGGCACCTTCCTCCTCTGCGTCTCCAGATAATAAATCACGTACGAAGCGTTTTGTGTTGTATCTTTCCATGTACCATTAGTCTCCGGTGTCAACCGTCCACTCAAGCTTCCTCCAGGGCTTTGCTGGCAGTGGTGGAAGGGAGAAGCATGATAATTGCCCGGCTCCTTTCCGAGCATGCAGTACGAGAACTGCCGATCCCGCGTTTAGATCCCGGGAAGCGAGCGCTGGGGGTTTTCTCATGAGCTTTTAGTTTGTCATATAGCGTCTCCCAACCTTGGTGGCCAAGGTCGCGGGTTTGGGGAGCGATGCTGGAGGAGGTCCTTCTGTCCTCCTCCGTGGCTCTACATCTGCCATCCATCCTAAGAGTGGCGGAGGTCCTCTGCTTCTCCACATAAAATATTGCACCGGGTAATAACACACAACTTTTGGGATTTCTTTTAAACAAGCCTGACTGGCTTCCCCATGTCAAAAACAAGCGAAAGAGGAGCTGCCACAAATTTATCACAGCTGCTTGAGCCACCAGGAGAATGCACCTCAACCATAAAATGTAATCTACTTAATTAGCTGTAATTGCTTTGCTGAGTTGGACTATCATAGAAATCATTGTTTTATGGCGAGCAAATGAAAATTGTACTGTGCTAATACATCCCCGGGCTGTCACCCCTCCGCTGTGGGTTTTAATACGTCTGTAGTTTCTTCTGAGCTGGAGTCTGTTTGTAAGGAATGAAATATTTACAAGTTTGGGGGGGGGGAGGGGAGGAGTTTTTCTTTGCTTTTCATATTTTTTTTATCTTCTAAAGCTTTCTGAAGAGATGCTCTACCAGAACAGCTGGTGCAAAAATATAGCTCTAATTAAAACATTTCTGAAATGAGTTGTTTTTTTTTAAAGAGAGGGATTACAGGGCAAGAAGATGGTTTATGTACACTTATTTAGGAAGTAACGGCATTGAAAAATTCAGTTTATGAACCAGAAGCAGTAAACGTTGCGTAACCCCATGATTTCAGTGCTGTTGCTCTTCCTCCCTGGCTGCTGGTGAGTCGGGCAGGAGCTGCATCCGCTGGTGGCTTTCTCTGGGCTCTGGTGGGGTGGCCAGGGGACCTCATCCCGGCTCTTGGCTGGAAGATGAGTAATAAAGACCTCGGGGTAAGGAGTCTTTGTGGGATCCCTGTATTCCTCCTCTCTTTCCGAGAGAACCTTTGCACTTTCGAGCTGGTGAAATCAGATTTTCTTTTCGCTTGAGCCTTTTTTTTTTTTTTTCTTAAACGCGGCTGTGGAGTTTTGCCAGTTCAAATATTATGGATTCTCAGCTTCCCCCAAGCACAGTTTGAATCTAATCTCCTGGCCCAAATACATGCGAGAGACCCATTAAGCCTTTTAACACCCAAAAACTGGTTTTGTTAATATTCTGTGTGTGCTCCATCTGCTGCCGTGTTTGTCTAAAGCTAATGTGTTTGAGAGCAATTCACTTCGCTGGTCTCAGTCCAAAATGTCCAAAATACCATATGGACATTTTGAAGTTAATTAGCATTTTAAAATTCAATATCGAAGTTAAGGATGTTGTGATCCCTAAACCCGAGTTTAGCTCAGGCTTGGCGTATTCTCGCAACCCGAAATATGTTATCGTTTTGAATTGTTATCTTTGCTACCCCTCGCGAATGAAAACCGCCGAGTCCATCCTTTAAAACTGCCCCTTTTTGGGCAATGATTTGATTCTGTAACGTTGTTGTGCTCATCCTGGAATTGCCTATTACTAGAATTAGCTGAAATAGGAAATGCGGTGTCCCCAGAGATTTTGTTTAAGGGTGTGAATCAAGACTAGCTGCGGTGAAATCAGGAGGATGCTGCCAATGGCAGAGGCGGATATGGAGTGTAGAAAGCGGAGATAGGAAGCAGGACAATGCTTGTGCTATAGGACACAGTTAATTACGGGGCAGGTTTTGTTGCGTTAATCCTTAATCGTGCTCTGGGGATGGCCAGGGCACAGCAAACCAGCAGCGCTGGGCACCTCGGCTTTGGCAGCGCACCCGGAATACCGTTTTTAAGGTAGGTCCAACAGTGGCAAATGATATTCCAGCGTCTGGAATAACAAAAACAAAAGCAAAAAAGCAATGCGTGGTCAGGTCAGGATCTTTCTGCCGTCACTTCTCTTCCAAGCGCACGCCTTGCTGTTCATTCTGTAAAATCGCATTTTCTGAAAAAGCGTTTCTGGCACCTATTACTCAACATTTAACTCCTCCAGTACACGCGGCGCTGGGCCCACGAGGTCTGCAGCAACAAACCTGTGCAGAAAACCGTGACTTGTCCTAGAAACCATTCAAACTGTGTCTGTATGACACTTTCACAGAATCACAGGATCTCCTAGATTGGAAAAGACCTGTAAGATCATCTAGTCCAATCATTAACCCAACACTGCCAAGCCCACCACTGAACCATGTCCCTGAGCGCTATATCTACACCACCCTTAAATACCTCCAGCGATGGGGACTCCACCACTGCACTGGGTAACGCGTTCCATGCCTGATGACCCTTTTGGTAAAGAAATTCTTCCTAATGTCCAATCTAAACTTCCCTTGGTGCAACTTGAAGCCATTTCCTCTTGTTCTATCACTTGACAGAAGAGGTCAACTCCCACCTCTCTGCAACCTCCTTTCAGATAGTTGTAGAGAGCATCACTTTGAGTGATGATGGGTGATGGGAGGGTAGTCTTGTGCCAAACAGCCCGAACAGGGTCGTCTTCTGCTCAGCTCACAGTTTCTGGGTGACTCGTGGCGAGCTGGTTTGTTCCTCGGCATGTCGGCATCTCTGGCTGGGAAACTGGGATTTCCCTTCCTTCTTCCACCCTTCCCAGCCATTTCCCCACATTGCAAAGTTCTTCTCGCAAAGTTGTGGGCACAGACCAATTTCTGACACATCTACAGGTATCTATGGAGTGGGAAGCCCTTTCCAGATGCTGCTGTCATTGAAACAAGGAGTATTTTGGACCCGTTGGTTGTCGTAAACACCAACTGGGGAGAAGAAAGGAATTATGAAAGATATGAAACAGGAGCAAATTCCCAATTCCAAAGTCTAAAAAGGCATCAGAGATGCACACTGAAGCTGGTTCTCTTTCTGAAGCTGGAAGCATGGAGGTCTTGCGTGCACCGCACTGTCTGTTGCGGAGCAGAAATTACATCTGGAACAAAACGCCAAGGCTTGAAATGATTTATTCTTTTTTTTTTTTCCCCTCCTGGCATTAGGAGCAGAGCGAAAAGGCTGAATTGAAAATTAGCCAGATGAACAAGTGCATTTTGGAAATCACAAAGGGCTGTTTTCTGAGCGGTTATTGTAAATACCCTGCCATAACCTATAACCTGAGGGCATGGAGAGCGCGGGCTTGCTCTCCTGCCTGCCTGCATTTCCATTACAAACTCCTCCAGAAAGAGCCTACCAGAAATCCTCCCTTCAAGACCCATCCAGAGTTGCCATAGAAACTCTGCCAGAGCAGAAGGGGACCGGGAGCACCCGCTTCTGAAAACATGAGGCTCTCCTCGCCCTCTGCAAGATTGCAGGGAGACGGTGAATTCATGATTGGAAAGCGTTTGCGCTTCTCCAGGAAGACCTTATTGCGGCCTTCAAGTCCCTAAAGGGCCTACAGGAGAGCTGGGGAGGGACTTTTTACTGGGGCATGGAGTGATAGGACGAGGGGGAATGGCTTCAAACTGGAAGAGGGCAGGTTTAGATTGAACATTAGGAAGACGTTTTTCACTGTGAGGGTGGTGAGGCACTGGCACAGGTTGCCCAGAGAGGTTGTTGAGGCCCCATCCCTGGAGGTGTTCAAGGCCAGGCTGGACGTGGCCTTGAGCAACCTGGTCTGGTGGGAGGTGTCCCTGCCTATCTTCAAGGTCCTTTCCAACCTAAACCATTCTATGATTCTATGACTCTATGATTCTATGATTCTGTTGCGTACGGAACCGGAGCGACTTGCTGGTGTTCGTGGGTTGGACTCCCGGGTTGCTGGAGAAGAAGGGACATCTCTGGGGCCAGAAGGATGCTCTGATTCCTCTTTGGTTAGGGAATGATCTCAAGGAGGATCCAACGCTTTCAAATTCACCTCAGTGGAGCCATCTCTGTGTCAGAGTTGCACCAGGCAACCTTCACTCAAAGGTGGAAAAACAGTACCAGAAACATGATGTCCTCCTCTTCCTTCTCTTCACGTACATCTCCCTTAATCTCAATTCACTGCAGCTTTTTTTTTTCCTTCCAACCTCTGCACTTCCGGTGCAGATTTCAGTTCAGACAAAGAAATGCATATTTAGTATGAGAATATAAGTAATTATTCCATTAAAGATACATGAATCGAGCAAGGCTCCAGCTCACTTTCCCTGAACCACGTCGCATCTATAAGCCGGCGAGAGCAGAAGACAACTTCTGCTGGTGAAGTAAGCAGATTTGACTTGGAGTACACACAGAAAAGCAGTGTTTTTCAGAAAAAAGAGGCAACCCCGTCGCTTTTCTGACCGTAACCTCCCTTTGGTTTGTCATTCTGGATCAGTTCAGCTGCCATCTCACAGGCCCTGCTGTGGCATCTCCTCACCTGCTGTGCACCCGTGCTGACCTTCCAAATGTTATGACAGCCCCGGAAAATGCTTTCGACAATATTCAAGAAAAGAAAGAGGAAGAAACCTCTGGACAGGATGAAAAATGAGCTATGTATAGTCACTGTGAGCAGGAAGAGGAACAGTTACTCCATTTCCTTCTTTAAATTTAAGATATTGGCTGAGTTAAGGGCCTGATGAAGTTGTGCTTCGTCCTCATTACTCTGCGGAAGAGAAAAACATATTTCATTGTCTTTTGAAGTAAAGAATTTGAAAATAATGAAGATTAAAAAGGAAAGAAGTAGCTTAGTCTTAGGGCAGTGTGTGCAGAAGCCTCAAAAACCTACTGCTGTTCCCCAAGGATGTCAACAAGCCCTTGCAGGAAGGAGGTGGCATTTCCAACGAGTTCGACAAGGCCCCTCAGCAAAGATCTGTAGAGAAACTGAGCATCACAGGAGGAGAGGGAAGGGCTCAGGACCTGTCCCAAAAGGCAAATATTATGGTCGGAATTAATCATGAAAGGAGGTGAAGACCAGAGCGTGCCAGTACAGCTCTGGGCATCCCCCTGGTTCACCCACCTCTGGAACACTCTGGGTGGTTTTGGGCCCCATCTCAGAACGGCTTTAGAAGGGCTGGAAGAATCATAGAATTGTTTCGTTTGGAAAAGACCTTTAAGATCATTGAGTCCAACCATTAACCTAACACTGCCCAAACCACCACTAAACCATGTCCCTCAGCACCACATCTACACGTCTTTTAGATACCTCCAGGGATGGCGACTCCACCACTGCCCTGGGCAGCCTGTGCCAGTGCTTGACAACCATTTCGGTGAAGAACTTTTTCCTAATATCCAATCTAAACCTCCCCTGGCACAAATTGAGGCTGTTTCCTCTTGTCCCATCGCCTGTTCCTTGGGAGAAGAGACCGACCCCCCCTCGCTACACCCTCCTTTCAGGGAGCTGTAGAGAGCGAGAAGGTCTCCCCTCAGCCTCCTTTTCTCCAGGCTGAACACCCCCAGTGCCCTCAGCGAATCCTCATAAGACCTGTTCTCCAGACACCTCACCAGCTCCGTTGCTCTTCTTTGGACACACTCCAGGAGGTTCAGAGAAGGACATTAAGGGCAAATAAAGGTCTGGAAAAGGTTTCCATGTGGGGAGCAACTGAGTAACCTGGAAAGCTGCAGCCTAAGACAGACATGACCAGGGGGAATATGAGAGAAGTCAATAAAGCCATGGGTGACATGGCAGCTAAAAATAAGTGGCTCCCCATTTCTGTAGTACAAAACCAAGGAGCCATCAAATGAAGGGAAGTGATATGTTTGCAACAAAGCAAAGATGAAGCTTCTTCAACAAGTATTTGGGCTGTGGAGATCCAAGGCTGAAAGCTTATACAGATGAGGGGAAGACTTGACAAGACCATGGAAGAGAAATCCACCAAGAGAGAAATACTAATGAATAATAAATAATAAATAAAAAATAAATAATAAATAATAAATGTGGTGAAAATAACATCTAGCACAGGAAATCCCCAAATTGTAAATGGCTGGAGGCTGGGAGTGTATTGGGAGGAAGTCATCAACATTTATTTTTCCTACTGTCTTCCCAAGTTTTGGCCACAGTCAGAAGCAGGTACTGGACTAGACAGACCTTTGGTTTGGTCCAGTACATCTGCTCATATGTGTTGTCCCAATCTCTATAGCCCACAGGATCACAGAATCACAGACTGGTGCGGGTTGGAAGGGACCTCTGGAGCTCCCCCAGTGCCACCCCCTGCCAGAGCAGGGACACCTCCAGCAGTTGCACAGGACGGCGTCCAGGTGGGTTTGGAATGGCTCCAGAGTAGGAGACTCCTCCACCTCTCTGGGCAGCCTGTGCCAGTGCTCTGCCACCCTCACAGGAGAGAAGTTCCTCCTCGTGTTTAGATGGAACTTCCTATGTTCAAGTTTGTGCCCGTTCCCTCTTGTCCTGTCACTGGGCACCACTGGAAAAAGACTGTTCTCATCCCCCTGGCACCCTCCCTTGAAGGATTTCTAAACATTGATAAGATCCCCCCTCGGTCTTCTTTTCTCCAGACTGAAAAGCCCTAAGTCCCTCAGCCTTTCCTCATAAGAAAGATGCTCCAGTCCCCTCATCATCTTTGTAGCCCTCTGCTGGACCCTCTCCAGCAGTTCTCTGTCCTTCTTGACCCGGGGAGCCCAGAACTGGACACAGTGCTCCAGATGTGGCCTCCCCAGGGCAGAGCAGAGGGGGAGGATGACCTCCCTGGACCTGCTGGCCACATTCTTCTTGATGCTCCCCAGGATGCCATTGGCGTTCTTGTCCACCAGGGCACATTGCTGGCTCATGGGCATCCTGTTGTCCCCCAGGACTCCCAGGTCCCTTTCCACAGAGCTGCTCTCCAGGAGTTCAGCCCCCAACCTGTACTGGTGCATGGGGTTCTTCCTCCCCAGGTGCAGTACCCTACACTTGCCCTTGTTGAACTTCATTAGGTTCCTCTCCACCCAACTCCCCAGCCTGTCCAGGTCACACTGAATGGCGGCACAGCCTTCTGGCGTGTCAGCCACCCCTCCCAGTTTTTTGTCATCAGCAAACTTGCTGATGGTACACTCTATCCCTTCATCCAGGTCATTGATGAATATACTGAACAGGAATATATTGAACCTTCTCCATTCAGCTGGCTCTCCAGCTATGGGCCATTCCTTGGTACGTTCACCTCTTGCTCTTCCCCAGGACCACCCTGTGCAAGGGTGGGCTTGATTGTGTGATGGTACAGTACAGCTCCTGCTCTCCTGGGGGCATGGTCTGTCCTCTTGCTTACATCCATCACTCATCATGGCTAAAGCACTGCAGGGGATATACTCTCTTGACAGGCTGAGAGAGTTGGGGGTTTCAGCCTGGAGAAGAGAAGGCTCCAGGGAGACCTTATTGCGGCCTTCCAGTCCCTAAAGGGCCTACAGGAGAGCTGGGGAAGGACTTTTTACAAGGGCATGTAGTGACAGGACAAGGGGGAATGGCTTCAAACCTTTAAGAGGGGAGATTTAGATTAGATATCAGGAAGAAATTGTTGATTGTGAGGATGGTGAGGCACTGGCACAGGTTGCCCAGAGAAGCTGTGGCTGCCCCATCCCTGGAGGTGTTCAAGGCCAGGTTGGACGGGGCTTGGAGCAACCTGGTGTGGTGGGAGGTGTCCCTGCCCATGCCCTACCCTGCCACCCCTGCGGGTTGGGACTCGATAATCTTCAAGGTCCCTTCCAACCTAAACTGTTCTGTGATTCTATGATTCTGTGATATCAGCATTTACTTCTGAAACTCACTTTTCCTGCACTACCTGGTCTTCTGCACAAGAAACTAAATGGTGACCAGTTTTCCTGAGAGAGAGCTGCAGAGGGACTTCTGTGCCTGAAAACTTTTTTTTTTTTTTGTGTGTGGTTATGTCAGCTTCTCTAATAAAAGATCTGTCCTCTCCCAGCAACCCTGACCTCATTAGTCTTCTGCCTGGCTCCGAAGAGGCGTGTTGGTGGTTACCCAGCACTGATGTGTGTGTCTGGCTTTAGCTGTAGACCCACGGCAAGCTGCTTTTCACCACCACTGGGATTCCTTTGAGGAAGAATGAAAATCATTATTCTTCAGGGCTTATCTTAGGGACAATAGGAGGAATACCACTCTGTCTGCTTCAAATTTAGCAGTCTTCTGCTATCATAACTCATTTCAATCCTTCCAGCTAAATATTGCCCTGGGGAACATTATCGGATAAGGTGGAGCCGCAGTTCAGTGTTGAAGAAAAACTGTAATTGCTTCTTTATCTAGGGCTTATGCTTTCTTTGGAGCAACAAACAATTTTATTTTATCATTAGAGGCCGTTCATATCTTGCTTTGGATTAGTCAAATACAGAATGAAGTAAATAATTGCATTAAGATTGCGTGACTTAAACGGTTTTCTCGAACTTCTTTCCCACAGAGAACCATCATGGGAAAGGAGATGACACATGTCTCTTGCCCAGAAGTTATATTGATTGACAGTCTGTCAAGTTCTGTCACTGGGGTTTATTTATAGTATGTGCCTTAAATAATCAGACTATCTCACTAATATTTTTGGACAGCTGCTCCTAGTTTTCAAGATGAGTTTCGCTCATACGAATGTGTCCTGAACCCAGACAGCTGTGATAAGGCCTGGGAGAAGGTTTCTTTTGGATGTAGATGGGAAGTAAAGCTGAGATGGAACTGCAATAAGAATGGAAATGGGAATCATCTCTTTTGGCCAACACCTTGCAACTATAGTGAACCTTAAAAAATGGTCTGAAAGCAAGTTTTTCTCCAAAATGAAGGCAACATATGCCCAAAACAGTGCTTCTGTCATTTTCTTAATAACTTTTTGGTCTTGTAAAGCCTCTTTATTCCCTGGCGTGATGAAGGCAGCAGCTTCAGTTTGACATATTGCATCGTGCAACCACAAAGTCCCATGGAAGAGCTCAGAACTCTCTGCAGATCCACTGCTCTTCCTGCCTAATTCCGAAGAAATGGGGATTCTCCAACTCCGTAGGGAAGGGAGGCCCCAGCAGGCAGGACCCCGTTGTGTCAACGTTGTGAGCCTGTGAAATGGAGACAAATAGAGTGTGCCATATGTCCATGCCGTCAACTGAAGGTTTTCTCGCCATCGCTTTTCATGCCACTCCCATGACTTTCAATAGTGCTTTATTAGAAATCTGTACAATAGAAAGGAAATGGTTATAAAAATTAAATATTTTTTGCAAGATTCATGTAGGTTTTGTCAGGTTTTTTTTAGGGGGTTGGGTTTATACTGAAGGTTGCAGTGGCACGGTTGTGTTATCTGGGATGCCCGTAGAGCTCTTATCCATGTAGTCTCCAAGCGTTGTGCTTACCATGTAAACTGTGGATGACCCATAAGAGAAACCCCTTCTTCAAAGAGTGTGTACTTTCACACAAGTGGAATTCACCACCCTTTGGGTCAAGCTGTCATCCTGGAGAGGGAGAGGAAGGAGAGGGAAGAAGTTACAGAAGTTTGCATGCTAGAGGACCTGCACTCTTCCTTCCTCATCTGCTCTGCAGGTCCAGAGCTGCCTCCCCTCCTAGAGAACCTGTCTACCCCATCTTCATGGTCCTGGAAACGTGGAGCTGGAGTGAAGCCAGAGGGACTCCTGAGGCAGTGAGGCTCTGCTATTCCCTTGCTTCACGCAAAAAAGGGATGTGAACTGGCGATGTGTGCTTGCGGCCGAGAAAGCCAATCCTGTCCTGGTTGAGGATACCGTATCCAGGTTGAGGGAGGTGATTCTCCCCTTTACTGCCCTCTCGTGAGACCCCACCTAGAGTACTGTGAGGTTCCCAGTACAAGACAGATGTGGACCTGTTGGAGCAGGTCCAGAGGAGGCCATGAAAATGGTGAGAGGGCTGGAACACCTCTCCCGTGGAGAAAGGATGAGAGAGCTGGGGTTGTTCAGCCTGGAGAAGAGAAGGCTCTGGGGAGACCTGATTGTGGCCTTTCTATATATAAACGGGGCTTGTAAGAAAGATGGAGAAAGAGTTTTTACCAAGGTTTGAGACAGGACAAGGAACAATGGTTTTCAACTGAAGGAGCGTAGGTTTAGATTGGACATAGGGAGGAAATTCTTTACAATGAGGGTGGTGAGACACTGGAGCGGGTCACTCAGAGAAGCTGTGGATGCCCCATCATTGGAAGTGTTCAAGGCCAGGTTGGATGGGGCTTTGAGCAACTTGATCTAATGGAAGATGTCCCTGCTCATGGCAGGGGGGTTTGACTAGGTCATCTTTGGAGGTCCCTTCCAACCCAAACCATTTCTGTGATTGCTGTGAATGCCTTGGGAAGAGGGATGGCGCAAAGAACTTTGCGTTGACGGGAAGGACGTACCCCGCTCCAGCCAGAGCCCCGCTGCCTTCAGCATAACCCTGTAGATCCCTCCCCACCACCACTCCTCTGCGGGCTGCGGGAGCTCAGCCATCTGTCTGCAGCTCATCACGACATCTCTCATCAGCACGAATGCACAAGGGCAACCCTTGAACAGCAGATACAATAAATTACCCCGTTTAATTAAAGTCCTTTCATTTTCGTAGGATCAGGTGGCAGTGCTGACCTACACTCTCAACAGCAGCGAGTGTGAGCTACGGTTTTCCAGCGCTGCGATAAGATCCAGTACAGAGTCTCAGCCTGAGCACACGGTCAGCAACTGCTGGTCTGTACAGATGGGGAACAAAAATGGGGAACAACAGCACCAGCAATGCTGTGGGTGCCTTCACAGTCCATGTGAAGATTGGTTTTTCATGGCCGTGGGCAACGAGCAAGAAATAAGGCGCTGCTTATATAAAGGAAAGGATCTTTCAGGTGAAAAAAGAACCAGCTGAAAGGTCTCCAGGAAAGCGAGCAAGTTGTCAAACGCTGGAGCAAATCTTTTTTTTTTTTAAATAGTTGCTGTGTCTGCTGAATGCGTGTGCAATTTGACTGCTCTACTCTTGGGCTGATGAGGCTTGAAACGGTAATAAGGGGGTGGCACTTTTTCATGGGAATGAATGTATTTATTATCCTCAGAGACTTGAGAAATGCCGGATTCTCAACCATCCATTAACTTGCTCTTCAGAACGGTTCCACCCTTGCTTTCAGCTTTTCCTCTATTTTTACATCCATTTAGCATGAGTGGGCTGAAATCGTTTCGTGGCAAGGCGGCGAGTGAGTGATGGGATACCGGCGGTAAACGTGGGACCGTCAGTGTTAAATGAAACCTGGCCCGGCCTCTGGGCTCCCTGCAGCGTCAAGGCGCATTTGGACGCTCGTCCTTCGTAACGCCCCAAGAGCGGCGCGCGGGAGAGGTTTGGGTAGAGCTTGACATGGAAATGCGTGCAATCGCCGTGCTCGGTTCAGCTGGTAAAGGGTCCTGCGTGATTAGGGAAGAAGGAAGAGGTTCTGCCGTCCTTCCTGCTGTAGTTGCGTTTGTGAGCTGGCAAAACAGAATTCGCTCAGCTTCGTATAACTGAAAATATTAAGCATAGGACAAAATAGAAATCAGTTCAGGAGGGCTTCAGCTCCGCCCTCTTGAGTTGGAGACCACTTCTAGACTGAAATTTGATTTGGAAAACTATGTGAATTTGGGAACGGGCATTTTGAGCTATAAAAGGAGTTTCAGTACAACAGATTTGCCTTTTAAAAATGCATGAGGCCAAATTGAGCTGGGGGTAAGTGAAATCTAATGGATGAGATGTGTCTTGATGTTTCAGTGCTGAGTTTGACCTGAGTTCCAGCTGAAGGACGGTAACACCTTAAAACACACTGACGATCTAACGTACAGTCAGTTGATCATCCCTATAGCATCCTAAGAGCCCTTAGTCTGTAAGTCACTTGTGACAAAGGGCTCCTGGCTGGTAAATCATAGAATCATAGAATGGTTGGAAGGGACCTTAAAGCTCATCAAATTCCACCGCCCTGCCCTGGGCAGGGACACCTCCCACCACACCAGGTTGCTCCAAGCCCCATCCAACCTGGCCTTGAACACCTCCAGGGATGGGGCAGCCACAGCTTCTCGGGGCAACCTGCGCCAGGGGCTCACCACCTTCACAGGCAACAATTTCTTCCGAATGTCTCATCTAAATCTCCCCTCTTTCAGGAAGGGTCACCTCCCTACCTCCCATGCACCAAGGGGGACAACTCCCCAAAAGGCAGGAGGAGATGCATGACCCAAGCCCCGAGCTCTGCGGCTGTGCGAGGAGCGAGGTGGGCTGAGAAGACATCCTTCTGGATGGAGAAAGGCTCATGCCATGGGAGAGCATTTCCAAAATGCCGTAGCTCTTCATCTCTGGAGGCTTCGTTTCTAATGCAGAATTAGTTCCCAGATGTCCTTCTCAGCTATTTTCTCTGTTCTCCCGAGTCATCCCATAATTAGGCACATTCTTTCTGGTGTCATTGCTACCGGCAATCAATGTTCAAGAGCGTCGCTGCAAGTCTGGCTGGTGAAGGCTTTGGCGGAGCTACGCCAGGAAGCCGGGGTGGCGTTTGCTCTCTTAATTTCTCAGCTCTGGGGTAATTCCTCAAATACCGAATTGGCACGTTTGTGTCACACAATGTGACTTTTTGCAAGAATTAATTCCCAATCAGTCTAAAGGGAACGGATTTACAGCAGCACGAAGCTGAGGACATGAAGTTTCTCACGTCTCTGTCCTGAGAAGGTGCTCATAAATAGTATTTTTGAAGAGTTTCTGAGGTCTAGGCAATAAAGAATGAGAGCTGGTGGATGGACTTAAAATAGAACGTGAAGGTATTTTGCAGGTGAAAATACTTTGGCTTCATACAGCTGACCTGAAGAGGTGATTGTAAAGACAAAATGTTCCTGGACCTGTGGCAGCTTTAAAGCTATTGCTCAGCAGAAGCAAACTGGTGTACAGTGTTTGAGGGGTTTAAAAGGGAAAGTGAGGAAAATGGTTCCTTGGATTTATCTTGGATATCTGTCTTGGAACAATGAATGACACAATATGGACAGTTTTGTGTGGCTGCGCGGCTTTTTCGTCTGTTGAACGTTGGTGGTTAATGAGCTCTCGAGATGCGGCGAGTGTCTGAGCGACGGTGAGCTGGAGTCCTCAGTGGTTCAACGAGTTGAAGCGTGGTCTTATAGTGCCTTGTCCTGCGCTTAGATAATGGACTTCATTATCTGTCCCTGTAAAAATCCTTGTGATACGGCCGCTATTAGGAGCGTATCACTGCTCGAGACTTGCTAGGAAACAGAATGAAGGAGAGTATTTTGTCTTGTAAATTAATTTAGGCTGCTTGTAGCAATTTAAGCCCCAATCAGATAACGGCCGACAGAAGCTATTCTTGAAAAATTAAATGGCACATTTTGGAAATCAGGGTTGTAAGTGCCAATTCACTCGCCCAATCACCGGTGGAAGGCTGAAACATGGACCAAACCACCTGGGCTCTCTGACTGAAGGGAAACAAATTTGTTTTCAAGAGTTTCAAGAGTACCTAAGTCCTGCAGAGCCCCAGCACTTGTGGATTTTCAGTGCTGCATTGGCTGTTACGTTATTTAGATGCTCCTGACAATTTGGCTTGTGATCTGAAGCTGGAAGCTCAACCTTCCGTGGCGTGAAATTGGTGCTGGGGCCAGTTCTCTTTAATATCTTTATCAATGATCTGGATGAGGGCATCAAGTGCACCCTCAGTAAGTTCACAGATGACACCAATTTGGGTGGAAGTGTGGATCTGCTTGAGGGTAGGATGGCTCTGCAGAGGGATCTGGACAGGCTGGATCGATGGGCCGAGGCCAATGGTGTGAGATTCAACAAGGCCAAGTGCCGGGTCCTGCACATGGGTCACAACAACCGCATGCAACACTACAGGCTTGGGGCGGAGTGGCTCAAAGGCCGCCCAGCAGAAAAGGACCTGGGGGTGTTGGTGGACGGCCGGCTGAGTATGAGCCAGCAGTGTGCCCAGGTGGCCAAGAAGACAAACGGCATCCTGGCCTGTGTCAGGAATAGTGTGGTGAGCAGGACTAGGGAAGTGATCATCCCTCTGTACTCGGCACTAGTGAGGCCCCACCTCGAGTGCTGTGTTCAGTTTTGGGCCCCTCACTACAAGAAGGACACTGAGGTGTTGGAGCGTGTCCAGAGAAGGGCTACAAAGCTGGTGAGGGGTCTGGAGCACAAGTCTCATGAGGGGCGGCTGAGGGAACTGGGGATGTTCAGCCTGGAGAAAAGGAGGCTGAGGGGAGACCTTATCACTCTCTACAACAACCTGAAAGGAGGGTGTAGCGAGGTGGGGGCTGACCTCCCTGGTGACAAGTGATAGGACAAGAGGAAACGGGTTCAAGTTATGCCAGGGGAGGTTTAGATTGGATATTAGGAAACATTTTTTCACTGAAAGGGTTATTAAACATTGGAAGAGGCTGCCCAGGGAGGTGGTGGATTTGCCGTCCCTGGAGATGTTTAAAAAAAAGGTAGATGTGGTACTTGGGGACATGGTTTAGAAGTGGTTTTGTCAGGGTAGGTTAATGGTTGGACTTGATGATCTTAAAGGTCCCTTCCAACCTCAGCAATTCTGTAATTCTATGATTCTATGATTATGGTAGATGGTGCTGGCAGATGCCAAACCCTGGATGAACACGTTGAGTTTGGGTTGCTCAAAACCAGCGAGCTCCTTTTGAGAAGAACTTTGGTATGTGGTAATCAGACCGGTTCAGCATAACAGGTTCAGACCATTGCATTGATTGCTTTTCTAAGTATTCTCAAGTGTTTTTTCTGCTCTGATTTTTAATGTCTGTGTGCCCTGAGTGTGCAGACAACGGAGTTGTGTCTCCATTTCAGCAGGGCTGGAGGGAAGAAATGAGGAGCAGATCCCCGGGGAAGGTCCCCTGATGCCCACAGTGGTTCCTGAGCACCCCAATGTCTCTTGGATGTGGCTCTTGTGATGTTTGTACATGAAGGAGAGCAGAAATCCAGAAAAAGGAGGACAAGAGGGCATGAATATTACAGAATCACAGAATCACGGAATGGTCAGGGTTGGAAGGGACGTCTGGAGCTCACCCAGTCCAACCCAGTACCTGGGCACCAGGAATAAACTATCCCCAAAGGCTGCCAGGATGGAAAGAGCTGTCTTAAGGGAGGTGATTCTGCCCCTCTGCTCTGGTGAGACCCCACCTGGAGTACTGTGTCCTGCTCTGGAGCCTCCAACATAGGAAAGACATGGCCCTGGTGGAGCGGGGCCAGAGCAGGCCCTGGAGCTGCTGCGAGGGCTGGAGCCCCTCTGCTGGGAGGACAGGCTGGGAGAGTTGGGGCTGTTCAGCCTGGAGAAGAGAAGGCTCCAGGGAGACCTTACTGTGGCCTTCCAGTACCTAAAGGGGGCCTACAGGAGAGCTGGAGAAGTACTTTTTACTGGGGCATGTAGTGATAGGATGAGGGGGAACAGTTTTACACTGAAAGAGGGGAGATTGAGATGAGAGATGAGGAAGAAATTGTTGGCTGTGAGGGTGGTGAGCCCCTGGCACAGGTTGCCCTGAGAAGCTGTGGCTGCCCCATCCCTGGAGGTGTTCAAGGCCAGGTTGGACGGTGCTTGGAGCAACCTGGGCTGGTGGGAGGTGTCCCTGCCCATGGCAGGGGGGTTTGGAACTGGATGATCTTCAAGGTCCCTTCCAACTCTAACCATTCTATGATTCTATGAAATGCCCCATCCAACCATTCCTCGTCTTGTGCGGAAGAGGTCTGCGGTGAGCTTGTGTGTATGGTGTCGTGGTTTAGGCCTCAAACCAGGACAGTATGGTTACACACACATCTGTCTTGTATGTAGGCAGTAAAATATATATAGCTGGAAATAGGAGCTAACTGCTCTATTATGGGCATTCTGAGTATAATCATGAAGGAGCCTGAGCTAAACAGATGCGTTTGAAGGCTCTGTATGCCACTCTTTTAATTTGTTTATGAACTCCTTTACTAGTGCACCTCCTAAAGACGTGCATGTTAAAAAGAGGGGGTGGGTAGCTGGGACTCGCAGCCCAAAAGCCGTTAATCAAAAGCGGCATTGCACCCAAGAGGCCAGGGGCGAGCAGAGCCGGAAAGAATGGTTGAGAAACATTTAGAAATACACGAAGAATTAAAGGCGGCTTTAAAATACCTACTTGATGCAGCCCCGCGTGCTCTTCGCTTTGCACCGCCGGTTATCGCGTTGTAATTTTTAAAGCCGTTCCGTCAGTGCTTCTCCGAGCTGCAGCGCCGTATATTCTCCTTGGGGAGAACGTTAAATGAACGCTGGCTTTTCTACTCCTATTGATTGTGCAGATGATATTCAATTAAAATAAAGCAAGAAAACAACTTTTGATTTCTTCTGTGAGGAATCTAATAAATTTTGCTCAATATGTTTTCATCTCATTTTCTTTCCTGCGGCATCTTTGCTGTAATAAGGCCCCGAGCCCCAGCAGAGACAGGGTCCCGTCATGTGCACATCTGTACAAGTAGAAAATAAAGGATATTTTCCTTCTGTCCCTGATGTTTTCATATCCCCAGCAGGAAACCCATGCAGATTAGCAGCACTCGACATAAACCAACTCGCTGTTATTTTTGCAGATTCAAGTTGAAGAGGCAAGACAGACGTGGCAGGAGGGGAGCAGGGTCTCCAGGAGGATCAGGGATTTACAGGAGGCCTCTTAGGGTATTTAGGAGGGAAATCAGAGCGGGATGCTGGATGCTTTGGTGCTGCCATCACTTCCGAGCTCATCCCTGGTCCTTGGATCCGGGCTTTGTCTTACACCGTGAGGGATGTAGGATGTGAGGACCATCATAGGGACAGCAGCTTTTGCTTTCCTGAGGAAGCTTGTTTGTGGTCATTTGGGGGATGAAGAAGAGCTAACAAACAGAAATCCTAACAGCTCAAAAACCGATAAGGTATAAAAATGTCTCACGTATTTTTAAAGCCAGTGGGTTTTGAGCGCTGGGAAATTTCAAGCACGTTTTCCCTGGCACAAATCGCTCCGGATTCTTCTACTTTCTTATCTTTCAGTGTGCCCCAGAAAGGAGCAAACGACATTAATTTTCCTGCACCTTTCCCATCTCTGTTTCCCCTTAAAATAGAAAGGACAAGTTTTCTTGCTGGAGGTCAGCACTTATCAAAGTTTATGAGATCAGAGTGGAAGATAGAGTAGAGCAGGGCTGGCTGCATCTTTTCGCATCCCAAGCTATTAAAGCTGCCTTGCTAGAAATGGTATTTATCTGAAATGAAATTATTCTGAAAATGGCCATAACTTTCTTTTAGAACAACAAAAGGTACCACAGTAAGCAAGATGCAGTCCTACCAAGCAGAAGTTAAACCCCTCCAAAAAAGAGAAAGAAGACCTAAATATACAGTCATCTCCATCTGCCTGAAATAACCGTGAAGTCTTTCAAGAATTGGCTGGATGGAAAAGCTTACCCAAAGCCACAGTTTTCCTGTAGTCTGAAAGTGGTCGGATTTATTTCAGGCTTGTTTTCTATGTATAAACCTGATGCTGAAAGTTTTGGTCCGAGTAAAAGAGAAGGGTTTTTTGCTGAATTGAACAGTGTGTGAGTGCTGGTGGTATCTCAGAGGGCACAGATGAAACATTTGCTACATGTAGCCACAGAGGACTGCGTCATGGTTGTTGATTTAAGGGCTATTAATTAAGGAGTATTACTAAGGACTACTGTAGCAGTTCATGGGATTCAGGATTTATTTGGGGGCATTAACCAGCAGCAAAGACCAAAGAACCTCTTGGTGTGCCCCAAGAGGCTATCATCAAGATCCCATTCTTAGCTGATGAGCAAGGGACTTCCCAAAACCATGGCAAGCACACACAGCCTTGGGCTACTAAACCACGTGCCAAGGAGGTAAAAGCCTGTGTCGAAACACAGTTGAGAGAATTATAGGGAAAATACACTTGGTGGGGTCAAGAAGTGAGCCGGAGTTGGTTTGACACCCCTAGCCAGATTGGTCAGGAGGCAAAGCGGGATCATCGAGGTCGAGCAGGCGATGGGAGGACCCTGGAGCCATGAATGTACTGGAAAAGAAACGGTTACCTTCTAATGAAGCAGAGAGTAGGCAGGGATGTTTCTGATTTAAGATCTTCATCATTAAATGTTCTGCTTGCAATCACTGGATCTGCAAATAACTTTCCGAGGAGCTTCTTGATTGCTAAAAGGCTGTATATATTCCTGAGTACGATGACAACATGGTTTTATGTAGCCTAAAAAAAATAAAAAATAAAATCTGTTAAACTGCTGCTTATCCAACATTAACTACAGCAATTTTTAATTAACCTGATTTAGAAGCCAAATATATCACTGATGAAAATGAGAGGGTAGAACATACAGTCATTTATTCCAGTACAGTGGTCATGATTGTTGAATTAGATTTATTCAAATGAACCTCAAAATTTTGCCGCAGTAGTCGGCTGTGTGCCGGGTGCCAGGTTTTAGAAATCTGCACGTCGTCAAAGAGCAGTGAGCTTTGGGGCACGGGAGGGAGAGATTGCGATGTGTTTATCTTGTTGCTCAGAAAGAGGGAGGAAAGACCCACGCTCGCTTTTATTTAATAAAGCAAAAAAAACCCCACCAAATATGGGGTGTGAATCGACTGCTAATTACCTCTTTCCAGCCTTTGTTGGCAACCAGCAGGCAGCGTCAGTGGAGCTTGGCGTGGAAAGACTCTCCAAGGGTCATTTTGTGTGCCGTTGGGTTGGCTCTGCTCTGGGACGATGGCCAACGAGATGCACAGATAAACCAGGGCAGCGGCCGTGGCGGTGAGGCACAGCAAAGCCAAACTCTCCGCCAGCAAAGGAAGATTAACGTGTCCCATTCGGTCTGTCGGAGGGATTTACGCAGGAGCACGTAAGAAGGGATGGAGTTGTTTGAGTGTTTCTGTTTTCAGTTGGGAAGACTTCCAAGAGATGGAGGTAGGGCAGTAAACAAAAGCAAAATGGAGCAGGCCGAGGTGTGGAGGTTGTCATCTGTGGTCTTCATAGAATCATAGAATTGCTGAGGTTGGAAAGGACCTTTAAGATCATCAAGTCCAACCATTAACCTACCCTGACAAAACCACTTCTAAACCATGTCCCCAAGTACCACATCTACCCTTTTTTTAAACACCTCCAGGGACGGCGAATCCACCACCTCCTTGGGCAGCCTCTTCCAATGTTTAATAACCCTTTCAGTGAAAATTTTTTTCCTAATATCCAATCTAAACCTCACCTGACACAACTTGAACCCATTTCCTCTCATCCTATCACTTGTCACCAGGGAGAAGAGGTCAGCCCCCACCTCGCTACACCCTCCTTTCAGGTAGTTGTAGAGGTCGAGAAGGTCTCCCCTCAGCCTCCTTTTCTCCAGGCTGAACATCCCAAGTGCCCTCAGATGCTCCTCATCAGACATGTGCTCCAGACCCCTCACCAGCTTTGTAGCCCTTTTCTGGACACGCTCCAACACCTCAATGTCCTTCTTGTAGTGAGGGGCCCAAAACTGAACACAGCACTCGAGGTAGGGCCTCACCAGTGCCGAGTACAGGGGGATGATCACTTCCCTAGTCCTGCTCACCACACTATTCCTGACACAGGCCAGGATGCCGTTTGTCTTCTTGGCCACCTGGGCACACTGCTGGCTCATACTCAGCCGGCCGTCCACCAACACCCCCAGGTCCTTTTCTCCTGGGCAGCCTTTGAGCCACTCCGCCCCAAGCCTGTAGCGCTGCATGGGGTTGTTGTGATCCAAGTGCAGGACAAGAACTTCCAATGAAGTAAGAGTTTGGTGCCAGACGTCTGCACTGTGTGTGGGTGCACACAGGGACTTGGGTCTGCAGTGTACGGCGATTTCCAAGCCTCCGCGTAGCTGACTGCTTAGATAATTTCCCCTGAACTCCCCATGACCGATCCGAGTGAAGATGATGAAAACTGAAGACGCTCTGCAACCTTTTCTAAAGTGCCCATTAAAACCTCATGTGGCTTCAAAGGGTATGAGCTGCCGTGCGTGTTCCTTCCAGGTGGCCTGGCAGGTAATCGGGTCCCTCCCAGGGATGGCACTTGTGCAGCCATGAGTGAATATAAGGGCTGGCATGTTTTCGTGCAACGGCTCTACCTTCCCTTTAGCGAGAAGCTCTGGTTAATGGAAGCGCTGAGCACCGAGGTGCTGAGCTCTGCTGTTAGAATGCGAAGTGCTGCGACGATCAAGCTATGACGGCTGCAAGCAGCCAAGGAAAAACCTTTCAAACGTGGCTTGTGCTGGTGGGTTTTCGTAGCTGAATTCCGCATTCAGCGTGCGTGTGTTTTCTCGGTGGTTTTCTGCGGAGCACATTGAACATTCCTGCGTTCTGCATTCCGGTTGTCGCCCTCGTTTTCTAGAGGAATAAAGATGAAATATTGATGATGTCGCGTGTAAGTCTGTAGAGCACATTTATAGTTCTTTCTATACCCTGGCCAACAGAGAATACATCTGTGCTTTACCTCTCGGCTGTGCCGACGGCCTCTTTGCTCACACAGGTTGTTTATTACTTTCCAGAGGTGCTGTCCTCTTCTCTCTCCCCATTGACAAAAGCGTAATTTCTCTTTTTTTTTTTTCTGTCTCGTTGCAGGTTATCCGACGGGCTATCCCACCGCTGCCCCAGCCTACAACCCAAACATGTATCCAACCAGCAGCCCCGGCTACGCCCCAGGTAAAAACCAGCGCGTGGAGATGAGATCGGGCGCGCTGAAGCACGCGGGAGGATTTCCCTTTTGCTGCTCCGTGTACCAAACCCCGCGGTTTCCGTGCGCTCGTCAGCAAATACTTTCCCGGGAAGGGGCCTGTGTTAAGCTCTTCCCTTCCTAACTCTTCCGTTAACTTCACACCCTCTGCTGGGAATATATTTGTCCGTGTTGCAAAGTACTTTTGAGCCGTGAATTATATCTTAATACCAATCCCAGGAATGTGATGGTCCTCATCGCTGTGATACCTGTGCATTGATGGCTTTTAATATTTTCTGAATACTGCATGCTGTCGCCCCGAGGTTGCCTTCCCCTTCCCCCCGCTTGTCTTTCTCTCCTCCTTCCACATCACAGATGCAGAAACCGTGTCCTGTTTGGTGTCTGGATCTCCCATGCCTTGTATTTACTCTCCCCCTCTTTTCTGTGGCGCTGATGGCCTCTGGGTCTGTCCTAGTGTCTTCTTCTGTCCAGCTCTTGCCCTTCACACTGCCCTAAAATGGCTCTTCCAAAGATACAACAAGCTCTTCTGGCCAACTCAGGAACTCCTCTGCCTCGGCCTTGGTGTGCAGGTTATCTTTGACAGCACCAGCTGCGCTCTTCTCCATGAAATCGTGTTTTCCTTTGGCTTTCCCAGTTTGGCCAGTTGTTTTCTACCTCTGCTGCAGCGTGTCCATTGGGTCCATTTGTCATCATTGGGTCCATTTGTCATCTACCTCTTCCAGCTTTCCAGGAAAGCTTGGCCAGCCTCTGTCCTTTGTTCCCTTCTCCACTACTCCCCGTCTGTCTGTGGGAAGCCCTACTTGGAGGTACAAGGTCTTCATTTTTCAGGGAGGTCTTCATTTTTCACACCAGTCACATGCTCTTCTGCATCCTCTGAAGCATCCTTCCACCCAGGCTCATGGGTAACACGTTCATCCTCCATAGCTCAGCCCCTACCCTGGAGCCCTGCTCTCTCTGCCATCTCCAACCTTGGCAAATTCTCCTCCATCCTTCCGGAGAGCTGGTACAAAAATAACGTTCCCAGTCCGCTGCTTTAACCGTGTCATCCCGCTCTTTGCCTATCTCTTGCTCATATCCCGCACAAGCTACTTGTCTTTATCTACAGAACCAACCCCCCCGCCCTTCATTCTTGGTGTCCAGAGCTTTACTGCTCTTTCGGCTCAGCCAGCGATGTCTGTCTTCTTCACCTCTTACGTTTCCAAGCAAGCATATCCCTCGTCCCTGTGGCTCCTCTCCCCTCATCACCCACAAAGCCATTTCTCATTTGAATTCCTCCATTAGCTGTGAGGTTGTTTTTTTTTTTGATAAAAGCCCATGACTAGACCACCAAGCTCCTTCTCTTGCCTGCTGTTCAGCACCATTTCTCCACACCTCCCTTCTGTCTGTTTTCCTCTGTTGTCTCTTGGCCAAACACGTACCCAGCCCACGGCTCCGGTTACGCTGCTCTGTGGATGCAGAGAAGGGTGTGGATGGAGGTGGACACACACAGATCTGGGACCTTCCCTCCTGGCCAGAGAGAGCTGGAGAGGAGAAAGCCATCGAAGCATGTGGGTGGTATGAATACAAACCCAGTCGTGCCCTGTCCATCACCTTGAGGTTGGACACTTCAACCTACGTGAGGTAGAGAAACGGGGAAATTGCTTATGGCCAGGGGCTGCCAATGGTAGAAGATTCATGTAAATTAGACCAGAATGCAAATTAATCACGGGAGCTGCCGTCAAATACCTTCCAGCAAGGACGCTTCTTATTCCAGAAGAAGGGGACCTTCCACTGTTTCTAAGTCAGAGAAGTTACTCTGAAGCAGGAGTCATGGTGTGATTCCCACCTGTCCACGAGGAGTTGTCTTCGCCACAGCACAGCCTAATGAGGTTCTGTGCTTAATGAGGAATATTGGAGTCGCTCTGCTAAATCAATCACTTGCTTTTTTTGCGCTTTAGTGCCCAAACTTGGAAACCTTTATAGAAGTCTTTTTCTTTTTGGAGTGGAAGACTTCCCATAGGCCCCCACTCAGGAAATAATTTAACTGAAGTCAAACCTGCAGTTAAGTACTTCACTGAAACCCGCCCTTTGGAAGGACGAAGCGACCCCGAGTTTTTAAAGGATGGTTAAGTTCTCTGCTTTCAGCAAAATTACCTGGGGGACGGGAGCCTCTTGGCATGGCAAAGGGTGATAGAAACCCAAGGGCTAAGTAGCAGTTTCAAAATGCGACTCTTATCCAGAGTGAACTAAGTGAAATGTTGTATAAGAAAAGGAAATCTTCTACTTAATAGCAGTCTTGAGATCTTGTTGCCCAGAGAAGCTGTGGCTGCGCCATCCCTGGAGGTGTTCAAGGCCAGGTTGGACGGGGCTTGGAGCAACCTGGGCTGGTGGGAGGTGTCCCTGCCCATGGCAGGGGGGTTGGAATGAGATGGTCCTTCAAAAGGTCCCTTCCAACCCAAACCCTTCTGTGATTAGAACATTATTTAATAGCTGTGGGGGTTTTTGAGGCTGTAGTGTGTTTTCAGAGCATTTTCTTTAAGGGATGTGGTCACGCAGGTCAAACGCAAGAATTGGCAGTGTCTGAACTGTGATTGGAAAAGCATCTCTGAAATCAGGACTGAGCCTTTTTTTCATGGGTTTTATGAAAAAGGGCTAAAAAAAAATCTCTTGCTCACCCATTTCCAAGCGCACACTGGAGATGAAAAATAATATCTCGCCCTTCGTTTTGACTTCATGGCTTTTCGCTTGGCCGAGATGTTTATTCTGAATGCTTTCGCCTCAGAAGAGCTGTGGGATTTTAAAACTTTGGAATAAAGCTGTCCTTTCAGCTGAGTGTTGAGCAGTCATCAGAGTGAAATAGATGCTTGCGTAACGAACACAAAGCCGGACTTTGTGGCAGTCTTGCTAAACCCTTTCTCTTCTGAGTTGCCAAGTTTTCAGTCTCCTGGTTGTCATAAAATCAGTGGATTCCCACACTCGGGAGCTTTCCAGGGCTGATGAAGCAGGAATGAGGGTTTCGTTGCCAAAAAAAAAAACTTTTGGGGCTGTCTTCTCCACATCACAGCTTAAATTCACTGTTGTTTTGCAAGGTT